>JAWWQZ010000251.1:0-570405 GCA_033815515.1 Cryptocheilus praepositus
AGTATCCGACGCCTGCGATCAGTGCGGCAGTCGGAAGGAGATGACCCTAATGAGGTTAGCAGCTCCACCGACCGCAGCCGTAGTTATGTACCGTCGCCTCGCGCATTGAGGCGATCGGTGACCGGGGCACGTCTCCGGTTGGTCCGCTCGCAACCAGGTCGCCTATCGCGCTCCCGGTCCGCAGACTCCTTCTGGGACATAACGTCCTCGCAAAAGGAGTTAAACGCTCGTCGGCACCCCCCGCTCGGCGGTAAGACGAAAGCCCCGCCTACCGCGTCGAGACTTGGCGTTCACGTGCCCACGCCGGGTACAGATGCCGCCGAAAGCGAGAGGGATTCTCTCCCTATCCTCCACAGATAAACAGCCTGTCCGGTGAGAATCTGCGTCGACCCCGGCGATGAGAGCTCCGGCTGAACCACTGTGGGTTCCCACTCCTCGGCGGCTCGCGACACCGGCCTAATCGCCGCTCGCTGCGTACATCGCGGTCGCTAACTCTCCCCGCAGTGCTGACAATTGCGCGTTGGACGGGCACGACGCCTCCCTATCCCCACAGATAAACACCGAACAACCCGCTGGTCGGATGAGAATCTGACGCGCTCGCGCATTCCCGAGATGACGTCCGGCTGAACCACTCCGTGGGTTCCGCAGGAGCTCCTCAGGCACGACGCCTGACACCGTCTTAATCGCCGCTCGCTCGCGTACAGGCGCGGTCGCTAACTCTCCGGCGCCATTGAGCTATCGAGCGACGCCTCGCAGCCCTCCGAACGGCACCGGTGAGGATCACCGCCGGATCCTGACCGCGGCTCGCGCATTCCCGCACGGTGATCGTAGATCGTTCCGATTGTTCACGCGCAACAGGTCGACAGGCACACGCCTGCCAGGGCTCGCCGCGCGCCTCGCGTCGAAACCGATGCCCTGAACCTCGGATCACACGGCATGCCTCCGACCCTGCCGCTGACCGATTCCATCTGGAGCGCCACCCGACTACCCCGGACAGATCGTCCGGCCCATACCGGCACTGGTGGTGTATCATCCGTGAAGCCGCGCAAAGCATCATCGTCGATCGTATTACGCGTGGTGCCGCGAACCGCCGCGTTTGGCCCCGCGCAGCCTTGCCAAATGGCAGCAGCCTTGCCAAAGCTGCAGCCGCTGGAATTGAGATATCCTTAGGCCCATGTGTCGAAGTGTCGGTCGAACTGGAATCGAGTCTGAGCGCCCAGTTCCGTACTTATCGGTCGGTCCCAACCTCGATCGATACCCGCTCCAGAGTTCCCCCGCCTGATCGATAGCGTGGTGCGCAGGACGAGGTAGGACGACCCCAGGGATCCCTGGCTCGTTCCATGCCCTGTTCTTGGCGCTCTGGATCGCCTCCTGCGCTTGCGCGCGTCTTCGTCATAAAGCGCTCGACCGTTCCGATGTTCCTTAGGCCCACGCCGCCGTCTGCGCAGATGGCGTGTACCGCCCGAAATGCAGACCGCTCGTAGGTCCGCAATCTCGTCCGACCAAGAGTACGCCGCTCGTCGTCTGGGGTGGTCGCCCTCTTCCATGGCTGAGTCGCAGATCCGCGTCATGACTCGTTTGAATTCGATAGTGACTTCCGGATGCGATCCCCCTCAGCCATTTGCGAGCGTGCGCGCCGCGCGCGACTAGCTTATCCTCATCATCACGTAGTACCCCTTCGGGCAGATACGCCCCCGGAAGTTGGACGAGGCCCAATCTCGTCCCCCACGGAGATATCCATATCTATGAGAAGATGGTCGACAGAGACTCAACCGCTGCCACGCCATATTGGCCAGGCACATGTCGATGACTGCCCCCGTTCCACCGCAGGCATGTGTATCCGTGGCCCGTATTGAGCGGCGTGAATCCGAATCCGCCGCCCACGGGCTTCTCCCCGGTGGCAGGACTCTGCTACCCCAAGCGATCGCGCGTTTAGGTCACCCAATCGGAATTTTTCCCCGAGCTCCCGGCAGCCCGTTTATGCGTCGCCCCAGCTCGTCTAGGTAGTCCTCAAACTGAGCTATGCGGTTGGGGAGAAGCCGCGCCTATCACCCGAAAACTCCCCACCTAACGATCGCGTACCCATCCCCGCGTTCAACGAGCGAGCAGGGGGGTGGGTTTTTTTCGTGCCGGTGCACGAAGGCGACCAAGCCGCACTCAGGGCAGAGCCAGTTCGGCCAACGCCGAACATTACCCGGCTCCGAGACAACGGCAAGACCACACCGCCGCTCCATCATGACATTGACAAGATTGTCCTGTGCCTGTCTGGAGCGGTTGATGTTGGCCTGAATTAGGCGGATGAAGGCTGGTCCTCCATAGCCTCCTCCTGGCCGTCCTCGACGCCTTCCGGAGTCGGCTCCGGACAAGCGCTTCGCAGCGGCTGCTCAGAAGGAGCCGGAGCCACTGCAACAATTTTGCGTCATGACGCATACGGTGCGTCATCAATTTTCATGGAGAGAAATTTTTGCAGTTTTTCGCCATGACGCATACGGTGTGTCATCAATTTTAATGCTATCAAATATAATAATGTTTCTTTTCTTCCTCGAGAACGCATACGGTGTGTCATCAAGTTTGACGGACACGAATTTTCAAATTTTGCGTCATGACGCATACGGTGCGTCATTAATTTTCATGGAGAGAAATTTTTGAATTTTTCGAAATAACGCATACGGTGCGTCATCAATTTTCATAGAGAGAAATTTTAGAATTTCTCGAAATGACGCATACGGTGCGTCATTAATTTTCATGGAGAGTAATTTTAGAATTTTTCGAAATGATGCATATTGTGCGTCATCAATTTTCATGGAGAGAAATTTTCGCAATTTTTCAACATGACGCATAGGGTGCGTCATCAATTTTCATGGAGAGAAATTTTTGCAATTTTGCGTCATGACGCATACGGTGCGTCATCAATTTTAATGCTATCAAATATAATAATGTTTCTTTTCTTCCTCGAGGACGCATACGGTGCGTCATCAATTTCATCAAAATCCAATACTCCAATTTTTCTTCATGACGCATACGGTGCGTCATCAATTTTCTCAGAAGCAAATATTAAAATTTTTCAAATTTTCCTTCACGACTCGTACGGTGCGTCACCAATTTTCATGCTGTTAAACCCTAACATTTTTCATTCTTTTTATCATGACGCATACAGTGCGTCATGAATTATGTCGGAAGCAAATACTCCAATTTTTCTTCTTGACGCGTACGGTGCGTCACCAATTTTAATACTGGCAAATATAACAATTTTTCATTTTTTCCTCATGACGCATCTGGTGCGTCATCAATTCTGTCAGACGCAAATACTCAAATTCTTTTTCATGACGCATACGGTGCGTCATCAATTTTTTCGGAACGAAATATTATATTATAAATTCGCATTATTTTCAGATTCGCTTTCTGAAGATTTCTGAACATATTCTTTGTCTAAATCATCATTGCCACTACTGTCGCTATCAAGAAGATTATCGTGAATACCAAACGATTCAATTTCATGTTCATCTGGTTCATCTTCACAGTCATAGAGTTCATCATCCTCTATATCAGAGCATTCCATTGGTATATCATTCAATTTTTCCAATACTTCGCAAGTTTTCAATCGCTTTGCCATTTTCAGGGCTTAGAAAAACTATAATAAAACTATTTATTATAAAAATGAATATATAATCTTTGTATTTATTTTCACACCTTACACTAATTGAAATAATATGTCGTATACTGAATATATCGTTATATCAACAAGAACGTGATGGTCTTCCTATAATATTTGATGGTTGTTTTTACAATGTTGCCTGATATAATACTGTAACATAGCAAGCGAGGAAATTCCAAAACAAAACAATAACACATTCTTAACAGAATCTTCAAATGTTTCACGACTTCAGATCTAAATGACCGCCTTAATAAATATCAGTCAAAATGACTGCTATTGGTATAAGTAACCATAATATAAATTTATTTTGATTCAGAATAAATAAAACGTTTGAAAAACATATTTTACTATTTCTTTAGTTATAGTATTAAAAATGGAATATAAAGTAGAAATGTTTGAATCAAATTGTAAAACCAGTCAAAATGACTGGAGCGGTAGTTTTAGTGTAAAAGTTTAATTTTAAAGTAGTATTAGTGTTAAAGTTAGCAGAAGTAATGATAAGAACAGAACCCTACCTTAACCCCAAATTCAACCCATTCTGTTTTGACCCACTGTCCCATTGGTTAACTTTTTACTAGATTGCGCAGACTGGTGATATACAAATTATCAGGGTGTTGCCAACCATTCATGAACCACGACTACAAACTGTATATTAGACACTCGTCAACGAATCGTGCATCTTATATTGCCTGTCTCCCATTCGCAATTATTATATTTTTATTTAGGATAGACAACAATGCCATATTTGACAGAAACCGCAGCAAATATGTACATGATAAAACTTCCATACTTTCCGAGAATTCTAACAATTTCTTTTATTTCGCATATTGAAAGTGAGGGTTTCATAACCTAGTGTGCAGCATTGCCTTTTCGGCGGTAAACAGTCGAGGAACACTATCTATTTGATGTAAAATGCTAGGTATTTTTGTAAAAGCATCTGAACGATTTTGTTATTCATCAGGATTATTAGTCAGCAGAAGATAATTACGTCGCAGATTTCTCCAACTGTGCAATGGAAGTATAATATTTGAAGTTCAATATGTCTCAAAGCAATGCACTGTGCGGTGAATTAGGAAGAAGGTTAAGTTCCGGGATTGGTGAGAAATTTGTTGAAATTGTTGCTCCCAGTGATGATAGTTTATTTTGGTCTGTCGCTTTGGCTTACTTAATTCCAGTAAGAAACGACGATGCTTTATTTCAGCAAAGGTATGAAACTTTATTTGGAAATGAAGAAGTCGCACATAAAAGTTTAGATTGTGTTAAAGATTTGGTATACAATGTAGGTATCGCCAATCATGATGAAATATTCACGAATTTGGTGAGAAATGTATTTCGCAACCGTGTAGAGGATCATATGAATTCTCATGAAAATCAGTTTAGAGAGTTTGTTTCAGAAACTTTTGAGAATTACTTAGAAAACACGAAGAATCCAATTACATGCGGGGACGAAACTGAAATACTGGCAATGAGTCAAATGCTTGACGCAAACATCAACGTTGTCAGTGGAACTACAAGACAATATGGTAGCGGTAATATTCAAATACAGTTATTCCATATTGACAGCGAAGATGCAGGCAATCGTTACAATTTCGGCTTGCCAGAAGCTTTTATTCTTAACAAAGGTGCGTGTATACAGCAACCTGACAGTATGAAATTAAACGAGGAGGAAAAACTGCTTAAAAATGCACAACTGCATAATGCTCTACTTAAAAATAAAAGTTCTGAAGAAAAATTGCAAAAGGTCCAGAAACGTTTGAAAGAAGGAGCAAACATCAATGCTAAAGACGCTAATAATAAACAGAACACTCCTTTGCACATTGCTGTTCTCAAAGACGAGCCAGAAATTGTGAAGCTACTTTTAGATAGAGGAGCAATTATTAATAATAAAAACACGGATGGTCAAACCCCATTTGATATCGCTAAGTGCTTTAACAAGCGCAACATTATTCAAATTTTCCAAGCATACTGTGAACAATCATGTTCAGTTGAGGAATTGCGATTGCCTCAGCAGTTTTCAGATGAGAACTGGCAGCAGGAAAATATGAGTAAAAATAATACTGAGGGTAACGAACAGAAGCAGTCTGTATTTCTTTATCCAAAAAGATCTGGAACGTCGGGCCTCAGTGGTCAGCTTTATGAGACTAAACTGTTGACGTTGCTATTGCTCAGAGCGTTAAACGACGAAGACATAGACAACTTTTATTTAGGAACAAATGTTAATGGAGTAGGTGCTTTGGATGACGTAATTATCAGGTATAACTTGAAACGTGAGGGCAAGGCAAGAGTTATGTTTATACAGGCTAAGCACAGGGATGATCCGAATAATGAGAAAGTCACTGTTGAAAAAGTACAGAAGAAAGATGGAGATCTTAGTCTGTACAAATATCTAGACAGCTACATAAAGATTAAGCAAAAGTTCCAACCGAACAGCGACGATCATATATTCAAAGGTAAATTCGCAGATATCGATTGCAGTTTTGTCATTTACACACCTGCTAAAGAGAGTTTCCAGAAAACGAAATTTATAAAACAGCTATATACAAGCAAGAGGGATGACTTGATTTACACAAGTGCAAGAGGAAAGATATTTCAAATTGAATGCGGAGACAATGAAATTGATGTTTTAGTAAAAACTGCATCGGAGCTACGTATTAAACTGTTAGCAGATCGTTTGGCAAAATTTATTTTGTCTGATGACGATAGCTACAGGAGTATGATGTCAGATGAACTCATAAAATGTTACCATATTGTCTTAGCACAAAATGTTATACGAGTTTGCTATACAGAAAGCACAGATTACTGCAAAGGCAAATTTCTGCCAACTTTTATAGACAGCAATGACGATCTTTTGTCAATATTGAGGCAAGAACTGTATAAAAAAGTGGTTACACTACGCTGTAAAAAGTCAACACTTGAACCAGAAGAAATTCAGAATTTAGTACATGAAATATTAAAGGACCCATCTGCGATAACAATAAGCAAGCTCATAGGTGGAGTACTAACGTTCGACGAGAAAAATAACAGACTTAAATGTATTGAAAAGAAAGTTCCCAAAGCGATTTTAGGGTTAAAAGATGATCTCGAGAAAATTGAGGTAACTCATCAGATCTACAAAGAAACTCTTGAAATTGCCGGAAAGGAAGAATTGAAGTCGTTATCGTTCAGACTTCCTGATACTTTCGGTAATATTCATTTCAAAGTCAGAGGAACTGAAGCGAAGAAAGAAAAAAGACTAAATCATTTATCCTCTAAACTTATTGCACTGTTAAAAGAAGCCAACCTGACAAACAATAATATTGTCAAGATCGACGATAGCACAGTGGGTTCCGAAAAGATGTTGAGTAACGGAGATGTTGACATCAGTGGTGGCATCGCAGGTTTAGTAGGAAATCTGCTCATCTCAGATGAAAGAACAAACATGCTACAATTTAATACTGATACAGAATCACTACCAGAGAATGCAAAGCAGCTTTTTCAAAAGTTGAAATGCAAAATTTCACAAGACGAACATCTAAAAGAGAAAAATCTCGAGAGTTATCGATTTGAGATTAGTGTCAGCGGCTTTCCTAGGCTCTCATTATCTGACAAGTGTTATGACAAACGGTTAGTAAAAGACTTTCTGGGTAAGCTTAAATTATACACAGATCAGCCTAAAGAGGACGAAATAGAAAGGGTTGTCAAGGATGAAATAAATGAACACTATAATGCTGATACCAAAGAAACTGAACGTCTTTTCCATCTTAAAAGTGACGCAATTTTCTTGAAAGCCCATGATAAAATACAAAAATGGTGGAAGGAGCCGAAAGTAGCAGCTTATTTAACAAGAAACGATAATTTTTTTGATCAAGCCAAGAAAGATTTTATTGATAGTCCACTGCTAACTATTTTGAACTTTATATACGTTCACGAGGTTAAGAAGAATGACATTAAATTTACTGAACACGCAATAAAAACTGATGAATTAGATAAATTTGTACATGGATCAAATAAACGAATTTTGAACATTATCACCAGTGAAAAGACACTAAGTGACATCAAATTGGTTCAGTATTTTGAAAATAGAAATGTTAATGACTATACTTTTGTGCACTTGGATTACCTAGAAAGAGTAATCTCTGAGTTTGCTTCATCTAGCTTAAATACGTTAATAATTGGTTCTAAAGAACGTGATACTGATGACAATATCTGCAAAAGTGTACCAGAATTGTGTAGAAAATTAAAAGACATAATGGATAAGAAGCCTTCGAAGAAGATTATCTTAGTTACTAAAAAAGATGAGAATTTACATGAACAATTTATGAATTATTTCCCAGAGGAATATATTGAAACGGAAGATGAAAACTATACCTTGCTTAATCTTACTCCTGAAACACAAAAATATCTTCTAGAGAAGTCTGCAGTTGTATTTCAAGGAAAAGTCATAAATTTGGGTGCATTAATAAATGAAAATACTAAAAATTTAATAGATCATCACGTTTTATCCAAGCTTATTCGTAATGAGAAAGTAGAGATAGGCAAAACACCTACGGACTTTAAGTATAATGATACCAAGGATTATTATATTGATCGAATGTTTCGTCGTCATGTACTCATCAAAGAAGATTTTCACAAGAAGAGGTCTAAGTTTTGTGTTACTTATAATGATAATGTTATAGAACCCAAACTTCGATCAAATCAAGATATAGTATTGATTACTGACGTCGAACAAAACTTCACAAACCTATGTGACAAATACCCGGAATATAGTATTCACTGGCTAAAAAACGAAAGCAACGTGTACGTATGGCAGCAATCTTATGGCTCTTTATCAAAATTGCGTGCATTTTTGAACACTGATGAAGAAAGCATTCAGAAATATGACGAAAGGAAAATGTCAGATATGTCCGACAAAGTATCAATTGTAGCTGCAGAACCTGGTATGGGTAAATCTACTGTACTGACACGTTTAATATTGCCTGACTATCGTAGTCTGTGGATCATAAGAATTAATTTGTTAGATCACTCAAGTGATTTTAGTAAATGGCAGAGTAGTGATAGAAAAATTGATGAACTGGAAGCTGTTAAATTTTTGTACAGGGCTATAGATTTTCAGGCATTTAATGAGGATGCAAAACAAACTAAAGAAAGGAAAGAGCAAGTCATCAGTAGTGTACTTGAACTCATAGTTATAGGAAATGACGGTGAAATAGCTCTGAAAAGTGATAAAAAAGGAAAGATTGTAGGATTAGCTGCATTGGAAATCGAACTGTTTAATTACTTTTATAATCGAGGTAAAATTGCTTTACTGTTTGATGGATTCGATGAAATTAGCCCTTATTATACAGATAAGGTGATAGAGTTACTGAGAGTATTAAAGGGTACCAAAGCACAGAAGATACGAATAACTACTCGTCCTTATGGCATTCTGCATCAATTAGAAGACGAATTAAGTACATTTTCGTACACGTTGGAGCCATTTTCTCTACAAGATCACAGGAGCTTTATGGCGAAATTTTGGAAAAAGCATTTAGAACTTGACGAGCTAGATATTCAACGCTGTCAAATTTTCACCGATGAACTCTTGCAGCAGTTCTCCAGATCCATTAACAAAGAAGAAACTGAGTTCATGGGTGTACCGTTACACGCCTACATGATCGCTGAGATTTTTAAAGATGCCTTTAAAGAATTCTATGATTCTGGGCATACGGAGCTTTCCAATGTTGACAAACAGGTCCTCCGGGAACAACTGAATTTGCTCCCTCTCTATAAGCGTTTCGTTAGGATCAAATTTGATAAGATTAGGTTCGGAGAAAAGAAGCACGGTATAAATATGGATGAACCTGATACGCAAAGAACGATCGAAAGAGAACAGAAGGAGTTTACAAAAGATCACCAGATATTAGCCGTTTGTTCGCTATTTCAAGAAAGTAAGTGTAGAGAATTACTTTCAAAGCGAGAAATAAAGCAACTTTCGAGTTTAATCGAACGTATAAAGGAAGGAGGAGAAAAGACAGGATTGATTGATCGAATTGTTAATGGTGGACCTTGCTTCGTTCACCGCACCTTCGCTGAATATTTTGCAGCCAGTTACCTTTGGATGAAATTTACATCGATTCAAAATAAAGAGGACACCTTCGTCAATAAGTTTGTATCGGTCCTAACAGAAAACTGTGAAATACAAACCAGCAATTTCTTTATATTAATAGCACAGGAACATTTAAACAACAGGAACAGCGGCAGTTTCTTTAAAGAAAACTTTAAGTTAAAGGTTTTATTTACAGAACTCATTAGTAAAACCCGCATGTATGGAGTTTCCGAATCTGAAAATACTGAAACCTGTATCAAAGTGCTATTGAGATTATTTGACTCGTCGTCGTTGTTGGAAAGAATGATTGACACTATTACAAATTTAGAGCGTCATAAACAATTGGCGCTATTATGCGTATCTGCTGAAATGGGATATGCACGGCTTGTTCTTTTTGTCGGACGCAAAGTAAATGTAAAATATTTGAAAAGGCATCTCAGTGAAACGTGGTGGTGCTACAGTCCTTTATGGTTAGCCGCTAAAAATGATCATCAGGATACTATAAAAGTGCTTGTAGAAAAAATTTCTTATGATAGTAATTGGAGAGATAAGGACGGTACTACTTTACTCCAGTGCGTACTTGAAAGGGGTGAATACAATGTTTTGAGGTCTTGTTTAAAATCTGATACAATTGACGTTAGTAGGACTTACCAACACTCAGATGGTATGGAATATTCTGTGTTAGCTGATGGTTTTGTGTGTTATGTACCAGCAGATATAATTAAGCTGCTCATAGAAAAAGCAGACATCAATTTCATTAATTATTTCAAAATTAGTGGTGTACCTGTTGCAATGTATATTACGTATAATATTTTTCGTTACAAAGAGGATATACTGAATCTCCTTACGGAAAGAGGGTTTAACCTGAGTTGGCCTTCTTGCAATCGCTATCTGAATTTTCATGAAATTATTACAGATTTTCATTTCTCTTGTACGAATATTTTTAAGCTTTTCCCTAAAAAAAATTCATTTTTCATAAGCTTGTTTTACATGTGTCGAATGTCTGCAGAATTATCTAATCTTCTAAAGGTTTCATTAGAATCTGGTGCTATTTATCATATGGAAAATGGTGATGTTGCCAGAATCGCAGGACATATTACAGAGATTTATTATATACATAATGTATTTGGTACAGTAATTAAAGTAATCAACGAAGGAAATAGTAATTTTAATGATCAGTTAGATGAAATGTCTGACAAAGTACTGAAATTAATTATTAAGGCACCTGGTATAAGGTGTTCTGACTGCTTTCGAGGTTACAGAATTTTAATGAATTCAAATTTGAGGCAAATTGTTTTCGTGTATAATTATAATGATTGCAACCGATGCCCAGGGCTTGTGAATCCTGGAAGAACCGTAATGTCTTTCATGCCCAAGTATGTTCACAGTTTGCTTTTACAAGCTTATAAAATAAGTGACACAGACTGTCAGATAATAACAGATAGTTTAAACAGATTAAAATTTGACGTGTTTACGTATGGGGAAGAAATAATAGAGAAGTTAAAGGATGTCGATAGACCATATTATTTTATGGAAAACTCAATTATCAGGGAAATAACAAATAATTCCAATGATTGTGTTATAGATATGTTAGAACGGGTAACAGAACTTTGTATCGATCAAAATTATCAACTTGATGAAGCATTGACTGAGGTAAGCGGTCAAGTGTTAAAATTAAGTAAAAAGATAAAGTCTATTATTAAACATCTACAACAGGTAGGAATGTCAGGTTGTCAAGAAAAGATTTACACTATTGATGAAATATTAGACATTCTAAGCATAAAAGACTGTCATGAAGAAGACTTTCCGGAGAGTCTGCAGAATTGCGATATAGAATTTCTTAATGCAGTTTTTTTAGAGTTACATGAAGTGGGCTGTAAAAATCAAAGAGAAGTATTAGAAAGTATGTTTAACGTTTCTATGAAATCGCGAGAATCTGTAACGTTATTAAATATTATTCATATGTTATTTGATGCTGTGAATGGACGCAATGAAGAAAGAGTCGTGAAATTGTTACAATATGCAGAAAAATCTGGATTGTTAAAAGCAGTTCTTAATGCCCGTAATAAAAACTATGAAACTGTGCTTGATGTTGCCGAGAAACATAATACCGTTGAGATCATTCATTTACTACATAGGCACCGTAATAAATGTACATAAGTATTATGTAAGAATAAGAGGAAAAACCAGTAGCTAAAAACAGACAATTCCCATGGATAAGAATGATCGTGCATATTTTTCTAGCCATTTTATATACATGAAGCAAGAAAATCTGTTTATTTCTTTTGTAGTTGTGTATTTATTAACAATACATAGAAAGGTCTACTCCACACATGTGTGGCATGTGTGATTTAGTGGAAATTGGGAATGAGAGAGAGAGAGTGCATGTTGAGAGAAAAGCGAGGCGCCAGGCCTAAGGATCCACCTCGTGGGGTCCTACTATTTTTCCTATGAGAAACCCACCAGCGTGAATGAGTGTGTCAGCGTTTAACCCATAGAGTATAGTGCGAGTACCATTATAGAAATTCATATATAGCTACTTTGTAATTAATACCGTTTGATCATATCATCTCAGTATATAATCCTACACAAGTGACATTTCCTATAATATCAGAAATCAGACATGTTCATGGGTGTCCTGAGGAAGGTAAAAGTTTTTATTTGCATCAAGATATCAGAATAGTATAAAAAGCTAGCGTGATACAGTTTCGGTATGTACCAAAATATTAGCTGTGTGAAAATCTAGGATAAAATAGTAAAGTGTGATGCCACGGAAGCTTGAAGTGAGGTGATTAATACTTGCGATGCAAAAAAGTTTTGTGATATGTGAAAGAAAATGGAAGTGCTGTGGAAATAAATTGCATACAAAGTATAAAAAGTTGTGTACTTTATAATAGCTGTAGATAGTAGTTGAAGAGAGTGCATGGAAAATATAGATGAACCTATATACAAGGTGATTCTTTAATGGTATAGCTCAGTAGTCTCCTTTTGTATGACGTAATAAAAAAGTATTTTCTAAAAGCATTTATCCAAAAACATCTTTTAAGATTTTTTGGTGTCGTTGGGAACAACAATGTTTCAATAGCTTCATTTAACACATTGACTGCAGAGCGTATTTTGCTGCATTAGAGTGGTGATGTTAGGAAATACTACAGCGCTTGACTGAATTATTCAAAATGTACATAATGTGCAGATATTGAAGACCAAAGGATTGCATCAATATTCTAACAATAACTGCATTTATAAAATAAGTGTTGCAATTTATTTTATCATTTTTGCAAATAATTTGGATCTTCAGTAAAATCTCTTGCACCGGTCACTGGTGACCATGACGGCAGTCAAAGTATTATATTCTGTATATATATTTAATTGGGAACATTTTACAAGAAAAATTGGCAGAAATTGTCAAGTTACTATTAGGTACAAAGAGTAATATCATCGATAAGTAGATCACCTTGTATAACAATATTCTGAAAGGAAAGACACAATTATGCAAGATTGCTTAAATAATTGCATAATGCCAACTGTTACTGCGTCGTTGCAATGAAAATTAGTAGTTTATTGTATAAAATTATATAACATTAGCGGTACTGAAGTTGAAGTGGCTGTGAATGGAAGTGGCAACAGAAAATTTGAATGGGATGTGAAAACCAAAATAAAAAGAGATAGATCCACAATATTATTTTCCAACTCAAGTGGCCGTATATCATGATGAAATATTTCCCTCTATAGTATTTGTTACTGAGCATCAATAAATTTGAGCATGTTAGTAAAACGTTTAGTACTTTGCAAATAAGATTGCTTATAACTACCTATGATTTATGGGAATAAGAAATAAATATCACAATAGAAGGATGGCTCATACATAAAAATTGCACATGGTCCATCTGATACTTAATACATCTTAATTTCGGAATGGAAAAAGTTCTAATGAAAATGCGAATATCACATAAACCCGAAATCAACTGCATTTTGGATACAAAATAGTTTGGCTACAAATACCTAGACTTAATGATATTTTTAATGATTATTATTATAAACCCAAGAAAACAAACCGCCAATCGCTGGAAGTGCCATGGTGAGCCACATATTTAACCAAATTTGAAACAAAAGTGTATAGACTCAAGAATACTTGAGTGGATTTACCATTAATGTCGAGTAGTTTTACGTCCTGTTCCTGTCTTGCGATTCATCAAGACAACCCCCTTGGGGGAGGCATTGGAATACGCTCAATAAACACGCAAGCCCAACGTATAGTGGGAATCGACTAGCTACCAGGTTCCTCATTCCTGCCTCTACTGTCAACGAGTGCCATACCCATGGATTATGCCTGGGCACGCCATAATCCCTGTGAAACCCCAGACTCTTAGTCTTTGGTGGGAGCTTCGTGGAGGAAGTTATTATGAAACCCATACCAATTGTTGCTCCTACAGGGTCAGTAAAACTGGTATACCAACTGACGCTGTGGAATCGTCACTCTCCAGGGTGATGGAGATGATCCATCACCCCCTTGCGAATTGAATGGCTTTACCAATGGAACAGGGAAACCGGATCATCGAAAACATCTCATTTTGTACGGTGATCATCATAGAAAGAGAGAAGAAACAATCTTAACACTCCATATATCTTGATGGGCCGTTTTAATCGCAAAGCTAGTGGCCATACTATGATTTTCTGTAAGGAAGAATATAAGATGCAGACACAGACTAAGATATAAGCACTGGTAAGAAGAGGAGTCAGATGCTGGACGTTTGCACTCGTAAGTACTGGAGATGCTGACCAGTTTGACAAGAAACTATTAGTGCAATTTCCATTATGAAACACAGGTTTTCTAAATTTCAGGTGACCCAATGCAATATTCAGTGACCTAGGCATATGATGGGTTAAGGCAATTTTCAATGAGATTAATCATCCAATGGGCAGAAGAGAAATTGTTATTAAACGTGTCCATCCATGAGCATTAATACTAGTCAGAGTCAAGAGAAGTGGAGTTCATTAAAATTGGACCCAACGCTTCAAATTATGATTATTGACCATTGCACTAGATCAGGAAGTAAGCGGGCAATACGAACAAGAAGCTGACTTACTTAATAATGCACAAAAGTTTAGCATTGGCCGTTGAGGAATGACAACATATGCTACTTAATTTAAGAAGTTACGAAGAAAAACATCCATGACCAGATACACCTACAGAGAATCATCAGTGAAATGAAGATACCTGATACTGCAAAATGTTTCATCACGTATTTTAATTAGAACAGATAGGAAAGGGAAATAAAATTCCAATATGTAGTCGTGCCTTAATTTAAAGGAACGACTACTGAGAAAAGTATTAGTTGGAACGTATTTGGCTTCACTGTTGTGCTTCCAGTAGTAAGAATTATGCTGGAAACTATATTCGTTTACGCATGGATTATGAGACACCCAATAATCACATTCAGAGAAATAATAATGAAACTAGTATATGGTGTACTACGGGATAATATATGGCTCGTGATATCAAGGATAGTTTACATCATACAAAGTGGCAAACGATCCAATTGTATATATAATTCTATATTGACGCAACTTCACTGATGCAGATTCAGAAAACAACAAATACGAATTTCTAACAATTCTCTATTTTTCGAAACGTACGTTTTGATCGAAGGGGAAATATCGTTTGCACTGACAAATACTAAATTATGCGGTGATAATTTAGCACTTATCGACAATACATATGTTTGAAATTGATTAGAAATGCGATACGCTTAAATTAACACTAACGCAACGGGTCAGGCGTGGAATTGAATATTTTTGCGAAAATAATTATTAGATTAGAACTACGTAATGGAGAATGTGACTAGAATGCGGATGTTTTCTATAAAAATGTTTGCCCGACGTAAGTTTGATGATGTACCAGACGGAGGACTTTAAGGTCAAAGAATTACTAATTTGGGGTAATTTGCACATGTGTAGTATCGACTGATCAGATTGTATGACAAATTTTATGCCACATGTATAACATTGATATGAAATATGCAGCAGGCAGAAAAAGTCATAAGATATTTTTGCAAATTTATTTTTGATAAATGTCTCAAAGAGTAAAAGAATATATTCGTAATTATTTGTTCTGTCTTCCGCTCTGAATATTCGAAGAAATGAAGGTACGTTGTACTGTAATTAATATAAGTGGTAGTCTGTTGTTTGCGATTTTTCACATTAATCATGATTGCCTCATTAAAAAAGCGATTTTTAACACTAGTTTTACGAATGTTGATCATATATCTACTTTTACTGAAGTGAGCCAACTTGACTCATACAAGAAAATTCAAGTTTTTTGCAAAGAAAGTAGTTCGAAATCAATTTAAATGAGAGATTTATTATTAAAAAATTCATTGAAAACATTTTTTACATATAGACTCTGTTTTTGAAATACATTTTCCGCAAACATTTCTATTGCATTTAAGCAGTTGGACCAGAGACGTCTTTGAATATGGTATAACCCGCTATTCTACCTACACTTTTACCTTCGTTCAATGTTTCCCATAAAGTCCCATCAGCAGCTTTTTCGGCTGAAATTTCTGTATCAATAGATGTATCGATAGCGTTCAAATCATTTTCGCTTTCAGAATTAGACATAACTCTAGCTCTTTTTTTACTAGAAACTGTATAACGAAAAACTTCATCTTCACTTTCAGTTTGAGAATTAGAAATAACATTGGTTCTTTTTTGCTAGGAGCTATATAACGAAGATCTTCATCTTCACTGCTTGAAAATTCGATTCTATTCACTTCCTCCTCTAATTCAATTTCGTTTTCACATTGGTCTATATCAATTGCATCCGTTTCATTATCTGATTGGTCTTTCTTTATGTTTATTAGTTTTTTCAACAAAAGAAAATTTTTCTGATTTTTTCCCGTGATGGCAGCCCTAGATAACCAAATAAAATAAATATCAATTATAATACCTTTCACAAATAAATGACAAAATTATCTTTGTGGGTCAAATTTTTCTTGTAAGAAATTAATTTTATAAAATTATGAATTATATGTTATTTCACTAAACGTGCAATGCTCACGCGCGATGTATAAATCGAAATGATGACAGAAGTGGCTAATAATGCGGCGGAGTAGCGAAAAAAAGTGACGATAGTTCTCACATACACACAAATATTGTATATGAAGAATGCAAAACGAAATGAGAAACAAATTTCGTGCGACTTAATAAATATATAATATATAATATAATAAATTTCATATGTTATGCGATTCATTGTTAAATCATCCTATGAATCAAATTGGCTGACAATCGTAAAAGTAGGTATACCAGATTCGATAATGCGAAATGAAGGGGTCTGCGGGGAGGATGAATCAACATTTACATATATTTCATTACTTAACTAAAAACCAAGGTCAGTTTTTAAAAAATAATCTTAAAGTATTATATATATATAGTAATGAAATTTTTAATGAGTCAAATTGGCTCGACTTCGTAAATCTAGTGTTATGTTAATAACTTTTACCAATAGAAAATGGCTTCGCAAAATGTACTAAATTGTATTTAACGTATGTGTTTTTATGTATGTATATATATGTACATACCGTATTAGACGTATTAACGTATTATAAGTTATACATATCTGTAACGTATATTTTAACGATTGTATTTATATATTGTATATTGCGTGTGGCAATTTTCGACCTACTTACTTCTTTCTTATGAAACAAAATGAAAGGTTCTTTGCAGAAGTGGAACAAACTCTATGCTACGGCGTATTTTTAAGAAACTTGTAGAAAAAAATAATAAAAAATGATGATATAAAGTTTCTGCTGAAAATGTTGAAAATAAGAATGCAGAACAAACTCCAAGGAATATGTTACTTTGAACTTCCTAAAGTAACTGATCGCATAATATGTATAAGTGAGAAAATCAACCTAAGTCAGAAAGGTAAACCTATAAGATGTGGTAAAATAGAAAAGGTGCTGAAAGTAGAAAAAAGCGGTTATCAATGAAAAGCACATTTCAGATTTAATCTTTTTATGCTTGCGTAGGTAGTCACATCATTTTAAAAGCTACCTGGTTATATATAAATACGAGATTTATTGTCAGTTGCAAGTGAATGATCATATATTTTGTACTTTCAATAAAGAAGTATGACTATAAAAAATGGATATATTATTAATTATTATATCTATTGATATAATGGATTGATTGGGTGATTCTGATATTCTAACTTCAACTTAAGTGTTGTTGAAGTTGAGCAAATGAAAATCAATTCAAAGCAACATGAAAATAAAATAACTTACCTCATATGTATTATATAATATCGTCAATATGTTCTCATTTTTTTTTTTTTGTGACGGAGGAAATTTTCGCAATTTTTCGACATGACGCATATGGTGCGTCATCAATTTTGACGAAAGCGAATATTAAAATTGACAGCATTTTTCAGCGTGACGCATATGGTGCGTCACCAATTTCGATAGAATGAAATATTAAGAATTTTTTAATTTTTCGTCATGACGCACACGGTGCGTCATCAATTTCATCAGGATCCCATACTCTAATTTTTCTTCTTGACGCATACGTTGCGTCATCAGTTTTGTCAGAAGCAAATAATAAAAATTTTTTCAAATGTGTCAAATATAAAAACATACATGTGCTAAATAGAAAAAATTTTTATTTTTTTCGTTGTGACGCATATGGTGCGTCATCAATTTCGTCAGAAGCAAATATTACTTTTTTTTCATGACGCATATGGTACTTTAATTTCTTTAGTTATGACGCATACGATGCGTCACAAGTTTTGATGGATAAATATTGCAATTTTTCATTTCTTCCTCATGACGCATGTGGTGCGTCATCAATTTCATCAGAATTCAATACTCCAATTTTTCGTCATGACGCATACGGTGCGTCACCACTATCAATGCTGTCAAATATTAAAATATTTCATTTTTTCCTCATGACGCTTACGGTGCGTCATCAATTTTTATGGAGAGAAATTTTAGCAATTTTTCGAAATGACGCACACGGTGCGTCGTCAAGTTTCATTGAGAGAAATTTTCGCAATTTTTCGACATGACGCATACGGTGCGTCATCAATTTTGACGGAAGCAAATATTAAAATTGACAGCATTTTTCAGCGTGACGCATACGGTGCGTCACCAATTTCGATAGAATGAAATATTAAGAATTTTTAATTCTTCGTCATGACGCACACGGTGCGTCATCAATTTCATCAGGATCCAATACTCTAATTTTTCTTCTTGACGCATACGTTGCGTCATCAGTTTTGTCAGAAGCAAATAATAAAAATTTTTTCAAATGTGTCAAATATAAAAACATACATGTGCTAAATAGAAAAAATTTTTATTTTTTTCGTTGTGACGCATATGGTGCGTCATCAATTTCGTCAGAAGCAAATATTACTTTTTTTTCATGACGCATATGGTACTTTAATTTCTTTAGTTATGACGCATACGATGCGTCACCAGTTTTGATGGTGATAAATATTGCAATTTTTCATTTCTTCCTCATGACGCATGTGGTGCGTCATCAATTTCATCAGAATTCAATACTCCAATTTTTCGTCATGACGCATACGGTGCGTCACCACTATCAATGCTGTCAAATATTAAAATATTTCATTTTTTCCTCATGACGCTTACGGTGCGTCATCAATTTTTATGGAGAGAAATTTTAGCAATTTTTCGAAATGACGCACACGGTGCGTCGTCAAGTTTCATTGAGAGAAATTTTCGCAATTTTTCGACATGACGCATACGGTGCGTCATCAATTTTGACGGAAGCAAATATTAAAATTGACAGCATTTTTCAGCGTGACGCATACGGTGCGTCACCAATTTCGATAGAATGAAATATTAAGAATTTCTTAATTTTTCGTCATGACGCACACGGTGCGTCATCAATTTCATCAGGATCCAATACTCTAATTTTTCTTCTTGACGCATACGTTGCGTCATCAGTTTTGTCAGAAGCAAATAATAAAAATTTTTTCAAATGTGTCAAATATAAAAACATACATGTGCTAAATAGAAAAAATTTTTATTTTTTTCGTTGTGACGCATATGGTGCGTCATCAATTTCGTCAGAAGCAAATATTACTTTTTTTTCATGACGCATATGGTGCTTTAATTTCTTTCGTTATGACGCATACGATGCGTCACCAGTTTTGATGGTGTTAAATATTGCAATTTTTCATTTCTTCCTCATGACGCATGTGGTGCGTCATCAATTTCATCAGAATTCAATACTCCAATTTTTCGTCATGACGCATACGGTGCGTCACCACTATCAATGCTGTCAAATATTAAAATATTTCATTTTTTCCTCATAACGCTTACGGTGCGTCATTAATTTTGTCAGAAGGAAATTTTTTAATTTTTCGCCATGACGCATACGTTGCGTCATCAGTTTTGTCAGAAGCAATTATTACAATTTTTTGCCATGACGCATACGGTGCGTCATCAATTTCGATAGAATAAAATATTAAGAATGTAATTTTTCGGTGACGCACACGGTGCGTCATCAATTTCATCAGAATCCAATACTCCAATGGCGCTAATTTTTCTTCTTGACGCATACGTTGCGTCATCAGTTTTCATCAGAAGCAAATAATAAAAATTTTTCTCAAATGTGTTAAATATAAAAACATACATGTGTTAAAATAGAAAAAATTTTAATTTTTATCGTTGTGACGCATATGGTGCGTCATCAATTTCGTCAGAAGCAAATATTACTTTTTTTTTCATGACGCATATGGTGCTTTAATTTCTTTCGTTATGACGCATACGGTGCGTCACCAATTTTGATGGTGTTAAATATTGCAATTTTTCATTTCTTCCTCATGACGCATGTGGTGCGTCATCAATTTCATCAGAATTCAATACTCCAATTTTTCGTCATGACGCATACGGTGCGTCACCACTATCAATGCTGTCAAATATTAAAATATTTCATTTTTTCCTCATGACGCTTACGGTGCGTCATCAATTTTTATGGAGAGAAATTTTCGCAATTTTTCGAAATGACGCACACGGTGCGTCATCTTTGAGCAAATAATAAAAATTTTTTTTAATATTTGAGACGCATACGGTGCGTCAAATCAGAAGCAAATATTACTTTTTTTTTGCGATGGATTTCGTTAAATTTCGCAAATTTTTCGTCATGACGCATACGGTGCGTCATCAATTTTGACGGAAGCAAATATTAAAATTGACAGCATTTTTCAGCGTGACGCATACGGTGCGTCACCAATTTCGATAGAATGAAATATTAAGAATTTTTAATTCTTCGTCATGACGCACACGGTGCGTCATCAATTTCATCAGGATCCAATACTCTAATTTTTCTTCTTGACGCATACGTTGCGTCATCAGTTTTGTCAGAAGCAAATAATAAAAATTTTTTCAAATGTGTCAAATATAAAAACATACATGTGCTAAATAGAAAAAATTTTTATTTTTTTCGTTGTGACGCATATGGTGCGTCATCAATTTCGTCAGAAGCAAATATTACTTTTTTTTCATGACGCATATGGTACTTTAATTTCTTTAGTTATGACGCATACGATGCGTCACCAGTTTTGATGGTGATAAATATTGCAATTTTTCATTTCTTCCTCATGACGCATGTGGTGCGTCATCAATTTCATCAGAATTCAATACTCCAATTTTTCGTCATGACGCATACGGTGCGTCACCACTATCAATGCTGTCAAATATTAAAATATTTCATTTTTTCCTCATGACGCTTACGGTGCGTCATCAATTTTTATGGAGAGAAATTTTAGCAATTTTTCGAAATGACGCACACGGTGCGTCGTCAAGTTTCATTGAGAGAAATTTTCGCAATTTTTCGACATGACGCATACGGTGCGTCATCAATTTTGACGGAAGCAAATATTAAAATTGACAGCATTTTTCAGCGTGACGCATACGGTGCGTCACCAATTTCGATAGAATGAAATATTAAGAATTTCTTAATTTTTCGTCATGACGCACACGGTGCGTCATCAATTTCATCAGGATCCAATACTCTAATTTTTCTTCTTGACGCATACGTTGCGTCATCAGTTTTGTCAGAAGCAAATAATAAAAATTTTTTCAAATGTGTCAAATATAAAAACATACATGTGCTAAATAGAAAAAATTTTTATTTTTTTCGTTGTGACGCATATGGTGCGTCATCAATTTCGTCAGAAGCAAATATTACTTTTTTTTTCATGACGCGTATGGTGCTTTAATTTCTTTCGTTATGACGCATACGATGCGTCACCAGTTTTGATGGTGTTAAATATTGCAATTTTTCATTTCTTCCTCATGACGCATGTGGTGCGTCATCAATTTCATCAGAATTCAATACTCCAATTTTTCGTCATGACGCATACGGTGCGTCACCACTATCAATGCTGTCAAATATTAAAATATTTCATTTTTTCCTCATAACGCTTACGGTGCGTCATTAATTTTGTCAGAAGGAAATTTTTTAATTTTTCGCCATGACGCATACGTTGCGTCATCAGTTTTGTCAGAAGCAATTATTACAATTTTTTGCCATGACGCATACGGTGCGTCATCAATTTCGATAGAATAAAATATTAAGAATTTTGTAATTTTTCGTCATGACGCACACGGTGCGTCATCAATTTCATCAGGATCCAATACTCTAATTTTTCTTCTTGACGCATACGTTGCGTCATCAGTTTTGTCAGAAGCAAATAATAAAAATTTTCTCAAATGTGTTAAATATAAAAACATACATGTGTTAAAATAGAAAAAATTTTCATTTTTATCGTTGTGACGCATATGGTGCGTCATCAATTTCGTCAGAAGCAAATATTACTTTTTTTTTCATGACGCGTATGGTGCTTTAATTTCTTTCGTTATGACGCATACGGTGCGTCATCAATTTTGATGGTGTTAAATATTGCAATTTTTCATTTCTTCCTCATGACGCATGTGGTGCGTCATCAATTTCATCAGAATTCAATACTCCAATTTTTCGTCATGACGCATACGGTGCGTCACCACTATCAATGCTGTCAAATATTAAAATATTTCATTTTTTCCTCATAACGCTTACGGTGCGTCATTAATTTTGTCAGAAGGAAATTTTTTAATTTTTCGCCATGACGCATACGTTGCGTCATCAGTTTTGTCAGAAGCAATTATTACAATTTTTTGCCATGACGCATACGGTGCGTCATCAATTTCGATAGAATAAAATATTAAGAATTTTGTAATTTTTCGTCATGACGCACACGGTGCGTCATCAATTTCATCAGGATCCAATACTCTAATTTTTCTTCTTGACGCATACGTTGCGTCATCAGTTTTGTCAGAAGCAAATAATAAAAATGTTCTCAAATGTGTTAAATATAAAAACATACATGTGTTAAAATAGAAAAAATTTTCATTTTTATCGTTGTGACGCATATGGTGCGTCATCAATTTCGTCAGAAGCAAATATTACTTTTTTTTTCATGACGCGTATGGTGCTTTAATTTCTTTCGTTATGACGCATACGATGCGTCACCAGTTTTGATGGTGATAAATATTGCAATTTTTCATTTCTTCCTCATGACGCATGTGGTGCGTCATCAATTTCATCAGAATTCAATACTCCAATTTTTCGTCATGACGCATACGGTGCGTCACCACTATCAATGCTGTCAAATATTAAAATATTTCATTTTTTCCTCATGACGCTTACGGTGCGTCATTAATTTTGTCAGAAGGAAATTTTTTAATTTTTCGCCATGACGCATACGGTGCGTCGTCAATCAGTTTTGTGAGAAGCAATTATTACAAGCAAATATTAAAATTGACAGCATTTTTCAGCGTGACGCATACGGTGCGTCATCAATTTCGATAGAATGAAATATTAAGAATTTTTAATTTTTCGTCATGACACACACGGTGCGTCATCAATTTCATCAGGATCCAATACTCTAATTTTTCTTCTTGACGCATACGTTGCGTCATCAGTTTTGTCAGAAGCAAATAATAAAAATTTTTTCAAATGTGTCAAATATAAAAACATACATGTGCTAAATAGAAAAAATTTTTATTTTTTTCGTTGTGACGCATATGGTGCGTCATCAATTTCGTCAGAAGCAAATATTACTTTTTTTTCATGACGCATATGGTACTTTAATTTCTTTAGTTATGACGCATACGATGCGTCACCAGTTTTGATGGTGATAAATATTGCAATTTTTCATTTCTTCCTCATGACGCATGTGGTGCGTCATCAATTTCATCAGAATTCAATACTCCAATTTTTCGTCATGACGCATACGGTGCGTCACCACTATCAATGCTGTCAAATATTAAAATATTTCATTTTTTCCTCATGACGCTTACGGTGCGTCATCAATTTTTATGGAGAGAAATTTTAGCAATTTTTCGAAATGACGCACACGGTGCGTCGTCAAGTTTCATTGAGAGAAATTTTCGCAATTTTTCGACATGACGCATACGGTGCGTCATCAATTTTGACGGAAGCAAATATTAAAATTGACAGCATTTTTCAGCGTGACGCATACGGTGCGTCACCAATTTCGATAGAATGAAATATTAAGAATTTTTTAATTTTTCGTCATGACGCACACGGTGCGTCATCAATTTCATCAGGATCCAATACTCTAATTTTTCTTCTTGACGCATACGTTGCGTCATCAGTTTTGTCAGAAGCAAATAATAAAAATTTTTTCAAATGTGTCAAATATAAAAACATACATGTGCTAAATAGAAAAAATTTTTATTTTTTTCGTTGTGACGCATATGGTGCGTCATCAATTTCGTCAGAAGCAAATATTACTTTTTTTTCATGACGCATATGGTACTTTAATTTCTTTAGTTATGACGCATACGATGCGTCACCAGTTTTGATGGTGATAAATATTGCAATTTTTCATTTCTTCCTCATGACGCATGTGGTGCGTCATCAATTTCATCAGAATTCAATACTCCAATTTTTCGTCATGACGCATACGGTGCGTCACCACTATCAATGCTGTCAAATATTAAAATATTTCATTTTTTCCTCATGACGCTTACGGTGCGTCATCAATTTTTATGGAGAGAAATTTTAGCAATTTTTCGAAATGACGCACACGGTGCGTCGTCAAGTTTCATTGAGAGAAATTTTCGCAATTTTTCGACATGACGCATACGGTGCGTCATCAATTTTGACGGAAGCAAATATTAAAATTGACAGCATTTTTCAGCGTGACGCATACGGTGCGTCACCAATTTCGATAGAATGAAATATTAAGAATTTTTTATTCTTCGTCATGACGCACACGGTGCGTCATCAATTTCATCAGGATCCAATACTCTAATTTTTCTTCTTGACGCATACGTTGCGTCATCAGTTTTGTCAGAAGCAAATAATAAAAATTTTTTCAAATGTGTCAAATATAAAAACATACATGTGCTAAATAGAAAAAATTTTTATTTTTTTCGTTGTGACGCATATGGTGCGTCATCAATTTCGTCAGAAGCAAATATTACTTTTTTTTCATGACGCATATGGTACTTTAATTTCTTTAGTTATGACGCATACGATGCGTCACCAGTTTTGATGGTGATAAATATTGCAATTTTTCATTTCTTCCTCATGACGCATGTGGTGCGTCATCAATTTCATCAGAATTCAATACTCCAATTTTTCGTCATGACGCATACGGTGCGTCACCACTATCAATGCTGTCAAATATTAAAATATTTCATTTTTTCCTCATGACGCTTACGGTGCGTCATCAATTTTTATGGAGAGAAATTTTAGCAATTTTTCGAAATGACGCACACGGTGCGTCGTCAAGTTTCATTGAGAGAAATTTTCGCAATTTTTCGACATGACGCATATGGTGCGTCATCAATTTTGACGGGAGAAAATATTAAAATTTTTTTTCAGCGTGACGCATACGGTGCGTCACCAATTTCGATAGAATGAAATATTAAGAATTTTTAATTCTTCGTCATGACGCACACGGTGCGTCATCAATTTCATCAGGATCCAATACTCTAATTTTTCTTCTTGACGCATGCGTTGCGTCATCAGTTTTGTCAGAAGCAAATAATAAACATTTTTTCAAATGTGTCAAATATAAAAACATACATGTGATAAATAGAAAAAATTTTTATTTTTTTCGTTGTGACGCATATGGTGCGTCATCAATTTCGTCAGAAGCAAATATTACTTTTTTTTTCATGACGCGTATGGTGCTTTAATTTCTTTCGTTATGACGCATACGATGCGTCAACCAGTTTTGATGGTGTTAAATATTGCAATTTTTCATTTCTTCCTCATGACGCATGTGGTGCGTCATCAATTTCATCAGAATTCAATACTCCAATTTTTCGTCATGACGCATACGGTGCGTCACCACTATCAATGCTGTCAAATATTAAAATATTTCATTTTTTCCTCATGACGCTTACGGTGCGTCATTAATTTTGTCAGAAGGAAATTTTTTAATTTTTCGCCATGACGCATACAGTGCGTCATCAATTTTGTCGAAACCGAATACTAAAATTTTTTTGCCATGACGCATACGGTGCGTCATCAATTTCGATAGAATAAAATATTAAGAATTTTTAATTTTTCGTCATGACGCACACGGTGCGTCATCAATTTCATCAGGATCCAATACTCTAATTTTTCTTCTTGACGCATACGTTGCGTCATCAGTTTTGTCAGAAGCAAATAATAAAAATTTTTTCAAATGTGTCAAATATAAAAACATACATGTGCTAAATAGAAAAAATTTTTATTTTTTTCGTTGTGACGCATATGGTGCGTCATCAATTTCGTCAGAAGCAAATATTACTTTTTTTTCATGACGCATATGGTACTTTAATTTCTTTAGTTATGACGCATACGATGCGTCACCAGTTTTGATGGTGATAAATATTGCAATTTTTCATTTCTTCCTCATGACGCATGTGGTGCGTCATCAATTTCATCAGAATTCAATACTCCAATTTTTCGTCATGACGCATACGGTGCGTCACCACTATCAATGCTGTCAAATATTAAAATATTTCATTTTTTCCTCATAACGCTTACGGTGCGTCATTAATTTTGTCAGAAGGAAATTTTTTAATTTTTCGCCATGACGCATACGTTGCGTCATCAGTTTTGTCAGAAGCAATTATTACAATTTTTTGCCATGACGCATACGGTGCGTCATCAATTTCGATAGAATAAAATATTAAGAATTTTGTAATTTTTCGTCATGACGCACACGGTGCGTCATCAATTTCATCAGGATCCAATACTCTAATTTTTCTTCTTGACGCATACGTTGCGTCATCAGTTTTGTCAGAAGCAAATAATAAAAATGTTCTCAAATGTGTTAAATATAAAAACATACATGTGTTAAAATAGAAAAAATTTTCATTTTTATCGTTGTGACGCATATGGTGCGTCATCAATTTCGTCAGAAGCAAATATTACTTTTTTTTTCATGACGCGTATGGTGCTTTAATTTCTTTCGTTATGACGCATACGATGCGTCACCAGTTTTGATGGTGATAAATATTGCAATTTTTCATTTCTTCCTCATGACGCATGTGGTGCGTCATCAATTTCATCAGAATTCAATACTCCAATTTTTCGTCATGACGCATACGGTGCGTCACCACTATCAATGCTGTCAAATATTAAAATATTTCATTTTTTCCTCATAACGCTTACGGTGCGTCATTAATTTTGTCAGAAGGAAATTTTTTAATTTTTCGCCATGACGCATACGTTGCGTCATCAGTTTTGTCAGAAGCAATTATTACAATTTTTTGCCATGACGCATACGGTGCGTCATCAATTTCGATAGAATAAAATATTAAGAATTTTTTAATTTTTCGTCATGACACACACGGTGCGTCATCAATTTCATCAGAATCCCATACTCTAATTTTTCTTCTTGACGCATACGTTGCGTCATCAGTTTTGTCAGAAGCAAATAATAAAAATTTTTTCAAATGTGTCAAATATAAAAACATACATGTGCTAAATAGAAAAAATTTTTATTTTTTTCGTTGTGACGCATATGGTGCGTCATCAATTTCGTCAGAAGCAAATATTACTTTTTTTTCATGACGCATATGGTACTTTAATTTCTTTCGTTATGACGCATACGATGCGTCACCAGTTTTGATGGTGATAAATATTGCAATTTTTCATTTCTTCCTCATGACGCATGTGGTGCGTCATCAATTTCATCAGAATTCAATACTCCAATTTTTCGTCATGACGCATACGGTGCGTCACCACTATCAATGCTGTCAAATATTAAAATATTTCATTTTTTCCTCATGACGCTTACGGTGCGTCATTAATTTTGTCAGAATGGAAATTTTTAATTTTTCGTCATGACGCATACGGTGCGTCATCAATTTTGACAGAAGCAAATATTAAAATTCGCAGCATTTTTCCTCATGACGCATACGGTGCGTCATCAATTTCGATAGAATGAAATATTAAGAATTTTTTAATTTTTCGTCATGACGCACACGGTGCGTCATCAATTTCATCAGGATCCAATACTCTAATTTTTCTTCTTGACGCATGCGTTGCGTCATCAGTTTTGTCAGAAGCAAATAATAAACATTTTTTCAAATGTGTCAAATATAAAAACATACATGTGCTAAATAGAAAAAATTTTTATTTTTTTCGTTGTGACGCATATGGTGCGTCATCAATTTCGTCAGAAGCAAATATTACTTTTTTTTTCATGACGCGTATGGTGCTTTAATTTCTTTCGTTATGACGCATACGATGCGTCACCAGTTTTGATGGTGTTAAATATTGCAATTTTTCATTTCTTCCTCATGACGCATGTGGTGCGTCATCAATTTCATCAGAATTCAATACTCCAATTTTTCGTCATGACGCATACGGTGCGTCACCACTATCAATGCTGTCAAATATTAAAATATTTCATTTTTTCCTCATGACGCTTACGGTGCGTCATTTTTTAATTTTGCAATTTTTCGAAATGACGCACACGGTGCGTCGTCAAGTTTCATTGAGAAATTTTCGCAATTTTTCAACATGACGCATACGGTGCGTCATCCAGTTCAATGGAGTGAAACATTAAATGTTGCGAATTTTTCATCATGACGCAGACGGTGCGTCATCAATTTCGATAGAATGAAATATTAAGAATTTTTAATTTTTCGTCATGACGCACACGGTGCGTCATCAATTTCATCAGGATCCAATACTCTAATTTTTCTTCTTGACGCATACGTTGCGTCATCAGTTTTGTCAGAAGCAAATAATAAAAATTTTTTCAAATGTGTCAAATATAAAAACATACATGTGCTAAATAGAAAAAATTTTTATTTTTTTCGTTGTGACGCATATGGTGCGTCATCAATTTCGTCAGAAGCAAATATTACTTTTTTTTCATGACGCATATGGTACTTTAATTTCTTTAGTTATGACGCATACGATGCGTCACCAGTTTTGATGGTGATAAATATTGCAATTTTTCATTTCTTCCTCATGACGCATGTGGTGCGTCATCAATTTCATCAGAATTCAATACTCCAATTTTTCGTCATGACGCATACGGTGCGTCACCACTATCAATGCTGTCAAATATTAAAATATTTCATTTTTTCCTCATGACGCTTACGGTGCGTCATCAATTTTTATGGAGAGAAATTTTAGCAATTTTTCGAAATGACGCACACGGTGCGTCGTCAAGTTTCATTGAGAGAAATTTTCGCAATTTTTCGACATGACGCATACGGTGCGTCATCAATTTTGACGGAAGCAAATATTAAAATTGACAGCATTTTTCAGCGTGACGCATACGGTGCGTCACCAATTTCGATAGAATGAAATATTAAGAATTTTTAATTCTTCGTCATGACGCACACGGTGCGTCATCAATTTCATCAGGATCCAATACTCTAATTTTTCTTCTTGACGCATACGTTGCGTCATCAGTTTTGTCAGAAGCAAATAATAAAAATTTTTTCAAATGTGTCAAATATAAAAACATACATGTGCTAAATAGAAAAAATTTTTATTTTTTTCGTTGTGACGCATATGGTGCGTCATCAATTTCGTCAGAAGCAAATATTACTTTTTTTTTCATGACGCGTATGGTGCTTTAATTTCTTTCGTTATGACGCATACGATGCGTCACCAGTTTTGATGGTGTTAAATATTGCAATTTTTCATTTCTTCCTCATGACGCATGTGGTGCGTCATCAATTTCATCAGAATTCAATACTCCAATTTTTCGTCATGACGCATACGGTGCGTCACCACTATCAATGCTGTCAAATATTAAAATATTTCATTTTTTCCTCATGACGCTTACGGTGCGTCATCAATTTTTATGGAGAGAAATTTTAGCAATTTTTCGAAATGACGCACACGGTGCGTCGTCAAGTTTCATTGAGAGAAATTTTCGCAATTTTTCGACATGACGCATACGGTGCGTCATCAATTTTGACGGAAGCAAATATTAAAATTGACAGCATTTTTCAGCGTGACGCATACGGTGCGTCACCAATTTCGATAGAATGAAATATTAAGAATTTTTAATTCTTCGTCATGACACACACGGTGCGTCATCAATTTCATCAGGATCCAATACTCTAATTTTTCTTCTTGACGCATACGTTGCGTCATCAGTTTTGTCAGAAGCAAATAATAAAAATTTTTTCAAATGTGTCAAATATAAAAACATACATGTGCTAAATAGAAAAAATTTTTATTTTTTTCGTTGTGACGCATATGGTGCGTCATCAATTTCGTCAGAAGCAAATATTACTTTTTTTTCATGACGCATATGGTACTTTAATTTCTTTAGTTATGACGCATACGATGCGTCACCAGTTTTGATGGTGATAAATATTGCAATTTTTCATTTCTTCCTCATGACGCATGTGGTGCGTCATCAATTTCATCAGAATTCAATACTCCAATTTTTCGTCATGACGCATACGGTGCGTCACCACTATCAATGCTGTCAAATATTAAAATATTTCATTTTTTCCTCATGACGCTTACGGTGCGTCATCAATTTTTATGGAGAGAAATTTTAGCAATTTTTCGAAATGACGCACACGGTGCGTCGTCAAGTTTCATTGAGAGAAATTTTCGCAATTTTTCGACATGACGCATACGGTGCGTCATCAATTTTGACGGAAGCAAATATTAAAATTGACAGCATTTTTCAGCGTGACGCATACGGTGCGTCATCAATTTCGATAGAATGAAATATTAAGAATTTTTAATTCTTCGTCATGACGCACACGGTGCGTCATCAATTTCATCAGGATCCAATACTCTAATTTTTCTTCTTGACGCATACGTTGCGTCATCAGTTTTGTCAGAAGCAAATAATAAAAATTTTTTCAAATGTGTCAAATATAAAAACATACATGTGCTAAATAGAAAAAATTTTTATTTTTTTCGTTGTGACGCATATGGTGCGTCATCAATTTCGTCAGAAGCAAATATTACTTTTTTTTCATGACGCATATGGTGCTTTAATTTCTTTCGTTATGACGCATACGATGCGTCACCAGTTTTGATGGTGTTAAATATTGCAATTTTTCATTTCTTCCTCATGACGCATGTGGTGCGTCATCAATTTCATCAGAATTCAATACTCCAATTTGTCATGACGCATACGGTGCGTCACCACTATCAATGCTGTCAAATATTAAAATATTTCATTTTTTCCTCATGACGCTTACGGTGCGTCATCATTTTTTGGAGAGAAATTTTGCAATTTTTCGAAATGACGCACACGGTGCGTCGTCAAGTTTCATTTTTTAATTTTTCGACATGACGCATACCTTGCGTCATCAGTTTTGACAGAAGCAATATTAAAATTTTTTTCAGCGTGACGCATACGGTGCGTCATCAATTTCGATAGAATAAAATATTAAGAATTTTGTAATTTTTCGTCATGACGCACACGGTGCGTCATCAATTTCATCAGGATCCAATACTCTAATTTTTCTTCTTGACGCATACGTTGCGTCATCAGTTTTGTCAGAAAAATAATAAAAATTGTCTCAAATGTGTTAAATGTAAAAACATACATGTGTTAAATAGAAAAAATTTTCATTTTTATCGTTGTGACGCATATGGTGCGTCATCAATTTCGTCAGAAGCAAATATTACTTTTTTTTTCATGACGCGTATGGTGCTTTAATTTCTTTCGTTATGACGCATACGATGCGTCACTAGTTTTGATGGTGTTAAATATTGCAATTTTTCATTTCTTCCTCATGACGCATGTGGTGCGTCATCAATTTCATCAGAATTCAATACTCCAATTTTTCGTCATGACGCATACGGTGCGTCACCACTATCAATGCTGTCAAATATTAAAATATTTCATTTTTTCCTCATGACGCTTACGGTGCGTCATCATTAATTTTGTCAGAAGGTGCGTCGTCAAGTTTTTGAGAGAATTTTTCGCCATGACGCATACCTTGCGTCATCAGTTTTGACGGAAGCAAATATTAAAATTGACAATTTTTTGCCATGACGCATACGGTGCGTCAGACCTTTCGATAGAATGAAATATTAAGAATTTCTTAATTTTTCGTCATGACGCACACGGTGCGTCATCAATTTCATCAGGATCCAATACTCCAATTTTTCTTCTTGACGCATACGTTGCGTCATCAGTTTTGTCAGAAGCAAATAATAAAAATTTTTTCAAATGTGTTAAATATAAAAACATACATGTGTTAAATAGAAAAAATTTTCATTTTTTCGTTGTGACGCATATGGTGCGTCATCAATTTCGTCAGAAGCAAATATTACTTTTTTTTTCATGACGCGTATGGTGCTTTAATTTCTTTCGTTATGACGCATACGATGCGTCACCAGTTTTGATGGTGTTAAATATTGCAATTTTTCATTTCTTCCTCATGACGCATGTGGTGCGTCATCAATTTCATCAGAATTCAATACTCCAATTTTTCGTCATGACGCATACGGTGCGTCACCACTATCAATGCTGTCAAATATTAAAATATTTCATTTTTTCCTCATGACGCTTACGGTGCGTCAATTTTTTAATTTTGCAATTTTTCAGAACGGTGCGTCGAAATGGAAATTTTTAATTTTTCGACATGACGCATACGTTGCGTCATCAGTTTTGACAGAAGCAAATATTAAAATTTTTTTTCCATGACGCATACGGTGCGTCATCAATTTCGATAGAATGAAATATTAAGAATTTTTTCATTTTTCGTCATGGCGCACACGGTGCGTCATCAATTTCATCAGAATCCAATACTCCAATTTTTCTTCTTGACGCATACGTTGCGTCATCAGTTTTGTCAGAAGCAAATAATAAAAATGTTCTCAAATGTGTTAAATATAAAAACATACATGTGTTAAATAGAAAAAATTTTCATTTTTTTCGTTGTGACGCATATGGTGCGTCATCAATTTCGTCAGAAGCAAATATTACTTTTTTTTTCATGACGCGTATGGTGCTTTAATTTCTTTCGTTATGACGCATACGATGCGTCACCAGTTTTGATGGTGTTAAATATTGCAATTTTTCATTTCTTCCTCATGACGCATGTGGTGCGTCATCAATTTCATCAGAATTCAATACTCCAATTTTTCGTCATGACGCATACGGTGCGTCACCACTATCAATGCTGTCAAATATTAAAATATTTCATTTTTTCCTCATGACGCTTACGGTGCGTCATTAATTTTGTCAGAAGGAAATTTTTTAATTTTTTCGCCATGACGCATACGTTGCGTCATCAGTTTTGTCAGAAGCAATTATTACAATTTTTTGCCATGACGCATACGGTGCGTCATCAATTTCGATAGAATGAAATATTAAAAATTTTTTGTCATGACGCATACGGTGCGTCATCAATTTTAATGGAGTCAAATATTCAAATTTTCGTCATGACGCATATGGTGCGTCATCAATTTCAATCCAGCCGAATATTCAAATTCCCCAAATTTTGCGTCATGACGCATACGGTGCGTCATCAATTTTCATGGAGAGAAATTTTCGCAATTTTTCGACATGACGCATACGGTGCGTCATGAATTTTGATGGATCCAAATATTAACGTTTCTCAAATTTTACGTTATGACGCATACGGTGCGTCATCAATTTTGGCGGATGCAAGTATTAAAATTAACAGCATTTTTCAGCATGACATATATATACATATATGTATATTTCAGTCTTCAATTTCAATGATGTCAAATATTGAAATTTTATAAATTTGTCGACATGACGCATATGGTGCGTCATCAATATTAAAATTTTTTAAATTGTTTTACAAGTTTTGATATTTGCAACATTTTTTAAAAGTTTTTTGTGCTCTAACACTGAAATATAATACATTTTTTAATTTTTAATTAATCTATAAAATATCATATAATTGTCATAATGGTTTGTTATTGTTTTAAGTTAGTTATTATTTTATTATTTATAATTAGATCATCTTTTATTTTTTGTTGGATATTAATAGAATGTTCAACTTTAATTTTTTTAAGTTTAATTTGTTTAAATAATGTAAATCAAACATTTATATCAATTAGTTCATATTTTTTAATTCAAGTATTTAGTTCTTCTTTATTTTTGATTTCTTTAACTTTTTTATTTAATAATATACATATGTTAATATTATAGGTATATTTTTATATAATTTATCTTTATCAATAAAGATTGGTTTATTTCCTTTTTATATATATGTACATTTTTTTCCCATCTCATCCCGTTTTCAAATAAAAACAAACAATTGAAAATGGCGGGAATTAAATAAACGATGACAAAAAAAAGTACCGCCTCCAGTCCTTCGTATCAAACTACAGCAAAATTTACGAAAAACATTTTTATCTCCATTTTCCATCACATCGCAAAATTCATAAGAAAAATAATTACAAAATTCACAAAAAAAATTCCTAAAAACATGCAAAGCAATTTTTACCGCAACTAAAAAAACTTCCTCAAACTTTTCTTCCGTCCCGCCATTTTTCTACAAAAAAAAAAGGAAACGCCACCTGCATCTTGAAAATTCGAATTTTATTATTAAGTACAAAAAATTCACGTCGATTCTTTATTAAAAAACGAGCAAAAAATGTTATGTACATTTTTTTTAATCTCATCCCGTTTAAAAAAAAAAACAATGAAAAAATGGCGGGAATTAAATAAACGATAACAAAAAAAAGTACCGCCTCCAGTCCTACGTACCAAACTATAGCAAAATTTACGAAAAACATTTTTATCTCCAATTTCCATCACATCGCAAAATTCATAAGAAAAATAATCACAAAATTTAGAAAAAAAATTCATAAACATATGTAAAAGAATTTTTACCGAAACTAAAAATACTTTCGCAAACTTTTCTTCCGTCCCGCCATTTTTCTACAAAAAAAAAGGAAACGCCACATGCATCTTGAAAATTCGAATTTTATTATTAAGTACAAAAAATTCATGTCGATTCTTTATTAAAAAAACGAGCAAAAATGTTATGTACATTTTTTCCATCTCATCCCGTTTTCATATAAAAAGAAACAATTAAAAATGGCGGATATTAAATAAACGATAACAAAAAAAAGTACCGCCTTCAGTCCTTCGTACCAAACTATAGCAAAATTTACGAAAACATTTTTATCTCCAATTTCCATCACATTACAAAATTTATAAAAAGAATAATCACAAAATTCACAAAAAAAATTCCTAAAAACATACAAAACAATTTTCACCGCAACTGATAAAAATTCCTCAAATTTTTCTTCCGTCCCGCCATTTTTCTACAAAAAAAAAAAGGAAACGCCAGATGCATCTTGAAAATTTGAATTTTATTATTAAGTACAAAAAATTCACGTCGATTCTTTATTAAAAAAACGAGCAAAAAATGTTATGTACATTTTTTCCATCTCATTCCGTTTTCAAATAAAAAAAAAACAATTGAAAAATGGCGGGAATTAAATAAACGATAACAAAAAAAGTACCGCCTCCAGTCCTACGTACCAAACTACAGCAAAATTTACGAAAAACATTTTAATCCCCAATTTCCATCACATCACAAAATTCATAAGAAAAATAATTACAAAATTCATAAAAAAAATTCAAAAAACATGCAAAACAATTTTTACCGCAACTGATAAAACTTTCGCAAACTTTTCTTCCGTCCCGCCATTTTCCTACAAAAGAAAAAGGAAACGCAACATGCATCTTGAAAATTCGAATTTTATTATTAAGTACAAAAAATTCATGTCGATTCTTTATTAAAAAACGAGCAAAAGATGTTATGTAATTTTTTTTCAATCTCATCCCGCTTTCGAAAAAAAAAAACAATTGAAAAATGGCGGGAATTAAATAAACGATAACAAAAAAAGTACCGCCTCCAGTCCTTCGTATCAAACTATAGCAAAATTTACGAAAAACATTTTTATCTCCAATTTCCATCACATCGCAAAATTTATAAGAAAAATAATCACAAAATTCATAAAAAAAATCCTAAAAACATACAAAACAATTTTTACCGCAACTAAAAATACTTTCTCAAACTTTTCTTCCGTCCCGCCATTTTTCAACAAAAAAAAGGAAACGCCACATGCATCTTGAAAATTCGAATTTTATTATTAAGTACAAAAAATTCACGTCGATTCTTTATTAAAAAACGAGCTAACAATGTTAAGTACATTTTTTTCCATCTCATTCCGTTTTCAAATAAAAAAAATCAATTGAAAAATGGCGGGAATTAAATAAACGATAACAAAAAAAAGTACCGCCTCCAGTCCTTCGTATCAAACTATAGCAAAATTTACGAAAAAACATTTTTATCTCAAATTTCCATCACATCGCAAAATTCATAAGAAAAATAATCACAAAATTCGTAAAAAAAATTCATAAAAACATGCAAAACAATTTTTACCGCAACTAAAAAAACTTTCGCAAACTTTTCTTCTGTCCCGCCATTTTTCTACAAAAAAAAGGAAACGCAATATGCATCTTGAAAATTTGAATTTTATTATTAAGTACAAAAAATTCACGTCGATTCTTTATTAAAAAACGACCAAAAGATGTTATGTAATTTTTTTTCAATCTCATCCCGTTTTCGAAAAAAAAAAACAATTGAAAAATGGCGGGAATTAAATAAACGATAACAAAAATAGTACCGCCTCCAGTCCTTCGTATCAAACTACAGCAAAATTTACGAAAAACATTTTTATCTCCAATTTCCATCACATCGCAAAATTCACAAGAAAAATAATCACAAAATTCATAAAAAAAAATCATAAAAACATGCAAAGCAATTTTTATCGCAACTAAAAATATTTCTGCAAACTTTTCTTCCTTCCTGCCATTTTTCTAAACAAAAAAAAGGAAACGCAACATGCATCTTGAAAATTCGAATTTTATTATTAAGTACAAAAAATTCACGTCGATTCTTTATTAAAAAACGAGCAAAAGATGTTATGTATTTTTTTTTCAATCTCATCCCGTTTTCAAAAAAAAAAACAATTAAAAAATGGCGCGAATTAAATAAACGATAACAAAAAAAAGTACCGCCTCCAGTCCTACGTACCAAACTATAGCAAAATTTACGAAAAAACATTTTTATCTCAAATTTCCATCACATCACAAAATTCATAAGAAAAATAATCACAAAATTCACAAAAAAAATTCCTAAAAACATGCAAAGCAATTTTTACCGCAACTAAAAAAACTTCCGCAAACTTTTCTTCCGTCCCGCCATTTTTCTACAAAAAAAAAAAAAAAAAAAAGGAACGCCACATGCATCTTGAAAATTCGAATTTTATTATTAAGTACAAAAAATTCACGTCGATTCTTTATTAGAAACGAGCAAAAATGTTATATACATTTTTTCCATCTCATCCCGTTTTCAAATAGAAAAAACAATTAAAAAATGGCGGGAATTAAATAAACGATGACAAAAAAAAAGTACCGCCTCCAGTTCTTCGTACCAAACTATAGCGAAATTTACGAAAAACAATTTTATCTCCATTTTCCATCACATTACAAAATTGATAAGAAAAATAATCACAAAATTCATAAAAAAAATTCATAAAAACATACAAAACAATTTTTACCGCAACTAATAAAACTTCCGCAAACTTTTCTTCCGTCCCGCCATTTTTCTACAAAAAAAAGGAAACGCAACATGCATCTTGAAAATTCGAATTTTATTATTAAGTACAAAAAATTCACGTCGATTCTTGATTAAAAAACGAGCAAAAAATGTTATGTATATTTTTTTCCATCTCATCCCGTTTTCAAATAAAAAAAAAACAATTAAAAAATGGCGGGAATTAAATAAACGATAACAAAAAAAACGTACCGCCTCCAGTCCTTCGTATCAAACTATAGCAAAATTTACGAAAAAACATTTTTATCTGAAATTTCCATCACATCGCAAAATTGATAAGAAAAATAATCACAAAATTCACAAAAAAAATTCCTAAAAACATGCAAAACAATTTTTACCGCAACTGATAAACCTTCCGCAAATTTTTCTTCCGTCCCGCCATTTTTCTACAAAAAAAAAAAAGGAAACGCAACATGCATCTTGAAAATTCGAATCTTATTATTAAGTACAAAAAATTCTTTATTAAAAAACGAGCAAAAAATGTTATGTACATTTTTTCCATCTCATTCCGTTTTCAAATAAAAAAAAAACAATTAAAAAATGGCGGGAATTGAATAAACGATAACAAAAAAAAGTACCGCCTCCAGTCCTTCGTACCAAACTATAGCAAAATTTACGAAAACATTTTTATCTCCAATTTCCATCACATCGCAAAATTCATAAGAAAAATAATCACAAAATTCATAAAAAAATTCAAAAAAACATGCAAAACAATTTTTACCGCAACTAAAAATACTTCCGCAAACTTTTCTTCTGTCCCGCCATTTTTCTACAAAAAAAAAAGAAACGCAACATGCATCTTGAAAATTCGAATTTTATTATTAAGTACAAAAAATTCACGTCGATTCTTTATTAAAAAACGAGCAAAAAATGTTAAGTACATTTTTTCCATCTCATTCCGTTTTCAAATAAAAAAAAATAAATTAAAAATGGCGAGAATTAAATAAACGATGACAAAAAAAAGTACTGCCTCCAGTCCTACGTATCAAACTATAGCAAAATTTACGAAAAACATTTTTATCTCCAATTTCCATCACATCGCAAAATTGATAAGAAAAATAATCACAAAATTCATAAAAAAAATTCAAAAAACATGCAAAACAATTTTTACCGCAACTAAAAATACTTCGTCAAATTTTTCTTAGATCCCGCCATTTTTCTATAAAGAAAAAAGTAACTATTATATTGATCCCGAAAATTCGAATTTAAATTTCGCGCCACTTTTCTGGCTTTTGTCACCCACCCCATAATTACTAACTGAACCTGAGCGAAGCTTCGCAAAATTTTGCCGGGTGCGCGGTTTCATTCTCGTGCATAAATTGTTGGAAAATATTGTTGGGAGATGCCGAAGGTGAACACGTTGTTTAATTATTTCACGTCGCCGAAGGGGGCGAAGCGTAAAGAGACGCCGACGAAAAATGAGAAGCTGGAGAAAAGCACAAAGTCGCCCAGAACGGAGAACAAAGGCAAAGGTAGAGTTTCGATTATTTCGAACCGAGGTAACCTCGGTTTTAAAGGAACTTTATATATATAATGTCCAACAACAATAATAGATGCTCGGGGCACTGGTATTTCGTTGTTGGACATTGTTTTGTTGGTATTAATTATTGGGCACTGGTGCTTTGTATTTAAGGAATTTGAGAGAGAGCGTAGAACTCATGTGTGCACGCTCAAAAAGTTTGGTAAGTTGGGAGTTTGGTTGTGAAGAATTTTGAGTAGGTTTTGTGTCGAAGAATGAATAATGCGTTTATATGTTTGCTGCGATATGCATTGAAGATGAACGTACCATAATATAGTAGACGTTGACATTTATATTATATCGTAATCTCAAAATACATACCGTAGTACATAGCGTAATCTCAAAATAGATACCATTGAATGACTCTTGAATATTTCGTTATTAAAAATAGGAACTTGCAATCTTACGTTAGGTGTATGTCAATGAATAGATAATGCGTTTATATGTTTGCTGCGATATGCATTGAAGATGAACGTACCATAATATAGTAGACGTTGACGTTTATATTATGTCAAACGTAATTTCAAAATACATACCGTTAAATGACGTTTGAACATTTGGTTATTAAAAATAGGAACTTGCTATCTTACGTTAGGGCACGTCAAAGAAAAAATAATGCGTTTATATGTTTGCTATGATATGCATTGAAGATGATCGTCCCATAATATAGTAGGCGTTGACATTTATATTATTACACCAAACATAATTTCAAAATACAGGCCATTCAATGACGCTTGAACATTTGGTTATAAAAACATGAACTTGCACTCTTACATTAGGCAGGTGTCAAACAATAATGTGTTAATATGTTTGTTATGATATATATTGTAAATGATCGTTCCATAATATAGTAGGCATTGACATTTATATTATGTCAAACGTAATTTCAAAATATATACCATTGAATGATGTTAGAATATTTGGTTATTAAAAATAGGAATTTGTAATCTTACGTTAGGTGTATGTGAAAGAAAAAATAATGCATATATATGTTTGCTGCGATATGCATTGTAGATAATTGTACTATAATATAGTATGTGTTGACGTTTATATTATTATGTCAAACGTAATATCAAAATACATACTATTGAATGACGCTTGATTATTTGGTTATTAAAAATAGGAATTTGCAATTTTACGTTAGGCGGGTTTCAAAGAAAAAATAAAGCGTTAATATGTTTGTTACAATATATATTGTAAATGATTGTGTACCATAATATAGTAGGCATTGACATTTATATTATTACACCAAACATTAATATCAAAATACATATCATTAAATGACGCTTGAATATAAGATTTTTAAAAATAGGAATTTGCAATCTTACGTTAGGTGGGTGTCAAAGTAAAAATAATTCGTTAATATGTTTGCTACGATATGCATTGAAGATGATCGTACCATAATATAGTAGATGTTGAGATTTATATTATGTCAAACGTAATCTCAAAACACATACCATTGAATGACGCTTGAACATTTGGTTATTAAAAATAGGAATTTGCAATCTTACGTTAAGTGCGTGTCAAAGAAAAAATATTGCGTTTATATGTTTGCTACGATACGCATTGTAGATGATCGTACAATAATATAAAAGACGTTGACATTTATATTATGTCAAACGTAATCTCAAAATACATACCATTTAATGACGCTTGAACATTTGGTTATTAAAAATAGGAAATTTGCAATCTTACCTTAGGTGTGTGTCAAAGAAAAAATAATGCATTAATATATTTGCTACGATACGCATTGTAGATGATCATACGATAATATAGTAGGTGTTGACGTTTATATTATTATGCGAAACGTAATATCAAAATACATACTATTGAATGACGCTTTATCATTTGGTTATTAAAAATAGGAATTTGCAATCTTACGTTAGGGCACATCAAAGAAAAAATAATGCGTTTATATGTTTGCTGTGATATGCATTATAGATGATCGTACCATAATATAATAGACGTTGACATTTATATTATGTCAAATGTAATCTCAAAATACATACCATTGAATGACGCTTGAATATTTGGTTATTAAAAATAGGAACTTGCAATCTTATGTTAGATGCATGTGAAAGAAAAAATAATGCGTTAATATGTTTGCTACGATATGCATTGAAGATGAACGTACCATAATATAATAGACGTTGACGTTTATATTATGTCAAACATAATTTCAAAATACATACCATTCAATGACATTTGAACATTTGGTTATAAAAATATGAATTTGCAATCTTATGTTAGGCGGGTGTTAAAGAAAAAATAATGTGTTTATATATTTGCTACGATATGCATTGTAGATGATCATACGATAATATAGTAGGTGTTGACGTTTATATTATTATGTGAAACGTAATATCAAAATACATACTATTGAATGACGCTTGAACATTTAGTTATTAAAAATAGGAATTTGCAATCTTACATTAGGCAGGTGTCAAAGTAAAAATAATTCGTTAATATGTTTGCTACGATATGCATTGTAGATGATTATACGATAATATAGTAGGTGTTGATGTTTATATTATTATGCGAAACGTAATCTCAAAATACATACCATTGAATGACGCTTCAACATTTGGTTATTAAAAATAGGAATTTGCAATCCTACGTTAAGTGGGTGTCAAAGAAAGAATAATGCATTAATATGTTTGCTACGATATATATTGTAAATGAACGTACCATAATATAATAGATGTTGACATTTATATTATTTCAAACGTAATCTCAAAATACATACCACTAAACGATGCTTGAACATTTGGTTATAAAAATACGAATTTGCAATCTTACCTTAGGTGTGTGTCAATGAAAAAATAATGCGTTAATATGTTTGCTACAATATGCATTGTAAATGAACATACCATAATATAGTAGGTGTTGACGTTTATATTATTATGTGAAACGTAATCTTAAAATACATACCATTGAATGACGGTTGAACATTTGGTTATAAAACTATGAATTTGCAATCTTACGTTAGGTGGGTGTCAAAGAAAAAATAATGCGTTAATATGTTTGCTACGATATGCATTGAAGATGAGCGTACCATAATATAATAGACGTTGACATTTATATTATGTCAAACGTATTCTCAAAATACATACTATTGAATGACGCTTGAAGATTTGATCATTAAAAATAGGAATTTGCAATCTTACATTAGGTGCATGTGAAAGAAAAAATAATGCGTTAATATGTTTGCTACGATATATATTGTAAATGATCGTACCATAATATAGTATGTGTTGACATTTATATTATATCAAACGTAATCTCAAAATACATACCATTGAATGACACTTGAACATTTGGTTATTAAAAATAGGAATTTGCAATCTTAAGTTAGGCGGGTGTCAAAGAAAAAATAAGGCGTTTATATGTTTGCTACGATATGCATTGTAGATGATCGTACCATAATATAATAGACGTTGACATTTATATTATGTCAAACGTAATCTCAAAATACATACCATTTAATGACGCTTGAATATTTGGTTATAAAAATACGAATTTGCAATCTTACCTTAGGCAGGTGTCAAAGAAAAACTCATGCGTTTATATGTTTGCTATGATATGCATTCAAGATGATCGTACCATAATATAGTAGGCGTTGACATTTATATTATGTCAAACGTAATTTCAAAATACGTACCATTGAATGACGCTTGAATATTTGGTTATAAAAATACGAATTTGCAATCTTACGTTAGGCAGGTGTCAAAGAAAAAATCATGTGTTTATATGTTTGCTATGATATGCACTGAAGATGAACGTACCATAATACAATAGACGTTGACATTTGTATTATGTCAAATGTAATATCAAAATATATACCATTTAATGACGCTTGAATATTTGGATATTAAAAATAGGAATTTGCAATCTTACGTTAGGCGGGTGTCAAAGTAAAAATAATTCGTTAATATGTTTGCTATGATATGCATTGAAGATGATCATACGATAATATATTAGGCGTTGACATTTATATTATATCGTAATCTCAAAATACATACTGTAGTACATAGCGTAATTTCAAAATAGATACCATTGAATGACTCTTGAACATTTGAGTTTTAAAAATGGGAATTTACAATCTTACGTTACGCAGGTGTCAAAGAAAAAATAATGCGTTTATATGTTTACTATGATATGCATTGTAGATGATCGTACCATAATATATTAGGCGTTCACGTTTATATTATTACGTCAAACGTAATCTCAAAATACATACCATTGAATGACGCTTGAACATTTGGTTATTAAAAATAGGAATTTGCAATCTTACGTTAGGTGCGTGTTAAAGAAAAAATAATGCGTTTATATATTTGCTACAATATGCATTGTAGATGATCATACGATAATATAGTAGGTGTTGACGTTTATATTATTATGTCAAATGTAATATCAAAATACATACTATTGAATGACACTTGAACATATGAGTTTTAAAAATGGGAATTTACAATCTTACATTACGCAGGTGTCAAAGAAAAAATAATGTGTTAATATGTTTGCTATGATATGCATTGTAGATGATCGTACCATAATATAGAAAAGCAGAAAGTTGCCCAGAATGGAAAACAGAGGCAAAGGTAGAGTTTTGATTATGTGGTAACGTTGGTTTGGAAGGAATTTTGTAATAAAAGATGGCCATGGCACTAGTATTTTGATGTTGGACATTATTTTGTTGTTATTAAATATTGGGCACTGGTGCTTTGTATTTAAGAAATTGTGGAATTTCATACTGCAAAGCTGGGACAAAGAAAAAGCGTAGAACTCATGTGTGCACGCTCAAAAAGTTTGTTAAGTTGCGAGCTTAGTTATGAAGAATTTTGAGTAAGTTTTATGTCAAAGAATAAATAATGCATTAATATGTTTGCTACGATATGCATTGTAGATGATCGTACCATAATATAGTAGACGTTGAGATTTATATTATGTCAAACGTAATCTCAAAATACATACCACTGAATGACACTTAAATATTTGGTTATTAAAAATAGGAACTTGCAATCTTACGTTAGGTGGGTGCCAAAGAAGAAATAATGCGTTAATATGTGTGCTACGATACGCATTGTAGATGATCATACGATAATATAGTAGGGGTTGACGTTTATATTATTATGTCAAACGTAATATCAAAATACATACTATTGAATGACGCTTGAACATTTGATTATTAAGAATAGGAATTTGCAATCTTACGTTAGGTGCATGTGAAAGAAAAAATAATGCGTTAATATGTTTGCTACGATATGCATTGTAGATGATCGTACCATAATATACTAGATGTTGACATTTATATCATGTTTAACGTAATCTCAAAATACATACCATTGAATGACGCTTGAACATTTGGTTATTAAAAATAGGAATTTGCAATCTTACGTTAGGTGGGTGTCAAAGAAAAAATAATGCGTTAATATGTTTGCTACGATATGCATTGTAGATGATCGTACCATAATATAGTAGACGTTGACATTTATATTATGTCAAACGTAATCTCAAAATACATACCATTGAATGACGCTTGAACATTTGGTTGTAAAAATATGAATTTGCAATCTTACGTTAGGTGGGTGTCAAAGAAAAAATAATGTGTTAATATGTTTGCTACGATATGCATTGTAGATGATCATATCATAATATAATAGACGTTGACATTTGTATTATGTCAAACGTAATCTCAAAATATATACCATTCAATGACACTTGAACATTTGGTAATTGAAAATAGGAATTTGCAATCTTACATTAAGCGTGTGTCAAAGAAAAATTAATGCATTAACATGTTTGCTACGATATGCATTGTGGATGATCGTACCATAATATAGTGGACATTGACATTTGTATTATGTCAAACGTAATCTCAAAATACATACCATTCAATGACGCTTGAACATTTGGTTATAAAAATACGAATTTGCAATCTTACGTTAGGCAGGTGTCAAAGAAAAAATAATGTGTTTATATGTTTGCTATGATATGCATTGAAGACGATTGTCCCATAATATAGTAGGCGTTGACATTTATATTATTACGTCAAATGCAGTATCAAAAAACATACTATTGAATGACACTTGAACATTTGATTATTAAAAATAGGAATTTGCAATCTTACGTTAGGCAGGTGTCAAAGAAAAAATAATGCGTTTATATGTTTGCTGCGACATACATTGAAGATGATCGTACCATAATATAGTAGACGTTGACATTTATATTATGTCAAACGTAATCTCAAAATACATACCATTAAATGACGCTTGAACATTTGGTTATAAAAATACGAATTTGCAATCTTACATTAGGCACGTGTCAAAGAAAAAGTAATGCGTTTATATGTTTGTTACCATATGCATCGTATATGATCATACCTTAATATACTAAACGTTGACATGTTGTATTATGACGCCAAACAATCTTAAAGTACATCTTATTCAATTCTTTGTGCACCAGATTCACAACTTAATAATTAACCATATTTAGTTTTCATTTTATCAAATGACGCTTGAACATTTAGTTATCTGAGAACAGCAATTAGCAATCTTACATTAGGCACGTCTGTCAAATGAAGAATAATGTGGTATTATGTTCGCTCTGATATACATTGTCAATGATCATACCTTATGTAAAACAGCTCACCTGCATTACTACAACAAAACCTTCCTTCTTAATGACGCCCCAGCGCAGATTATTAAAAATAGGAATCCACCCCAGACGTTAGGTGCCTACAAGGTGTCAAAGAAAAATAATGTGTTTATATGTTTCCGACGACCCATTGAAGAAAGCAGCCCATAATATAGTAGCCCAAGAAGCATTGACGTTTATATTATCCCCTCCGACAACAGCGACTCAGAAATACAAGCCAGACTATTGAAGAGAACCACACAGAATTTGCAATCCGTCTCTGAAGTTGTCAGGTGAAAGAAAAATAAGAGCGTTAATATGTTTGCTAGATAAAGAAGAGAGGTCTCGATAATATAGTAGGCGTTGAGAATTTATATTATGTCAAACGTAAATCAAAATACATTCATGCGAATGACGCTTGAACAAAAGTTTCTAAAATGCGAATTTGCAACGATACGTTAGGCAGGTGTCAAAGCAAAAAATGATTCCTGCATTGAATATGTTTCCTGCATATGCATTAAAGATGATCGTACCATAATATATTAGACGTTGACATTTATATTATGTCAAACGTAATTCCTCAAAATACAGTTACGCCGGTGAGTAAGTGACAGGATGGGGAAGATTTGGTTGATAAAATCTGTGGGAATTTTGCATCTTGTTTGGGCATGTGAAAGAAAAATAATGCGTTGTATAATTTGCTAAAATATGCATTGTAGATGTACGTTTTATAAATGTAGGGCGTTAATTTATATTATTATGTGACGTAATTTATAAATACATATTATTAATGACGCTTGAACATTTGATTTTTAAAAATGCAAGGCGTTAATTATGAACGTAATTAGGCGGGTGTCATTTTAGAAAAAATAGGGCGTTAATATGTATGTGACGATAATTGCATTGTGATGAACATTACCATAAATACAACGTTGACTGTTATGACACAATTATATCAAACGTATTTCAAAATACATATTATTGAATGACATAATTATTTGACGTACATTTTAAAAATAGGAATTTGCAATGTTACAATTAGGTGTGTGTACATTTTAAAAATGCAATGTGTTAATATTATGTGACATATTATTGGCGTACATTTTAATATAGTAGGCGTTGACGTTTATATTATGTGACGTAATTACGTACATTTCAAAATACATACTATTGAATGACGTAATTTTGATTATTATAAATAGGAATTTAATATTATGTGACGTTAGGCATTTTATAAATAAGGGTGTTACTATATGTGACATAATTATGTCACGATACATTTTATAATATAGTAGGCGTTGAAATTTATATTATGTCAAACGTAATTAAATACATACATTACAAATGACGCGTTGAACTATTATATGGCGTACATTTTATAAATGCATGAATTTGCAAGTATTACTATTATGTGACATAAAGAAAACATACATTTTATAAATGCAGGGGGTTATTATCATGTGACGTACATTTTATAAATGCAGGGAGTTATTATTATGTGACGTAATTATGTGGGGTACATTTTTTAAATGCAGGGTGTCAATATTATGTGAGAAAATTATGTGACGTACATTTTAAAAATGCAGGGTGTTATTATTAAGTGACATAATTATGTGACGTACATTTTATAAATGCAGGGCATTATTATTATGTGACATAATTATGTGACGTACATTTTACAAATGCAAGGCGTTACTATTATGTGACATAATTATGTGACGTACATTTTATAAATGCAAGGCGTTACTATTATGAGACGTAATTATGTGGCGTACATTTTACAAACGCAAGGCGTTACTATTATGAGACGTAATTATGTGGCGTACATTTTATAAATGCAGGGCGTTAATATTATGTGACGTAATTATGTGACGTACATTTTATAAGCATTTTATAAATGCAGGGAGTTATTATCATGTAACGTACATTTTATAAATGCAGGGAGTTATTATTATGTGACGTAATTATGTGGGGTACATTTTATAAATGCAGGGCTTCAATATTATGTGAGCAAATTATGTGACGTACATTTTATAAATGCAGGGTGTTATTATTATGTGACATAATTATGTGACGTAAGTTTTATAAATGCAGGACGTTATTATTAAGTGACATAATTATGTGACGTACATTTTATAAATGCAGGGCATTATTATTATGTGACATAATTATGTGACGTACATTTTATAAATGCAAGGCGTTACTATTATGTGACATAATTATGTGGCGTACATTTTATAAATGCAAGGTGTTACTATTATGTGACATAATTATGTGATGTACATTTTATAAATGTAGGGCGTTAATATTATGTGACGTAATTATGTGACGTACATTTTATAAATGCAGAGTGTTATTATTATGTCACATAATTATGTGACGTACATTTTACAAATGCAAGGCGTTAATATTATGTGACATAATTATGTGACATACATTTTATGAATGCAGGGTGTAATTATTATGTGACATAATTATATGACATACATTTTATAAATACAGGGCATTATTATTATGTAATGTACATTTTATAAATGCAGGGAGTTATTATTATGTGACATAATTATGTGACGTAAGTTTTATAAATGCAAGACGTTACTGTTATGTGACACAATTATGTGACGTACATTTTATAAATGCAGGACATTATTATTAAGTGACATAATTATGTGACGTACATTTTATAAATGCAGGGGATCATTATTATGTGACATAATTATGTGACGTACATTTTATAAATGCAAGGCGTTCTTTACTATTATGTGACATAATTATGTGATGTACATTTTACAAATGCAAGGTGTTACTATTATGTGACGTAATTATGTGGCGTACATTTTTTAAATGCAGGGCGTCAATATTATGTGAGAAAATTATGTGACGTACATTTTATAAATGCAGGGTGTTATTATTATGTGACATAATTATGTGACGTAAGTTTTATAAATGCAAGGCGTTACTATTATGTGACACAATTATGTGACGTACATTTTATAAATGCAGGACGTTATTATTAAGTGACATAATTATGTGACGTACATTTTATAAATGCAGGGCATCATTATTATGTGACATAATTATGTGACGTACATTTTATAAATGCAAGGTGTTACTATTATGTGACATAATTATGTGACGTACATTTTACAAATGCAAGGCGTTACTATTATGTGACGTAATTATGTGGCGTAAGTTTTATAAATGCAAGGCGTTACTATTATGTGACACAATTATGTGATGTACATTTTATAAATGCAGGACGTTATTATTAAGTGACATAATTATGTGACGTACATTTTATAAATGCAAGGCGTTACTATTATGTGACATAATTATGTGACGTACATTTTACAAATGCAAGGCGTTACTATTATATGGCGTACATTTTATAAATGCAGGGTGTTACTATTATGTGACATAATTATGTCACGTACATTTTATAAATACAGCGTGTTACTATTATGTGACGTAATTATGTGACGTACATTTTACAAATGCAAGGCGTTACTATTATATGGCGTACATTTTATAAATGCAGGGTATTACTATTATGTGACATAATTACGTGACATACATTTTATAAATGCAGGGAGTTATTATCATGTGACGTACATTTTATAAATGCAGGGAGTTATTATTATGTGACGTAATTATGTGGGGTACATTTTATAAATGCAGGGCGTCAATATTATGTGAGAAAATTATGTAACGTACATTGTATAAATGCAAGGCGTTACTGTTATGTGACACAATTATGTGACGTACATTTTATAAATGCAGGGCATTACTGTTATGTGACACAATTATGTGACGTACATTTTATAAATGCAGGACGTTATTATTAAGTGACATAATTATGTGACGTACATTTTATGAATGCAGGGCATTATTATTATGTGACATAATTATGTGACGTACATTTTATAAATGCAGCGTGTTACTATTATGTGACGTAATTATGTGACGTACATTTTACAAATGCAAGGCGTTACTATTATATGGCGTACATTTTATAAATGCAGGGTATTACTATTATGTGACATAATTACGTGACATACATTTTATAAATGCAGGGAGTTATTATCATGTGACGTACATTTTATAAATGCAGGGAGTTATTATTATGTGACGTAATTATGTGGGGTACATTTTATAAATGCAGGGTGTTACTATTATGTGACATAATTATGTGACGTACATTTTATAAATGCAGGGTGTTATTATTATGTGACATAATTATGTGACGTAAGTTTTATAAATGCAAGGCGTTACTATTATGTGACATAATTATGTAACGTACATTGTATAAATGCAGGACGTTATTATTAAGTGACATAATTATGTGATGTACATTTTATAAATGCAGGGCATCATTATTATGTGACATAATTATGTGACGTACATTTTATAAATGCAAGGCGTTACTATTATGTGACATAATTATGTGACGTACATTTTACAAATGTAAGGCGTTACTATTATGTGACGTAATTATGTGGCATACATTTTATAAATGCAGGGCGTTAATATTATGTGACGTAATTATGTGACGTACATTTTATAAATGCAGGGTGTTACTATTATGTGACATAATTATGTGACATACATTTTATAAATGCAGGGAGTTATTATTATGTGACGTAATTATGTGGGATACATTTTATAAATGCAGGACGTCAATATTATGTGAGAAAATTATGTGACGTACATTTTATAGATGCAGAGTGTTATTATTATGTGATGTACAGTTTATAAATGCTGGGCGTTAATATTATGTGACATAATTGTGTGACGTACATTTTATAAATGCAGGGTGTTATTATTATGTGACATAATTATGTGACATTCATTTACAAATGCAGGGTGTTATTATTACGTGACATAATTATGTGACGTACATTTTATAAATGCATGGCGTTATTATTATGTGACGTAATAATGTGAGGTACATATTATAAACACAAGGTGATATTATTATGTGACATAATTATGTGACGTACATTTTATAATGGCAGGGAGTTATTATTATGTGAGAAAATTATGTGACATACATTTTATAAATGCAGGGCGTTAATATTATGTGACGTAATTATGTGACGTACATTTTATAAATGCAGGGTGTTACTATTATGTGACATAATTATGTGACATACATTTTATGAATGCAGGGTGTAATTATTATGTGACATAATTATGTGACATACATTTTATAAATGCAGGGTGTTACTATTATGTGACATAATTATGTGACATACATTTTATAAATGCAGGGCATTATTATTATGTAACGTACATTTTATAAATGCAGGGAGTTATTATTATGTGACGTAATTATGTGGGGTACATTTTATAAATGCAGGGCGTCAATATTATGTGAGAAAATTATGTGACGTACATTTTATAAATGCAGGGTGTTATTATTATGTGACATAATTATGTGACGTAAGTTTTATAAATGCAAGGCGTTACTATTATGTGACATAATTATGTAACGTACATTGTATAAATGCAAGGCGTTACTGTTATGTGACACAATTATGTGACGTACATTTTATAAATGCAGGATGTTATTATTAACTGACATAATTATGTGACGTACATTTTATAAATGCAGGGCATTATTATTATGTGACATAATTATGTGACGTACATTTTATAAATGCAAGGCGTTACTATTATGAGACCTATTTATGTGGCGTACATTTTATAAATGCAGGGTGTTATTATTATGTGACATAATTATGTGACATACATTTTATGAATGCAGGGTGTAATTATTATGTGACATAATTATATGACATACATTTTATAAATGCAGGGCATTATTATTATGTGACGTACATTTTACAAATGCAAGGCGTTACTATTATGTGACATAATTATGTGACGTACATTGTATAAATGCAAGGCGTTACTGTTATGTGACACAATTATGTGACGTACATTTTATAAATGCAGGGTGTTATTATTATGTGACATAATTATGTGACGTAAATTTTATAAATGCAAGGCGTTAATATTATGTGACATAATTATGTGACGTACATTTTATAAATGCAGGGCGTTAATATTATGTGACGTAATTATGTGACGTACATTTTATACATGCAGGGTGTTATTATTATATGACATAATTATGTCACGTACATTTTATGAATGCAGGGTGTTATTATTATGTGACGTAATCATGTAACGTACATATTATAAATGCAGGGTTGTTACTATTATGTGATATAATTATGTGACATACATTTTATAAATGCAGGGTGTTATTATTATGTGACGTAATTATGTAGCGTACGTTTTATAAATGCAAGGCATTACTATTATGTGACATAATTATGTGACGTACATTTTACAAATGCAAGGCGTTAATATTATGTGACACAATTATGTAACGTACAATTTATAAATGCAGGGTGTTACTATTATGTGACATAATTACGTGACGTACATTTTATAAGTGCAGAGTTTTATTATTATGTGACATAATTACGTCACGTACATTTTATGAATGTAGGGTGTTACTATTATCTGACATTATTATGTGGCGTACATTTTATAAATGCAAGGTGTTACTATTACATGACGTAATTACCTAACACACATTTTATGAATGCAGGGTGTGCGCCAATGGTGGGAAATGAAGAGTCAGCACTTCGACTGCGTGCTATTCTTCAAAGTGGGCAAGTTTTATGAATTGTATCACATGGACGCAGTGACTGGTGTCAACGAACTCAGTTTAACGTACATGAGGGTAAGTTATTTTCTGTTTGTTGGTAACGTACAGGATGCTTACAGGTTTTAATGGGCTTGTTAATTTGTAGGGGGAATTTGCGCACTCTGGTTTCCCTGAAATTGGGTATGGGAGGTACTCGGCCAGTTTGATTGAGAGGGGGTACAAAGTGGCGAGGATCGAACAGACTGAGAATCCTGAGATGATGACTCAGCGGTGCAGTAAGAGTAAGTAGAAATTTGACATGAGTATATGTACGGTTCAGGTCTCATTGAAGTTAAAAAAATCTGGAATCATAATTCAGATATTAAAGTTGCATACATTTAATTTTAATTTCAATATTAACTGATTTAAAATTTAATGTATTGAAAGTCCTGTTAATTTAATTTTGTGAATATTGGTTTATCATTATTATTTTTTAATTTTGGTATTACATAAAATATTATTCATTTAATTTTTTGGAATATTATATTAAAAATTCTTTGAAATGTTTTTATTATTACATTAAGTATGAAAATATTAAAGTATTACTTTATCAATATTTTTCATATGTAAAGTTCAGATGTTATTCAAATCGATTATTTTGCAGTTAAAATAAATCTAAAATCATAATTCAGATATTAAAATCACGTACTTTCAATTTTAATTTCAATATTAACTGATTTGAAATTTAATGTATTGAAAGTCCTGTTAATTTAATTTTGTGAATATTGGTTTATCATTATTATTTTTTAATTTTGGTATTACATAAAATATTATTCATTTAATTTTTTGGAATATTATATTAAAAATTCTTTGAAATGTTTTTATTATTACATTAAGTATGAAAATATTAAAGTATTACTTTATCAATATTTTTCATATGTAAAGTTCAGATGTTATTCAAATCGATTATTTTGCAGTTAAAATAAATCTAAAATCATAATTCAGATATTAAAGTTACGTACACTCAATTTTAATTTCAATATTAACTGATTTAAAATTTAATGTATTGAAAGTCCTGTTAATTTAATTTTGCGAATATTATATCATTATTATTTTTTAATTTTGATACTATTTAAAACTTTATTCGTTTAATTTTGGAATATTGTATTAAAAATTCATTCAAATGTTTTTGTTATTATATTAAATATGAAAATATTGAAGTATTATTTCATTAATTAATATATATTTTCAATATTATTTTAAATCATATGAATATAAATTTTGATTCCGTTTGGGTAGTGCATAAATACATAGACTGCATTTACATGTAAACAAACGCCATCGAGCAGAAAATTTCACTTTTAATTAAATTAAAAACCTAAATTGAACCTAAATTAAATTAAAAACATTTACTTTTAATCAAACTAAAACCAATAAATAAATATTATAATACTATATGTCCTTAATATATCTAATCAAAAAAATTAATATCGCTTTCCGGTCTTAATTTAAATATGGCCTTTCAATATAAATAATACATTCTTATATGACTATATAATCTATGACTACATAATATATAAATATATATAGTAATATATTTATACATAATATGTTAGGTATGAGCTTTTTCATCTAAACAATGTATTTATATGTGATATACAATATTTATATGTATAATATATAAGTATATAATAATATGTTTATATATAATACGTTAAATACGACCTTTCAATCTAAATAACATATTTATGTATGACTATATAATATTTATATGTATCATACATAAGTATATAATAATGTATTTATATATAATATGTTAAATATGACTGTTTAATCTAAATAATACACTTATATATGACTATATAATCTTGACTATATAATATATTTATATATATCATATGTATCAGATATACGTATATAATAATATATTTATATATAATATGTTAAATATGAGCTTTTTAATCTAAACAACGTATTTATATGTGATATACAATATTTATATATAATATATAAGTATATAATAATATGTTTATATATAATAGGTTAAATACAACCTTTCAATCTAAATAACATATTTATATATGACTATATAATATTTATATGTATGATACATAAGTATATAATAATGTATTTATATATAATATGTTAAATATGACTGTTTAATCTAAATAATATATTTATATATGACTATATAATCTTGACTATATACTATATAATCTATGACTATATAATATATTTATATATATCATATACAAGTATATAACAATATATTTATACATAATATGTTAAGTATGAGCTTTTCAATCTAAACAATATATTCATATGTGATATACAATATTTATATGTATAATATATAAGTAAATAATAATATGTTTATATACAATACGTTAAATATGACCTTTCAATCTAAATAACATATTTATATATGACTATATAATATTTATATGTATCATACATAAGTATATAATAATCTGTTTATATATAATATGTTAAATATGATTGTTTAATCTAAATAATACATTTATATATGACTATATAATCAACGACTATATAATATATTCATAAATAATATGTTAAATATGACCTTTCAATCTAAATAATATATTTATATATGACTATATAATATACTTATGTGTCATCTACAATATTTATATGTATCATATACGAGTATATAATAATATATTTATATATAATACGTTAAATATGAAGGTTCAATCTAAATAATCTTGACTATACAATATGTTTATATATATCATACTTTTTAATCTAAACAATGTATTTACATGTGATATACTATATTTATATATATAATATATAGGTATATAATAATATGTTTATATATAATACGTTAAATATGACCTTTCAATCTAAATAACATATTTATATATGACTATATAATCTTGACTATATAATATATTTATATATATCATATACAAGTATATAATAATATATTTATACATAATATGTTAAGTATGAGCTCTTTAATCTAAACAACGTATTTATATGTGATATACAATATTTATATGTATAACATATAAGTATATAATAATATGTTTATATATAATACGTTAAATATGACCTTTCAATCTAAATAACATATTTATGTATGACTATATAATATTTATATGTATCATACACAAGTGTATAATAATGTATTTATATATAATATGTTAAATATGATTGTTTAATCTAAATAATACATTTATACATGACTATATAATATATTTATATTATCATATATAAGTATATAATAATGTATTTATATATAATATGTTAAATATGACCGTTAAATCTAAATAATATATTTATATATGACTATATAATATACTTATGTGTGATCTACAATATTTATATGTATCATATACAAGTATATAATAATATATTTATATATAATACATTAAATATGAAGGTTCAATCTAAATAATCTTGACTATATAATATGTTTATATATTTTATATACAAGTATATAACAATATATTTATACATAATATGTTAAGTATGAGCTTTTTAATCTAAACAACGTATTTATATGTGATATACAATATTTATATGCATAATATATAAGTATATAATAATATATTTATACATAATATGTTCAATATGACCTTTCAATCTAAATAACATATTTACATGTGACTATATAATATTTATATATATAATATATAAGTAAAGAAAAATATGTTTATATATAATACGTTAAATACGACCGTTCAATCTAAATAATGTATTTATATATGACTATATAATATTTATATGTATAATATATAAGTATATAATAATATGACCTTTCAATCTAAATAACATATTTATATATAATACGTTAAATATGATCGTTCAATCTAAATAATACATTTATATATGACTATATACTATATATTCTATGACTATATGATATATTTATATATAATATGTTAAATATGAGCTTTCAACCTAAACAATATATTTATATGTGATATACAATATTTATATGTATAATATATAAGTAAACAAGAATATGTTTATATATAATACGTTAAATACGACCGTTCAATCTAAATAATGTATTTATATATGACTATATAATCTACCACTATATAATATATTCATATGTGATATATAATATTTATATGTATCATATATAAGTACATAATATGTTAAATATGACCGTTCAATCTAAATAACATATTTATATATGACTATATAATATACTTATGTGCGATCTACAATATTTATATGTATCATATACAAGTGTATAATAATATATTTATATATAATACGTTAAATATGATCGTTCAATCTAAATAATACATTTATATATGACTATATACTATATAATCTATGACTATATGATATATTTATATATATCATATGCAAGTATATAACAATATATTTATATATAATATGTTAAATATGAGCTTTCAACCTAAACAATATATTCATATGTGATATATAATATTTATATGTATAATATATAAGTAAATAACAATATGTTTATATATAATACGTTAAATACGACCGTTCAATCTAAAGAACATATTTATATATGACTATATAATATTTATATGTATCATATATAAGTATATAATAATGTATTTATATATAATATGTTAAGTATATAATAATATGTTTATATATAATACGTTAAATATGACCTTTCAATCTAAATAACATATTTATATATGACTATATAATGTTTATATGTATCATACATAAGTATATAATAATGTATTTATATATGACTATATAATATACTTATGTGTGATCTACAATATTTATATATTTTATATAAAAGTAAATAATAATATATTTATATATAATACGTTAAATATGATCGTTTAATCTAAATAATACATTTATATGTGATTATATAATCTTGACTATATAATATATTTATATATATCATATACAAGTATATAACAATATATTTATACATAATATGTTAAGTATAAGCTTTTTAATCTAAACAACGCGTTTATATGTGATATACAATATTTATATGTATAATATATAAGTATATAATAATATGTTTATATATAATACGTTAAATATGACCTTTCAATCTAAATAACATATTTATATATGACTGTATAATATTTATATATATCATACATAAGTATATAATAATGTATTTATATATAATATGTTAAATATGATTGTTTAATCTAAATAATACATTTATGTATGACTATATAATATATTTATATTATCATATATAAGTATATAATAATGTATTTATATATAATATGTTAAATATGACTGTTTAATCTAAATAATACACTTATATATGACTGTATAACATTTATATGTATCATACACAAGTGTATAATAATGTATTTATATATAATATGTTAAATATGATTGTTTAATCTAAATAATACATTTATATATGACTATATAATCTTGACTATATACTATATAATCTATGACTATATAATATATTTATATATATCATATACAAGTATATAACAATATATTTATACATAATATGTTAAGTATGAGCTTTTTAATCTAAACAACGTATTTATATGTGATATACAATATTTATATGTATAAGATATAAGTATATAATAATATGTTTATATATAACGTTAAATACGACCTTTCAATCTAAATAACAGATTTATATATGACTGCATAATATTTATATGTATCATACATAAGTATATAATAATGTATTTATATATAATACGTTAAATATGATTGTTTAATCTAAATAATACAGTTATATATGACTATATAATCTTGACTGTATACTATATAATCTATGACTATATAATATATTTATATATGTCATATACAAGTATATAACAATATATTTATACATAATATATTAAGTATGAGCTTTTTAATCTATACAATGTATTTATATGTGATATACAATATTTATATTATAATATATAAGTATATAATAATATGTTTATATATAATACGTTAAATATGACCTTTCAATCTAAATAACATATTTATATATGACTATCTAATATTTATATGTATCATATATAAGTATATAATAATGTATTTATATATAATATGTTAAATATGATTGTTTAATCTAAATAATACATTTAGATGTATCATATGTAAGTATCGGACAATATATTTATACATAATATGTTAAATATGACGGTTCAATCTAAATAATATATTTATATATGACTATATAATATACTTATGTGTGATCTACAATATTTATATGTATCATATACGAGTATATAATAATATATTTATATATAATACGTTAAATATGAAGGTTCAATCTAAATAATCTTGACTATACAATATGTTTATATATATCATACACAAGTATATAACAATATATTTATACATAATATGTTAAGTATGAGCTTTTTAATCTAAACAACGTATTTATATGAGATATACAATATTTATATGTATAATATATAAGTAAAGAAGAATATGTTTATATATAATATAATACGTTAAATACGACCGTTCAATCTAAATAATACATTTATGTATGACTATATAATCTTGACTATATAATATGTTTATGTATATCATATACAAGTATATAACAATATATTTATACATAATATGTTAAGTATGAGCTTTTTAATCTAAACAATGTATTTACATGTGATATACTATATTTATATATATATAATATTATATATAGGTATATAATAATATGTTTATATATAATACGTTAAATATGATCGTTTAATCTAAATAATATATTTATATGTGACTATATAATCTTGACTATATAATATATTTATATATATCATATACAAGTACATAACAATATATTTATACATAATATGTTAAGTATGAGCTTTTTAATCTAAACAACGTATTTATATGTGATATACAATATTTATATGTATAATATATAAGTATATAATAATATGTTTATATATAATACGTTAAATACGACCTTTCAATCTAAATAACATATTTATGTATGACTATATAATATTTATATGTATCATACATAAGTATATAATAATGTATTCATATATAATATGTTAAATATGATTGTTTAATCTAAATAATACATTTATATATGACTATATAATATATTTATATTATCATATATAAGTATATAATAATGTATTTATATATAATATGTTAAATATGACTGTTTAATCTAAATCATACATTTATGTATGACTATATAATATATTTATATTATCATATATAAGTATATAATAATGTATTTATATATAATATGTTAAATATGACCGTTCAATCTAAATAATATATTTATATATAATACGTTAAATATGATTGTTCAATCTACATAATACATTTATGTATGACTATATATTATATAATCTATGACTATATGATATATTTATATATATCATATGCAAGTATATAACAATATATTTATATGTGATATACAATATTTATATGTATAATATATAAGTAAATAACAATATGTTTATATATAATACGTTAAATACGACCGTTCAATCTAAATAATGTATTTATATATGACTATATAATCTACCACTATATAATATATTCATATATGATATATAATATTTATATGTATCATATATAAGTATATAATATGTTAAATATGACCGTTCAATCTAAATAATATATTTATATATAACTAGATAATATACTTATGTGCGATCTACAATATTTATATGTATGATATACAAGTGTATAATAATATATTTATATATAATACGTTAAATATGGTCGTTCAATCTAAATAATACATTTATATATGACTTAACAAATAACCTGTAAAAAGAGGATATCAATAAATAAAACCAGCAATAACAGCAAATACTGCCCCTATTGATAAAACATAATGAAAATGAGCAACAACATAATATGTATCATGTAATAATAAATCCAAAGATCTATTAGAAAGTATTACACCTGTTATACCTCCTATAGAAAATAAAAAAAAGTTAAAACCTAAAGATCATAAAATAGGAACTGAAAACTTTATTTTACCCCCTTGTAAAGTAGCTAATCAACTAAATACCTTAATACCAGTAGGAACAGCAATAATTATTGTTGCAGAAGTAAAATAAGCTCGAGTATCGTATATATATATATCTATGCCTACAGTATATATATATGATGAGCCCATACAATAAATCCTAAAAAAAAACCAATAACTAACATTGCATAAATTATTAACTATAATATAAAGAAAACAAAAATAAAGAAGAACTAAATACTTGAATTAAAAAATATGAACTAATTGATATAAATGTTTGATTTACATTATTTAAACAAATTGAACTTAAAAAAATTATTTATAGGTATTTTGTGCAGTAGGAAATTGAGAATTTAAATATGTATATAAAAAGGAAATAAACCAATCTTTATTGATAAAGATAAATTATATAAAAATATACCTATAATATTAACATATATATTATTAAATGTTAAAAAAAACAAAAAATAGAGTAAGAAAAAATTAATTTAACAATTTAATAAACCTAATCTATATGTATATATACTTTGTTGATAAAGATAAATTATATAAAAATATACCTAATAAAAAGAAAGTTAAAAAATAAATATAAACATACCATATATTTATTACTTAATATTATTATAGATAAATTATATAAAAATATATCTGTAATATTAATATATATAAACTTCTAAATTCTTGATAAAGATTTAGATATTAAACCAATTCTAAATCAATTTATATCTGTGTTAGAGGACAAAAAAACTTTGATATTTTAAGAAATAGTTATAAACTATTAAATATAACAATAATATTATGAATAATATATGATTTATCCTATCATAATAACTTAAAATTAGTTTATCTGTATAAATGATTAATATACATATAAAATCTAATAAGAAAAATTAAATTAATTAAAAATGAAAATAAAAATTACATTAAATTTTTTTGATTATTGATATGTAATTAAATAAATCTAAATAACAGTAAATAATTTTTTAACAATTGAAAAACTTTTTTATTTAAAGTCAGAAAATTAAACAAATCATAAAAAGGCTTATATAATCAAGGCTTCAAATATATATTTTTTAAATTAACATGTACATTAAACGTAACAGTACATTAAAATGACATTTAATACATAGATATTTAAAGAAAAAGCAACAGGAAAAATTAAAAATTCATTTGCGTATATTTACATTTTACATTTACATTCAATAACAAATTCATAATAATTGTTCGTCTCCTCAGTAATTCGTGAAATGAACGCTTCTGAAAAGAAGAGTTTAGAAGCGTCTAAAGTTCTTCTTTTTCAAATATGTTTTTTTTTCTTCTGACGTATGGTTAGAGTTACTTCTATAACAATTCAATAGTCTTATTATATCCTGTGAAATACCTTTCCAAATACCTACTATTTACCTCGGAGTACTTAAACGCGCGTCACCCGAATGCGGGTGACGCAGATCGATCAAAAATTGGTGTCGCCCGAATATGGGTGACACAGATCTCTCAAATTTTGACGTCAGTCGAATGTGGGTGACGCATCTCGGACAAACTTTGTTGTCGCCCGAATGTGGGTGACGCAGCTCGACCAAGTTTTTTGCCGTCACCCGAATACGGGTGACGCCGCAGTCCATGAGTTCACGTATGCGTCGTGGCGAAAAATTAAAAAATTTCCTTCTGACAAAATTAATGACGCACCGTAAGCGTCATGAGGAAAAAATGAAATATTTTTATATTTGACAGCATTGATAGTGGTGACGCACCGTGTGCGTCATGACGAAAAATTAAAAAATTCTTAATATTTCATTCTATCGAAATTGGTCACGCACCATATGCGTCACGCTGAAAAATGCTGTCAATTTTAATATTTGCTTCCGTCAAAATTGATGACGCACCGTATGCGTCATGTCGAAAAATTGTGAAAATTTCTCTCCAGTAAAATTGATGACGCACCATATGCGTCATGAAAATTTCGAAAATTCTTAATATTTCATTCTATCAAAATTGATGACGCACCGTATGCGTCATGGCAAAAATTGTAATAATTGCTTCTGACAAAACTGATGACGCAACGTATGCGTCATGGCGAAAAATTAAAAAATTTCCTTCTGACAAAATCAATGACGCACCGTAAGCGTCATGAGGAAAAAATGAAATATTTTTATATTTGACAGCATTGATAGTGGTGACGCACCGTATGCGTCATGAAGAAAAATTGGAGTATTGGATTCTGATGAAATTGATGACGCACCACATGCGTCATGAGGAAGAAATGAAAAATTGCAATATTTAACACCATCAAAATTGGTGACGCATCGTATGCGTCATAACGAAAGAAATTAAAGCACCATATGCGCCATGAAAAAAAAGTAATATTTGCTTCTGACGAAATTGATGACGCACCATATGCGTCGCAACGAGAAAAATGAAAAATTTTTCTATTTAACACATTTATGTTTTTATATTTAACACATTTGAGAAAATTTTTATTATTTGCTTCTGACAAAACTGATGACGCAACGTATGCGTCAAGAAGAAAAATTGGAGTATTGGATTCTGATGAAATTGATGACGCACCGTGTGCGTCATGACGAAAAATTAAAAAATTCTTAATATTTCATTCTATCGAAATTGGTGACGCACCGTATGCGTCACGCTGAAAAATGCTGTCAATTTTAATATTTGCTTTCGTCAAAATTGATGACGCACCGTATGCGTCATGTCGAAAAATTCTCAAATCTCTCTGCATGAAAATTGATGACGCACCGTATGCGTCATTTCGAAAAATTCTCAAATTTCTGTCCATGAAAATTGATGACGCACCGTATGCGTTACTTTGAAAAATTGCGAAAATTTCTCTCCATGAAAATTGATGACGCACCGTATGCGTCATGACGCAAAATTTGAAAATTCGTTTCTGTCAAACTTGATGACGCAACATATGCGTCATGTCGAAAAATTGCGAAAATTTTACTCCATGAAAATTGGTGACGCACCATATGCGTCATGCCGAAAAATTGCGAAAATTTCTCTCCATGAAAATTGATGACGCACCGTATGCGTCTTTTCGAAAAATTCTCAAATTTCTCTGCATGAAAATTGATGACGCACCGTATGCGTCATTTCGAAAAATTCTCAAATTTCTGTCCATGAAACTTGATGACGCACCGTATGCGTCCTGTCGAAAAATTGCGAAAATTTCTCTCCATGAAAATTGATGACGCACCGTGTGCGTCATGACGCAAAATTTGAAAATTCGTCTCTGTCAAACTTGATGACGCACCATATGCGTCCTGTCAAAAAATTGCGAAAATTTCTCTCCATGAAAATTGATGACGCACCGTGTGCGTCATGACGCAAAATTTGAAAATTCGTCTCTGTCAAACTTGATGACGCACCATATGCGTCATGTCGAAAAATTGCGAAAATTTCACTCCATGAAAATTGATGACGCACCGTATGCGTCATGATGGAAAATTTGAAAATTCGTCTCCGTCAAACTTGATGACGCACCATATGCGTCATGTCGAAAAATTGCGAAAATTTCACTCCATGAAAATTGATGACGCACCGTATGCGTCATGACGCAAAATTGCGAAAATTTCTCTCCATGAAAATTGATGACGCACAATATGCGTCATTTCGAAAAATTCTAAAATTTCTCTCAATGAAAATTGATGACGCACCGTATGCGTCCTGTTCAAAAATTGCGAAAATTTCTCTCCATGAAAATTGATGACGCACCGTATGCGTCCTGTCGAATAAATTGCGAAAATTTCTCTCCATGAAAATTGATGACGCACCCTATGCGTCATGACGAAAATTCTAAAATTTCTCTCCATAAAAATTGATGACGCACCGTATGCGTCATTTCGAAAAATTTCAACACAATCAAAAATTCAAAACATTGCTAGACGTATGTGCCCCCTTAACATAAGCTTCAGAAAAAGTAGAAAGGACCAGTAAAGCATACTTTTTGGAAACAAGTATGACTAAGGATCAAGGTTTTTGGGGTAAGACTGGACCCTGATGTACTTGGGTCTGTGTTTACCTATGACTAGTAGACCTATGACTAACACATTGTGATAGGAAATTGTCATCAAAACGGACAGAGCTTTCCAACCGACCCCCCATTTTCTTTAACCTTCTTCTCTTCAATTCGCTGACACATCTTCTGTTGCAGGACCTCCTGTCCCGGCAGACAAACGCCGAGGACCACCGCGACCGGGTCCTGAAGGACCTAAACCGCCGTATTTTCTCCAGTTTCAGCGAGCACTTCTCCACCTTCTCCCTCGTCATCCACAAAATCGCAACCCTGGACGTCCTCCTCTCCCTCTCCGACTACTCGCAATCCACCGACACCTGCCTCCCCACGATCCTCCCCTCATCCCCCTCATCTTCCCCATCCATCACCATAATTTCGGGCCGGCACCCCTGCGTTTCCTCCGAAGATTTCATCCCCAACGACACCTGCATCGGGAACCTACCCGGCAGCGCCAGTTTCATCATCCTGACGGGTCCCAACATGGGTGGAAAATCCACCCTCATGCGTCAGGTGGGTCTCCTGACCATAATGGCCCAGATGGGGTGCCACGTCCCAGCAACCGAATGCAGACTGGAGCTAGTGGACAGAATTTTCACGCAACTGGGCGCGAACGACGACATTTTGGCGGGGCAGAGCACGTTTTTGGTGGAATTGACGGAGACCGCGACTATCTTGAGACATGCTAGCGAGAAGTCGTTGGTTCTGTTGGATGAACTCGGCAGGGGGACGTCCACTTATGACGGGACGGCGATTGCGGCTGCTGTTGTGGACAGGTTGGCGAAGCTGGGGTGCAGGACCCTGTTTTCTACGCACTATCATGCGTTGGTGGAGGACTATAAGATGGTGCGGGAGGTTTGCTTGATGCACATGGCTTGTATGGTGGAGACGGAGGAAGAGGAGGTGGGACAGGAGACGGTGACGTTCTTGTATAAGTTGGCGGAGGGGGCTTGTCCTAAGAGTTATGGGTTTAATGCGGCGAGGCTGGCGGGGGTGAAGGGGGAAATTACGAGGAGGGGGTTCGAGGTCGCGGAGAGGATGGAGAGGGAGAGTAAGTTTAGGAGGTGGTTTGCGAAAGTTTGTAGGGCGGAGGATCAAGAGGTGAAGAGCATGGTTGCACAGTTGAGAGAGAAGGTTTAGGGTATTTCGTAGGTTTTCACATAAATTCTTCGTGTTTGCGTAGAAAATCGCAACCCTAGACGTCCTCCTCTCCCTCTCCGACTACTCGCAATCCACCGACACCTGCCTCCCCACGATCCTCCCCTCATCCCCCTCATCTTCCCCATCCATCACCATAATTTCGGGCCGGCACCCCTGCGTTTCCTCCGAAGATTTCATCCCCAACGACACCTGCATCGGGAATCTACCGGGCAGCGCCAGTTTCATCATCCTGACGGGTCCCAACATGGGTGGAAAATCCACCCTCATGCGTCAGGTGGGTCTCCTGACCATAATGGCCCAGATGGGGTGCCACGTCCCAGCAACTGAATGCAAACTGGAGCTGGTGGACAGAATTTTCACGCGACTGGGCGCGAACGACGACATTTTGGCGGGGCAGAGCACGTTTTTGGTGGAATTGACGGAGACCGCGACTATCTTGAGACACGCTAGCGAGAAATCGTTGGTTCTGTTGGATGAACTCGGCAGGGGGACGTCCACTTATGACGGGACGGCGATTGCGGCTGCTGTTGTGGACAGGTTGGCGAAGCTGGGGTGCAGGACCCTGTTTTCTACGCATTATCATGCGTTGGTGGAGGACTATAAGCTGGTGCGGGAGGTTTGCTTGATGCACATGGCTTGTATGGTGGAGACGGAGGAAGAGGAGGTGGGACAGGAGACGGTGACGTTCTTGTATAAGTTGGCGGAGGGTGCTTGTCCTAAGAGTTATGGGTTTAATGCGGCGAGGTTGGCGGGGGTGAAGGGGGAAATTACGAGGAGGGGGTTCGAGGTCGCGGAGAGGATGGAGAGGGAGAGTAAGTTTAGGAGGTGGTTTGCGAAAGTTTGTAGGGCGGAGGATCAAGAGGTGAAGAGCGTGGTTGCACAGTTGAGAGAGAAGGTTTAGGGTATTTCGTAGGTTTTCACATAAATTCTTCGTGTTTGCGTACTGTCGATGAAATACTTTATTTAGTAATTATTCAGTTAAGAATGAACCAGTACCTCGACATATTTGTTATAAGTATTAATGTAAGGCATTTTTCAGGAGCGGAATACAGTATTATGGGATGCTTTGAGTTTTGTCACGTAAATTCTTCATGTTTGCGTACTGAATGAAATAATGTGGAACATTTATTACTGCGCATCGAAAATATTAGGATATGGCAATGAAAATAAAAATTTCCCTCCGTAAAAGTGTACGTTCAGTTATATTATAATTGTTTGGAAAGAAATCAATATGCGTAGGATTGCTGATGTTTGTTAAGGCCAATGAGTTTTCATATTCGCATTAATTTTTGATATGTTGTTGAATATGAAATAGCTGAATCGAATGAACATTTTGCCAAGGAAAATGAATTACATGAAAAATTTACTTTCGTAACTGTGTACGTTGAATTATATTGTGATTGTTTAGGAAAAAGTCAGTTTACGTAAGATGTTTGATGTTTGTCAAGGTCACTGTGTTTTTATATTCACATTAATTTTTGACACTTTGTCAAACATGAAATAGCTTAAGCGAATAAAAATTTCACCAAGGAAAATGAATTATATGGCGTATGGGTGTTTTTCAGGAGCGGAATGGAATACAGTATTATGGAATGTTTCATACGATAGTTTTCGATTTGAGGAAGTATGATTTTGGTTGATAGCGAAGCAGTACGTAGAGATGTTTGTTATAAGTATCAGCGTTAATGTCAATGGCAGGATGAAAGAATGCGAAACATTTACTATGCATCGAAAAATTCCAGAATGTGGCCATAAACATTAAAGTTCACTTCCGTAAGTGCGTACGTTGAGTTATAATTGTTTGGGAAGAGGTAAATTTGCATAAGGCCTTTCATATTTGTTAGCGCCACTGTGTTCTTATATTCACATTAATTTTTGATGCCTTACCAAATATCAAACAGCTTAAGCGAATGAAAATTGGCCAAGGAAAAAGAATCATATCGCGTAGGAGCATTTTTCAGAAGCGGAATACAGTATTAAGGGATATTTTGTGGTTTTGGATTGGAGAAAGTATGGAAGGTCAGTTTGCGTAGGAATTGTTCGATTAAGTATGGACATGTTTAAGTGAATGGCAGGATGAAATAATGTGGAACACTTACTGCGAAGACCAAAAATATCAGAGAAGAGCAATGAAAATAAAAATTTGCTTCCATAAGTGTGTATATTCAGTTATATTCAATTTACGTAAGGTCTCTTTTTGTTAAAGCCACTGTACTTTTATATTCACATACACTTTTTATGGATATTAATTTTTGACACCTTGCCGAACATCAAACAGCTTAAGCAATAAAAATAGCATTTTTCAGGCGAAGCCTGGGATTGTTCAGTGTTACATTTTGTTTTGTAGTTTTCTTACATAAATTGTTCATGTTTACGTACTGTCGATGAGACACATTATTTACTAATTATTCAGTTAAGTATGAGCCAATACCATGACATGTTTATTATAATTATTACCGTTAATGTGAATGCAAGGTGAACGAATGAGAAACACTTGCCACTGCGCATACTAAAATTATCAAAAGATAGCAATGAAAAGAAAGAATTACTTTCGTAAGTGTGTGCGTCGAATTACATTGTGATTGTTTAAGAAAAAGTCAGTTTACGTAGGGTCTCTGATGTTTGTTAAGGTCACTGAATTTTTTTATGCACATTATTTTCTTATGGACATTAATTTTTGGCACCTTGTAGAAAATGAATCACATCGCATAGGAGTGGGTTTCAGGAGCGGAATACAATATTATGGGATGTTTTGTCAGATAAATAATTTTGTATTTTGTCACATAAACTCTTTGTGCTTGCGTACTGTCGATGAAATACTTTGTTTAGTAATTATTTGGTTAAAAATGAACCGGTACCTCGACATATTTGTTATAAGTATTACCGTTAATGTGAATGGCAGGATGAAATTTGTTACTGCGCATACTAAAAATATCAGGGTATAACAACAAAAATAAAAATTCACTTCCATAAGTGTGTACGTTGAATTATATTGTAAATGTCAAGTTAAAAGGTCACTTTACATAAGGTCTCTGATGTTTGTCAAGACCACTGTGCCATTTTTATACACATTAATTTTTGATACCTTGTCGAACATGAAATAGCTTAAGCGAATGAAAATTTCACTGAGGAAAAAGAATCATATTGCGTAGAAGCATTTTTCAAGCACAGAATCTATGGTATTATGGAATGTTTTGTATAATAGTTTTTGGTTGGAGGAAATACAGAAGGTCAGTTTGGATGGGAATTATTCAGTTAAGAATAAACCGGTACCTCGACATCTTTATTATAAGTATCTGCGTTAATATGAATGGCAGGATGAAAGAATGCGAAACATTTACTACGCATACCAAAAATATCAGAGAATAACAACGAAAATAAAAATTTACTTCCAAAAAGTGTATGTTCACTTATATTATAATTGTTTGGGAAGAGGTAAATTTGCGTAAGGTCTTTGATGTTTGTCATTGCCATTGTCTTTTTTCATTCACATTACTTTCTTATGGGTATTCATTTCTGCCATCTTGTCGATCATCAAACAGCTTAAGCTTTCACCGTAACGAAAATAAAGATCTACTTGCGTAGGTGTGTATATTCAATTATATTCAATTTACGTAAGCGACATCAAACAATTTAAGTGAATGAAAATTGGTCAAGAAAAATGAATCGCGTTTGAATGATTGTTCAGTATTACATTTTGTTTTGTACTTTTGTATTCGAGAAAGTTTGGAAGTTCACTTTGTTTAGTAATTATTCTGTTAAGTATGAACCAGTACCTCGACATATTTGTTATTAGTATTAATATGATGGCAGGATGAAACTTGTTACTGCGCATACTATAATTATCAGAAGATGGCAAAGAAAATAAAAATTTACTTCCGTAACTGTGTACATTGAATTATATTGTAAATGTCAAGATAACAGGTCACTTTACGTAAGGTCTCTGATATTTGTCAAGACCACTGTGCCATTTTATACATATTAATTTTGGATACCTTGTCGAACATGAAATAGCTTAAGCGAATAAAAATTTCACTGAGGAAAAAGAATCATATTGCGTAGAAGCATTTTTCGAGCACAGAATATTTGGTATTATGGAATATTTTGCATAATACTTTTGCGTTGGAGGAGATACAGAATGTCACTTTGGATAGTAATTATTCTGTTAAGTATAAACCAGTACCTCGACATCTTTATTATAAGTATCTGCGTTAATATGAATGGCAGGATGAAAGAATGCGAAACATTTACTACGCATACCAAAAATATCAGAGAATAGCAACGAAAATAAAAATTTACTTCCGTAAAAGTGTACGTTCACTTATATTATAATTGTTTGGAAAGAGGTAAATTTGCGTAAGGTCTTTGATGTTTGTCATTGCCATTGTCTTTTTTCATTTACATTACTTTCTTATGGGTATTCATTTTTGCCATCTTGTCGATCATCAAACAGCTTAAACTTTCACCATATAGAAAATAAAGATCTACTTGCGTAGGTGTGTATATTCAATTATATTCAATTTACGTAAGCGACATCAAACAATTTAAGAGAATGAAAATTGGTCAAGAAAAATGAATCGCGTTTGAATGATTGTTCAGTATTACATTTTGTCTTGTACTTTTGTATTTGAGAAAGTTTGGAAGTTCACTTTGTTTAGTAATAATTCTGTTAAGTATAAACCAGTACCTCGACATGTTTGTTATAAGTATTAATATGATGGCAGGAAGAAACTTGTTACTGCGCATACCAAAATTATCAGAAGATGGCAATAAACATAAGAATTTACTTTCATAAGTGTGTACGTTGAATTATATTGTAAATGTCAAGTTAAAAGGTCACTTTACGTAAGGTCCCTGATGTTTGCAAAGACCACTGAGCCATTTTTATACACATTAATTTTTGATACCTTGTCGAACATGAAATAGCTTAAGCGAATGAAAATTTCACTGAGGAAAAAGAATCATATTGCGTAGAAGCATTTTTCAAGCACAGAATATACGGTATTATGGAATGTTTTGTATAATACTTTTGCATTGGAGTGAATACGGAAGGTCAGTTTGGATGGGAATTATTCAGTTAAGAATAAACCGGTACCTCGATATCTTTATTATAAGTGTGAATGTCAGGATGAAAGAATGCGAAACATTTACTACGCATACCAAAAATATCAGAGAATAACTACGAAAATAAAAATTTACTTCCGTAAAAGTGTACGTTCACTTATATTATAATTGTTTGGGAAGAGGTAAATTTGTGTAAGGTCTTTGATGTTTGTCATTGCCATTGTTTTTTTTCATTCACATTACTTTCTTATGGGTATTCATTTTTGCCATCTTGTCGATCATCAAACAGCTTAAGTTTTCACCATAACGAAAATAAAGATCTACTTGCGCAGGTGTGTATATTCAATTATATTCAATTTACGTAAGCGTCATCAAACAATTTAAGTGAATGATAATTGGTCAAGAAAAATGAATCGCGTTTGAATGATTGTTCAGTATTACATTTTGTTTTGTACTTTTGTATTTGAGAAAGATTGGAAGTTCACTTTGTTTAGTAATTATTCTGTTAAGTATGAACCAGTACCTCGACATATTTGTTATTAGTATTAATATGATGGCAGGATGAAACTTGTTACTGCGCATACTAAAATTATCAGAAGATGGCAAAGAAAATAAAAATTTACTTCCGTAACTGTGTACATTGAATTATATTGTAAATGTCAAGATAAGAGGTCACTTTACGTAAGGTCTCTGATGTTTGTCAAGACCACTGTGCCATTTTTATACACATTAATTTTTGATACCTTGTCGAACATGAAATAGCTTAAGCGAATGAAAATTTCACTGAGGAAAAAGAATCATATTGCGTAGAAGCATTTTTCACGCACAGAATATATGGTATTATGGAATGTTTTGTATAATAGTTTTTGGTTGGAAGAAATACAGAAGGTCAGTTTGGATGGGAATTATTCAGTTAAGAATAAACCGGCACCTCGATATCTTTATTATAAGTATCTGCGTTAATATGAATGGCAGGATGAAAGAATGCGAAACATTTACTACGCATACCAAAAATATCAGAGAATAACTACAAAAATAAAAATTTACTTCCGTAAAAGTGTACGTTCACTTATATTATAATTGTTTGGGAAGAGGTAAATTTGCGTAAGGTCTTTGATGTTTGTCATTGCCATTGTCTTTTTTCATTCACATTACTTTCTTATGGGTATTCATTTTTGTCATCTTGTCGATCATCAAACAGCTTAAGTTTTCACCGTAACGAAAATAAAGATCTACTTGCGTAGGTGTGTATATTCAATTATATTCAATTTACGTAAGCGACATCAAACAATTTAAGTGAATGAAAATTGGTCAAGAAAAATGAATCGCGTTTGAATGATTGTTCAGTATTACATTTTGTCTTGTACTTTTGTATTCGAGAAAGTTTGGAAGTTCACTTTGTTTAGTAATTATTCTGTTAAGTATGAACCAGTACCTCGACATATTTGTTATTAGTATTAATATGATGGCAGGAAGAAACTTGTTACTGCGCATACCAAAATTATCAGAAGATGGCAATAAACATAAAAATTTACTTTCATAAGTGTGTACGTTGAATTATATTATAAATGTCAAGTTAAGAGGTCACTTTACGTAAGGTCCCTGATATTTGTCAAGACCACTGTGCCATTTTATACATATTAATTTTGGATACCTTGTCGAACATGAAATAGCTTAAGCGAATAAAAATTTCACTGAGGAAAAAGAATCATATTGCGTAGAAGCATTTTTCAAGCACAGAATATATGGTATTATGGGATGTTTTGTATAATAGTTTTTGGTTGGAGGAAATACAGAGGGTCAGTTTGGATGGGAATTATTCAGTTAAGAATAAACCGGTACCTCGACATCTTTATTATAAGTATCTGCGTTAATATGAATGGCAGGATGAAAGAATGCGAAACATTTACTACGCATACCAAAAATATCAGAGAATAACTACGAAAATAAAAATTTACTTCCGTAAAAGTGTACGTTCACTTATATTATAATTGTTTGGGAAGAGGTAAATTTGCGTAAGGTGTTTGATGTTTGTCATTGCCATTGTCTTTTTTCATTCACATTACTTTCTTATGGGTATTCATTTTTGTCATCTTGTCGATCATCAAACAGCTTAAGTTTTCACCATAACGAAAATAAAGATCTACTTGCGTAGGTGTGTATATTCAAGTATATTCAATTTACGTAAGCGACGTCAAACAATTTAAGTGAATGAAAATTGGTCAAGAAAAATGAATCGCGTTTGAATGATTGTTCAGTATTACATTTTGTTTTGTACCTTTGTATTTGAGAAAGTTTGGAAGTTCACTTTGTTTAGTAATTATTCTGTTAAGTATGAACCAGTACCTCGACATATTTGTTATTAGTATTAATATGATGGCAGGATGAAACTTGTTACTGCCCATACTAAAATTATCAGAAGATGGCAAAGAAAATAAAAATTTACTTCCGTAACTGTGTACATTGAATTATATTGTAAATGTCAAGATAAGAGATCACTTTACGTAAGGTCTCTGATGTTTGTCAAGGCCACTGTGCCATTTTTATACACATTAATTTTTGATACCTTGTCGAACATGAAATAGCTTAAGCGAATGAAAATTTCAACCAGCAAAATGAATCACATGGTGTATGGGTGTTTTTCATAAGCGGAATGGAATACAGTATTATGGGATGTTTTGTACGATAGTTTTGGATTTGAGGAAGTATCGAAGGTCAGTTTGGTTAAGAATTGTTTGGTTGAGAGGGACGCAGTTCCTCGATTTGTTTGTTATAAGTATTACCGTTAATGTGAATGGCAGGATGAAATAATGTGAAACAGTTACTGCGTATACTAAAAATATCAGAATATGGCAATGAAAATAAATAAATTACATGGCGTAAGGGCATTTTTCAGGCGGAGCCTCAGATGTTTTGTACTTTTGTATTTAAAGAAATTGGGAAGTTCAATTTGTTTAGTAATTATGCAGTTAAGTATGAGCCAGTATCATAAAATGTTTGTTATAAGTATTACTGTTAATGTGAATGGCAGGATAAAACTTGTTACCGCGCATACCAAAATTATCAGGATATGGCAAAGAAATAAAAATTTACTTCTGTAAGTGCGTATATTCAATTATATTCAATTTACTTAAGGTCTCTGACATGTGTTAAGGCCACTGTATTTTTTTATGCACATTAATTTTTGATGGGCATTAATATTAGACACCTTGTCGAACATTAAATAGCTTAAACAAATGAAAATTGGCTAAAGGAAATGAACCGCAATGTGTAGATGCATTTCTTTAGGCGGAGCCTGGGATTGTTTTGTACTTTGGCCACATAAATTCTTCATGTTTACGTACTGTCCATGAGACACATTATTTAGTAATGATTCAGTTAAGAATGAACCGGTACGTCGACATGTTTATTATAAGTATTACTGGGCATACTGAAATAATAAGGATGTAGCAATGAAAATAAATGAATCGCAAAGGTCAGTTTTGTTAAGAATTATTCACTTAAGTATGAATATATAATGTAAATGGCAGGATAAAATAATGCGGACCACTTACTGCGCATACTAAAATTATCAAAGGATGGCAATGAAAATAAAAATTTACTTCCGTAAGCGTATACATTGAATGATATTATAGTTGTTTGGGAATTGTCAATTTACGTAAGGTGTCTGATGTTTGTCAAGACCACTGTTTTATATTCAATTTTTTTATGGACATTCATTTTTGACACCTTGCCAAACATCAAACAGCTTACGCTTTTGTCACAATGAAAATAAAGATCTAGTTCCGTAAGTGTGTATATTTAATTTACATAAGGTTTCTGATATTTGTCAAGGCCACTGTATTATTTATGCTCATTAATTTTTTGTGGACATTAATCTTTGACACCTTGCCGAATATTAAACAGTTTAAGGAAATGAGGATTGGACAAGGAAAATTAATCACAGTGCGTAAGGGCATTTTTCAGGCGGAGCCTGGCATTATTTAGTATTTTCTTTTGTTTTGTCACATAAATTTTTTGTGTTTAGAACTGTCGATGCGACACTTTATTTAGTAATTATTCAGTTAAGAATGAACTGGTATCTCGACATGTTTATTATATCTGCGTTAATGTAAATAGCAGGATGAAAGAGTGCGAAACATTTACTATGCATCAAAAATACCAGGATATAGCCATAAACATGAAAATTAACTTTCATAAGGCTGTACGTTGAGTTATAATATAATTGTTTGGGAAGAGGTAAATTTGCATAAAGTCTTTGATATTTGTTAGGACCACTGTGTTTTTTTATTGACAATCATTTTTGATACCTTGCGAACATGAAATAGCTTAAGCAAATGAAAGTTTCACCAAGGAAAATTAATCACATTGCGTAAGGGCATTTTTCAAGCACGGAATACAGTATTATGGGATGTTTTGAGTTTTGTCACATAAATTCTTCATGTTTGCGTACTATCGATGAGATACTTTATTCAGTAATTATTCAGTTAAGAATGAACTGCTACCACTACATGTTTGTTATAATTATTACCGTTTTGTAAATGGCAGAATGAAATAATATGGAACATTTATTACTGCGCATCGAAAATATTAGGATATGGCACTTAAAATAAAAATTTACTCCCGGTACGTGTGTATGTTCAATTATATTCAATTTATATAATATTATATTCAAATTTACATATATATAAATATATGTATAGACCGTATTTAGTATATATACTAAAAGGAATGTGCTTCAAGAAATTTTTCACAAGAAATTGTATTTGGTAAAATTGTGTTACAGGCGATGATAAAATGAATTATGGTGAGATTAATCGAAATAATAAGTGATAACTAACGACGTAGACGTAATATTATCAATAGTGGCATCCTTATGTGATAAAAATTTTTATCCTGCCTTATCTGGTGCCGTATATACACACACATGTATATATATAGTAGTTCTATAAGATAAGAAAACAAACTGGCAGGCTTCGGCTCTCAGAAAAATTTGTCTTTTTTTCCTATACTAAAAATTGCATAGTCTGAGATGTGTGAAAAAAATTCTGCACCCTCCGATGCGTTTAAACCAACCGCAGACTCTGACTGCGATGAGAATTTTGTGACATTTCACACGTTGGATGATTGTAGTTGCTTGTTTCGGTCTGTTGCTTTGGAGTATCTGTTGCCAGTCAAAAACGACGATGCTTTGTTCAGGCAACGGTATGAGACGTTGTTTGGAAATGAAGAAACTGTGGCGCAGAATGTTGACTACGTCAGAGACTTGGCGCAGAATTTGTCTGGTGTTTATGGCGATGAAATATTTGGAAACATTGTCAAAAATGTGTTTCGCAGTCGAGTGGTTGACTACATGCGTTCCCATCAAGAGTTTACAGATTTGACGGAGGGAATATTTGGGAACGGGGATGAAGTCAAAGTAAAGGCAATGAGTCGGTTGCTAAACGCAAGAATAAGTGTTTCTGGACAAACTTCGTATCTTTCTGGCAATGGAAATATAGAAATAAAGAGAATTCATGTGCGCATTCAAAGCGAACAGAATCATTACAACTTCGGTTCTGCACCAACATATAATATACCTGATAATGTTGATACGCAGTTGTTACGTCAAGAAACAAAGGAATTGAGCGAAGAAGACAAGGTACTAAAAAATGGTCAGTTGTTCAACGCCATACGTAAAAATAAGGCGTCCGCAGAAAAGTTGAAGAAAGTCCTACAGCGCTTGGAAGAAGGCGCAGATGTTAATGCCAGTGATGCTAATCATAAGAACAATACGCCTTTGCACATAGCTGTTCTCAAAGAAGAAAGGGAAATTATTAAGTTACTTTTAAATAGAGACGCAAGCGTGGTTAACAAAAATGCTGATGGCGATACTCCGTTAGATATTGCCAGGCGTCTTTGTAAAAAGGATATTGTTGATATTTTGATGACGCACTCTAATGAATCTTCTGTTCGATTTAATAGTTCAGTGGATAAGAAAGAAAAAAAGCTAACAAAAGCAAAGAAACAGAGTCGCTGTGTCTTTATCCAAAAAGGCCTGGAACCTCAGGTCTGGGCGGTCAGCATTATGAGACAAAATTATTAATGCTCTTATTGCACAGGGCTTTGTACAACGAAGATATACAGAATTTTTACCTAGCGACCAACATGGATGGAATAGGAGCGCTTGACGATCTAATTTTTAGGTACAGCCTCAAAGCGCAAGGTATCCCAAAAATTTTCTTCATACAAGCAAAACACAGGGAAGACCCCAAAACCGACATGGTCACCGTCGAAAAAGTGTGCAAGAATGATGGCGATTTTAGTTTGCATAAATATCTGGACAGTTACTTAAGAATTAGGCAAAAGTTCAGTGCAAACTCTGACGATAATATGTTTAAGGGTAAATTTGAAGCGATGGATTGTAATTTTGTCATCTACACTCCTGCCGAAGAAAACTTCCATAAACAGAAACCGGTGGGATACCACTGCATGGACAAAAAAAGTAATCTGATTTACACAAGCGGGGTAGGAAAGATATTCCAGTTTAAATATGAGGACAGCGACGTTAATCTTTTACTGAAAACTGTGTCTGAATCCCGTGCCAGACTATTGGCAGAACGTCTGGCAAAGTTTATTTTCTTGGACAATGATAACCATCAGAACATGATGTCAGATGAGCTTATGAAAACGTACCACGTGTTTCTGGCACAGAAAGTTATAAAAGTAAATGCAGAATCAGGAAAGTTTCTTCCGTCATTTTTTGATGATAACCAACATCTGTTGTCAATATTCAGGGAAATGCTTTATAAAAAGGCGGTAGTCACCTATCGTAAGAGATCAGGAATTGAACCTGCGCAGCTGATGATTTTGATAGACAACGTATTAAAGAACCCATCTGCACACGCGTTAAGTAAATTAATAGGAAGCGTTCTCATGTTCAATGCAAAAAGTAACAGGGTCAAATGCGTTGAGAACAAAATTCCACCGGACGTTCCCCAGTTGAAGGACAGTTTGGAGAAGATTGCGGTGACGCAGGAAATTCAGGAAAAGGCTTTGCGAATGGCAGGGGAGGATGAATTAAAGTCACGTTCTTTTAGACTGCCTAGTACGTTTGGTTGCATTGACCTTAACGTAAGGGGGTCTGAAGCGAAGAAAGAAAGGAGATTAAATCACCTAACCGCAAAGCTCATCGAGTTGCTGAAACGTACTGAGAATGCGAAGGATAATATTATCAGGATTGACGATAACGTAGAGGGTCCTGAAAAGGTATTAAGCGACGGAGACGTAGAAATCAATGGTGGTATCGGAGGGTTGGTAGGCAACCTGCTTGTTCTAGACGAGGAAACAAACAAGCTGAAATTTAACAATGATAAATCATCGTTGCCAAACAATGCACTGCGACTTTTGCAAAAGTTGGAAAGCAAAATTATGGAGGATAGTTACTTAAAGAAGAAGGACCTACGCTGTTATAGATTCGACATTAACGTTACAGGATTTCCTAGGCTTTCACTAATCAACGAGGAATATGATAGAAGTTTGGTAAAAGACTTCTTGAGCAAGCTAATGTTTTACACCAACCAACCGAAGGAGGACGAAGTGGAAAATATTCTGAAGAATGAAATAGATGAGTATTACAACGCTGATAAAGAAAGAACTGAGCTATTTTTTCATATTAAAAATGACGCAATCTTCTTGAAAGCTCACGATGCGATACAAAAGTGGTGGAAGCAGTCGAAGGCAGCTCCTTACTTAACGAAGAATTGCAAATTCTTTGACGAAGCGAGGGCAGATATTATTAAGAGTCCGTTACTGACTATTTTGAACTTTGTATGTGTTAATGAAGTGAAAAAAATTGGAATGGAGTTCAGCGCAGATGCAGTTGCGATGGAAGAGTTATCCACGTTCGTGTCCGGATCCAGCAAACAAATTTTGAACATCGTCACCAGCGAAACTGCACTAAGCGGTATGAAAATAATTCAACATTTCGAAAGCAAAGATTCTAAAGACTACGCTTTCTTGGACTTAGCTTATATTTTACAGACTTGCTCTTACGAAGAAGTAATATCCCAGTTTGGAGATGCGAAGTTGAATACGTTGATAATTGGGTGCAAAGATCTTTGCAGCGATGAGTGTTTGGAAGATTTTTACAAAATATTGAAGGTTGTAATAAATAAAAAGCCACGTAAGAAGATTATCTTCTTTTCTAAGAGGGACGACACTTTAGCGGAGCAACTTGGAAAACATTTCTCTGAGAAGTATTACACGGTCGAGGATAATAAGTGTAGATTGACGGATCTCACCCCTGAATCACAGACCAGGGTTCTAGAGAACAGCGAAATCATGTTTCAAGGAAAACGAATCACTTTAAGTACATTGTTGGATGACGATACAAAATGTCTGATCGATGAAAAAGTATTATACAAGCTAATTTGCAACGAGGAAATAGTACTGGGCAAAACACCTGTGGATTCCAAGTATGACGATGTCAAGGATTATTATATTGAGCGAACATTTAGTCGCTATGTCAAGATCAAAGGTGATATCAAGAAAATGAAGTCGATGTTCTGTGTCAGTTATAGCGACAATATTGAAACCGATGTTGGAAATCAAGATATAGTTTTGATTTCTAATAAGGAACAAGAGTTCAAGAACCTGTGCGATAAATATGAAGCTAATATTCATTGGCTTAAACCGCACGAATCTGCATTCATATGGGAAGAAACTCGTGGCAGTTTAACAAAATTGCGTCAGTTTGTGGATACACGTCAAGTTAAGAATTGCGTACAACAGAATATTAGTAATATAACTGACAGAATAGCAATTATCGCAGCTGAGCCTGGTATGGGAAAATCTACCGTACTAACTCATTGGGCAGTGCACGATTATCATAACCAGTGGATCGTAAGAGTCAACTTGCTGGACCATTCAAGCGTATTTAACAAATGGCAGAAAGATGGAACAGAAATTAATGAAGAAGTAGCGATCAGTTTCTTGTACGCAGCTGCAGGTTTTCAGGCGTTGAAAGAAAACAAGCAAAGAAAAACTGTGGCGGAGATACTTAAGTTTGTATCTATTGAAAACGGTGGTGAATTAGTACTGAGAGCGAAAGAATTGAAACCGTTGGCTAAACTAGAAATTGAGTTATTCAATTACTTTTATAACCAAGGTAAAGTGACTTTGTTGTTCGATGGTTTCGATGAAATCAGTCCCCACTATACGAAGAAAGTCACTGAGTTGTTAAAAGTGTTAAAAGATACTAGAGCGAAGAAAATACAAATTACAACGCGTCCCTACGGTATTCTGGATGATTTGGAAGACGCATTAAGTACTTTTTCGTATACGTTGAACCCAATTTCCCTACAAGACTGTACCCAGTTTTTAGAAAAGTATGTCATAAAGTACTCGCAGCTCGATGAGTTGAATAGCAAGCGTTTAAATGTTTTTGTTAACGAACTGTTGACGTCATTCTTTCGATCCATTAACGATCACGAAGAGGAATTTATAAGTATACCATTACACGCGTATATGATCGCAAGAATTTTTCAAGACACGTTCAAAGAGTTTTATCATTCGAACAATCAGCAGCTTTCTGACGCACATAAAGAGGAACTTAGGAAGAAACTGAACCTGGCGTCTCTGTATAAGCATTTTATTCAGATAAAGTTTGATGAGATACGCTTCGGAGAAAAGAAAATGGGGGCAAATATTGACGATCCAGATATGCAGAGGACTATCGAAAGGGAATACGAGGAATTCATGAAGAATCACAGGATACTGGGTTTTCACGTGATGTTTGAAAAGTTTCTTTCTGCGCAGGAGGCAAAAGAAGTGGACGGTTTGATTGGAAGTATAAAAAATGGAAAAGAGAAAACAGGAATAATTGACAGAGTCATCGACGGTGAGCCTTGTTTTATTCACCGTACGTTCGCTGAATACTTTGCTGCTAGCTATATTTGGGAAACATTCAAATCAATTCGATGCATCGAAGACTCATCTATTCAGTCAGTTATAATAAACGGTTTGATCAAAGACCACCAAATACAGACCTGCAAATTGATTCAATTAATAGCGACGGAAGACTTTGAGGACAGAACCAACGGTACCTTTTTTAACGAAGAATCTAAGCTTGACTTTCTATTCGTAAACCTTCTTGGCAATATTGATAACTGGTCTGTCAAATTACTGTTAAAAATAATCGAGGATTTCATGTCGAAGGATAAAATTATCGCAACATTTGAGAATGTGCATCAGCATGACAAAGAATGCAGTCATATGGCCTTATTAACTGTATCCGCTCAAATGGGGTATACAAAACTTGCTAACGCTGCACTTCAGAAAATTACGAGAAGACATTTCAAATACTTTTTAAAATACGACGAGTGGTGCCACAGTCCCCTGTGGTTAGCCGCTAAAAATGAACACTTAAGTACTTTGAAAGTAATCATCGACAGGGTTGTTATCGATTATAATTGGAAGGATCGTTACCAGATGACTTTTCTTCAGGCCATTCTCAAAAATGATGGCTACGTGGTACTGAGGTCTTGCATGAAGCTGAATATGCTTGACGTTGCCAGTAGTGACAAATGTAAGGACGGTCTGGTGAATATTCTACTACTCAAGTGCCTCATATCTATCCAACCGCCAAACATAATCGAGTTGTTAACAGGAAAAACTAACGTTGACTGCATCAACATTTTAATGACAGAAAGAAAATTGGATAACTTACGGATTCCCTGTTGGATGTCCTATTGGGAGTATATATTGAAATACGTGCAGGCAATGGATATTGATCTGAACACAAGCTCCATTAATGGTGACACGCTACTGAATTTTATTATTCTTGAGTTTCAGTCAAGCATTATAAGCGTTCCAATGTTTCTCTCAGACAGGGATGCATATTGCAGAACAAATTTCTTTGTGAACACCATCTTCTACCAATTCATCAATGTATTTAAATCTTTGTTAGGGAAAGGTGCTATTTATGATTTAGAGGACAGGAATGGCAATACGCCGCTGCATCAGTCCAATTTAACATACTGCATTCACAAATTGTTGGGAACGGTTCTTCAAACCAAAGGAACTGACAAAATTGATCGCTTAAACAAAATCTCAGATGAGGTATTGCAATTAGTTGTTAAGAATTTTAGTACGAGGGACCCTGAAAGTTTTCAGGGTTACGTCATTTCTGTAGATTCAGAGCTCAAGGAGATTGCTTTTTCACCCAGTTATTACGGTATTACAGACACAGAGAAAACAGGGGAGAAAATGTTCTTTGTGCCTGAGTACGGTCAGAGTTTATTTTTCCAGTGTTTTGAAGAAGGTGACACCAGCGGAGAACTTATAACGCATACTTTGAATAGGCTGTCTAAGTACATGTACAAGTGTAAAAAAAGCATGTATAGATCGACATTTCCAAAGAGCTCATTCAATGCGATAATCAATGAGTTAAGAGAAAAAGAAGCTATCACTGAAGGGGATCTGGTTATAGACTTGCTGGAAAGAATGAATGATCTTTTCTGTAGTAGAGAACGTTATAAGTTCGTCGATGCATATATGGAGGTAGTAGAAGAAGTGTTGCGCTTAAGTGCAAAAATTCAGGCTTACGTAAAGAATTTACCAAAACCTGAACTGATGGACCAAAAACGAGTTTATACCAGTTCCGAAATGATACGTATTCTAGATATGAGCGATAGTGACGTAAGAAAAGATCTGCTGGAGATTAATGAGTTGAATGGTGTGACTATCTTGCATAATATGTTACTCCGACTAAATGAGTTGCCTCGGAAGAGCAGAATAGAAATGTTGGAGAACATGTGTAAACTCTCTAAGGAATCGTATGAAAGTTTCAAGATACTGAAGAACATTGATTCTTTGTTCCATGCCGTTAGCCTGGGAGATAAGGAAAAGGTTGAGAGTCTCTTACAGGATGCGCAAGAAAGTGGATGCATAAAAGCAGCTATTAATGCCCGTAACAAAAAGTATCAAACAGTACTTGACCTTGCGCGCAAACATGGAAATCTTGAAATTATTAATTTACTGGATAGATACCGTAATGAATTGAATTAAAATGCACTTGAGAGCAAGAATGGAGACGTTCCTGCGGTTGGGAAGAAATTATTAATTTACTGCATCGATACCGTAATGAACTGAATTAACATCCATTTGAGAGCTAGAATAGAGACGTTACTGCGACTGGGAAGAAATTATTAATTTACTGTGTTGATACCGTAATGAAATTAATTACAATGCATTTCAGAGCAAGAATAAAGACGTTACTGCAGTTGGGAAGAAATTATTAATTTACTGGGTCAATACCGTAATGAATCTAATTAGAATGCATCTGAGAACAAGAATAGAGACGTTACTGAGGTTGGGAAGAAATTATTAATTTACTGCATCGATACCGTAATGAACTGAATTAACATCCATTTGAGAGCAAGAATAGATACGTTACTGCGGTTGGGAAGAAATTACTAATCTGCTGCATCGATACCGTAATGAATTGAATTAAAATGCACTTGAGAGCAAGAATAGAGACATTACTGCGATTTGGAAGAAATGTTTCCTTATGTTAGTTTAGTATAATTATTGGATGTGTTTGAAGAAGATCAGTAAAGTGTGTCGATTATAATATAAGAACTCTTTTGCAATGTGATAACAAGTTATAGATGCAATCTGTAAAAGTGTTAATAATGAAGAAAAGTGAAGAGCTGTGCACAATGTTTAAGAAGTTGTGTGGTTTTGCAATAGCATGTGTTATGTTTCAACGCATTCTACTGAAGAAATATATGTACATGATGATTTCCACAACTGTTAAGAATCGTTGTCTATTTACACATGAGACAAATGCATTTGAAATAAATGTTGCGAGATCTGGAAAAAGTTATTCAAACATACAAGAATGATTCTATTTTTGAAAAATACTATTCCTTGGTATTTCGAGATAAATAATTTTGTCCTTCTCACATCATGGAATTCTACAGAAATATCTGAAGTGCTCTTATGAACGATATACCCTACAGATTTAGCTCGGAACATTGTGCAAATAACATTTAAAGATTGCGTGCACGATTTATGAATAATATCCATAGTGCGAAAAGTCGCAAAAACGCTGCATAATATTATATGATAAAAATGTGACCACTGTGTAAATCAAGTGCAAGTGCCAAAATAATTCAACGCTTGACTAATGCCAACCCATAGTGTTGCATCGGTAAATACAGAACTTTTTTTTGTACAGAATTGCTTAAAAATTTGAAGATACTGATTCTGGGAAAAGATTAATGACTTTACGGTAGCAATGAGCAGTGAAAAGAAAACTTGTAGCGTACTATAAAAGCTATGAATAAGGAAACCACAGCGCAGCAGTAGGAATCATAGTTGGAAAGAAGAAAGAAGATTGACGTTTAATAGTGGCGAATGAAAAAGAACAGTACGTGAAACTGCAAAACAATGTTGGCAATGAAGATTTGAAAGAAGAAATGCATCGACGTAGTTGTTTTGTAGATTTACGTAATCATGTACTATGACGAGTGGATTGAATAATATTTGTGACTGATTCAATAGATTCAATAACGACAGTGAAAGTTGGCATACAGCAGAACTTGGTGAATTTGCTTAAAAACAACTGGGAATTAAGAAAACGGAGGAAAGGCTAACGAACAACAAGCCATTAAGTAAAAGTTGGGGTTGGAACCAAAAAGTCCAATTTAAATTCTGCACGAATGAAGTTACAAATAGAAAAATCTAATGCGACACAGTTAACGTGCAAGAGAAATGGATTTGCAAACTCACAACGTATAGGACATACGTATTCAGGATTTGACCAAAACGACTAGTAAATTAATTAGTGCCTTGGTTCATGTCTATCCTAACATCGGAAGACCAATTCAAAAATGTGGAACTCTTTATAATTATGTATGAAGGTCAGTAATAGTTTATGCGTTACCTATCTGGCAAAGGCAGTAGATCGAGGCAATCAAAAATACCATTAAATTCGTAAGGATTAGCTTTGGACAGGACTGCGTATAGAATACTGTCTTGTCAGGCATTTTGTGTCACACGGAATCCAGCAAAACAATTCACAGAAAGGATCAATACTAAGGCAGAAGAAGAATGGTGCAAAAACTAGGCGTTCTATTGGTCTGGAAACTTGACCAGAATAGTCTAGAATGCATTCACCTTTAGGAAAAGTGATCAAATATTGTCATTTGATTACTATGTAACGCAGCATGGTGCATTCAATACTCAGAAAAGGAAAATTTATTATGATGGAATGTTGGGATTGTCGCATATCATCTTTGAATGCCTTTTATGAAACCACGAGCAATTAAAATTGCAAAGCATGGACGCAAGAGGACTACCAACAAATAATGTTATAACTAAAATGACGGAGATAAAGGACGATTGGTGAAAATTTTGAAAATCTGTGCACTCCGGTATATTGTGACGTTATTTTTGTGTGAGTTGCAAAGCATCGACCGAAAAGGACTACCAACAAATATTCTTATAACTAAAATGACGGAGATAAAGGATAATTGGTGAAATTTTTGAAAATTTATGCACTCTGTGATGTTATTTTTACATGAAGGTATTGACGTAGCCTATGAATGCTTAACACTAGAACTATCGCACCAGTCATTTTAACTGGTTTTACAATTTGATTTACACATTTCTACTTTATGTTACATTTTTGTTCCGCAATAATGTAATGACTTTTGCGGTGATAACTAAAGAAATAGTCAAATATATTTTCAAATGTTTTATTTATTCTGAATCAAAATGAATTCATATTATGGTTACTTATACCAATAGCAGTCATTTTGACTGGTATTTATTAAGGCGGTCATTTAGATCTGGAGTCGTAAAACATTTGAAGATTCTGTTAGGAATGTGTTATTGTTTTGTTTTGGAATTTGCTCCCTTGCCACGTCACAGTATTATATCAGGCAAGATTGTAAAAACAACCGTCAAATATTATAGGAAGACCAGCACGCCCTTGTTCATGTAATAATATATTCAGTATACGACATATTATTTCAATTAGCGTAAGGTGAGAAAATAAATACAAAGATTATATATTCATTTTTATAATAAATAGTTTTACTCTAGTTTTTCTAAGCCCTGAAAATGGCAAAACGATTGAAAACTTGTGAAGTATTGAAAAAATTGAATGATATACCAATGGAATGATCTGATATAGAAGATGATGAACGCTATGATTGTGAAGATGAACCAGATGAACATGAAATTGAATCGTTTGGTATTCACAATAATCTTCTTGTTAGTAAGAGTAGTGGCAATGATGGTTTAGACAAAGAATATGTTCAGAAATCTTCAGAAAGCGAATTTGAAAATAATGCGAATTTATAATATAATATTTCGTTCGGAAAAAATTGATGACGCACCGTATGCGTCATGTCGAAAAATTGCGGAAATTTCTCTCCATGAAAATTATTGACGCACCGTATGCGTCATAACGAAAAATTTAGTATCTTAATTTTCGACTCCATTAAACTTAGTGACGCACTGTATGCGTCACGCTGAAAAATGCTGTCAATTTTAATACTTGTATCCGCTAAAATTGATGACGCACCGTATGCGTCATAACGTAAAATTTGAGAAACGTTAATATTTGACTCTATCAAAATTGATGACGCACCGTATGCGTCATGTCGAAAAAATGCGAAAATTTCTCTCCATGAAAATTGATGACGCACCGTATGCGTCATGACGCAAAATTTGAGGAATTTTAATATTCGGCTGGATTGAAATTGATGACGCACCATATGCGTCATGACGAAAATTTGAATATTTGACTCCATTAAAATTGATGACGCACCGTATGCGTCATGACAAAAAATTTAAAAATGTTTAATATTTCATATATTGTCATGGCGAAAAATTAAAAAATTTCCTTCTGACAAAATTAATGACGCACCGTAAGCGTCATGAGGAAAAAATTAAATATTTTTATATTTGACAGTATTGATAGTGGTGACGCACCGTATGCGTCATGACGAAAAATTGGAGTATTGAATTCTGATGAAATTGATGACGCACCACATGCGTCACGAGGAAGAAATGAAAAATTGCAATATTTAACACCATCAAAACTGGTGACGCATCGTATGCGTCATAACGAAAGAGTAAAGCACCATACGCGTCATTAAAGCACCATACGCGTCATGAAAAAAAAAGTAATATTTGCTTCTGTCGAAATTGATGACGCACCACATGCGTCACAACGAAAAAAAATAAAAATTTTTTCTATTTTAACACATGTATGTTTTTATATTTAACACATTTGAGAAAATTTTTATTATTTGCTTCTGACAAAACTGATGACGCAACGTATGCGTCAAGAAGAAAAATTAGAATATTGGATTCTAATGAAATTGATGACGCACCATGTGCGTCATGACGAAAAATTAAAAAATTCTTAATATTTCATTCTATCGAAATTGGTGACGCACCGTATGCGTCACGATGAAAAATGCTGTCAATTTTAATATTTGCTTCCGTCAAAATTGATGACGCACCGTAAGCGTCATGAGGAAAAAATGAAATATTTTAATATTTGACAGCATTGATAGTGGTGACGCACCGTATGCGTCATGACGAAAAATTGAGGTTCGCTGAATGTGGTCGGCTCATTCAGACGGATGAGTGTTCGCCCCTGCGATTTTCACCTATAAAAAATCCTAAAGGCGCGACAGGCGGGCAGAATCGCAATTGGTGTGATTCTGTAGTGCCAGAATAAGTGCACAATTGGAGGGAACCTCGGGAAAGTTCCCTCTACGACGAAAAGTGCCGAAAAGCGGAGAGGTGCAACGCGTCGGACACACCACTAGCGGTTTCACCCACTAAAAGACTTAAAAAATCCCTCCAGAGAAGTGACGTATCTCTGGAGGATACGGGCGGACGCGTGCATCGTGCACGTGTTTGACAAGTGCAAGCGAAAAGTTATTAGTTAATCCAACCTCCCTGTGATATCGCATTTGGAGGTTAGGAGTGATAACAACCAACCGCGGGCTGAAGTGAGTCACATCTCTGCCGATCCGGCGAGGTATACAAACGAACAGCCGGTTGGAACAAGCAACTTTTCCTGGAACTATTGTCGGAAGGGACAGACGCCGCGAAAAAGCGACTTCCGGTTTCGCGGAAGGAATTCATTAGACCGCGCTAATTAATTAGTGATTTTTACGTCGGGGTCAGTGCGCCGCGGACCCAGTGCGCGTGTCAGACAAAGTGGACACTTTCGCGGGAACGGACCTGCGGACACAGTGAGACTATGCCCCCGCGCGAGGCAAGTGATGAATCCGCCGGTGGAGGTTCTGGCGGCCCAACAAACAATTATTCGGGCGGTGGAGGCCCAGCAATGAGGCTGCGGAAACGCAAGGACCTCATCTCGGGGTCCGATTCGGACCTCGAGGACAGAAGCGGGCGGAGAATGAGCACGCGGGCTCTGACTCGACCCGACTCCAACGTGCAGTCGGTCACGTCCTCCGCGTCGACGTATGCGGATGCGGCAAAACTGCCCATCCGCAGGTTGAAGCCGTTGACGCGCAAGCGTGCGGCACCGTCCTCTCCAGGAGGAGAGAGGACACGAACCACCACGAGGGAGGTCGATCTCGATTACGGGAGACCCTGCGCGGTGAAGAGGAAACGCGCAGTGTGGGAGAAGCCCCCCACTAACACAGAATTGTCAGCGGTGGCCGACAAATTGGGACCGCTGACAATCGAGCAAAGAAATTGAATCGTCCGGGAGGCGATAGACAACGTATGGGCCCAAGCAAGGAGGTCGAACAACCTGCAGGTGCAGGGTGTGCAAATCCTCCGGGACAGCATGGAGAAGATAGGGGCAGTGCGTCTTCTCCAAACCACGGAGGTTGGTGACAGGACTGGCCACGAATGCATGTTCCGCCAAAATGAAAAAATGGCAGGACGCATTCAGGAGCTCGAGTGGGGGAGAGAGTCCCTCGCCGCCGAGCTGCGGGCAGTCCAGGAAGCGATGGTGTCACGGCAGGATAAGCCGGTGCCCTCGCCGAGGAAGGCGCAGGAAGAGCGCCGCACCTGGGTCGCCACATCTCCGGCCGTCTCACGAACATGGACACCCCACCACCCGTCTCAGCCCGATGTTATATTCGATGAAGTTTTGCATGTTAGAGGAGATTAGAAAGTTTTTTAAGGCTATTCTTCGTTTGGCGACAAGGTCATTGCAACTCGCATCCCACCAAGGGGCCGGAGCTGGAAAACGGCGAACGTTACCGGAGGACCTCAAAGAGTGAGGAGGGAGAGCATTCGAGAGTGCTCGATTAAGAGAGGAGATTAGATCCTTATAACTATTAACGGGATCATTGCAGGAACTGGTGGAGTTGAAGGTAAGATCGGAGTCCTTAAGATGAGAAAAAAGCTTTTTACTATCCAACTTACTGAGGTTGAGTTTCCTAGGGCTTGGTAGATAAATGGGAGGAAGATGCATTTGCACGGAGGTGATGACAGGCAAGTGATCGATAGAGAGGGAATCGTCAAAGCTATGCCACCTGGAGAACGGAAGGAGAGAAGCTGAGATGAGGGAAACGTCTATAGCAGAGTGAGAGATCGTATTCACAAATGTTCTTGATTCAGAATTGAGAATTGCGAGATCTGAGTTGATGATGGCAGGGAGTAGCAGGTCGCCGTTTGGGCAGTTAAAGTGGGAGCCCCAGGCGACATTGTGGCAATTGAAATCCCTTCCGACAAAGACAGCAGGAAAATTGGACAGAGAGCTAAAGAAAGAGTACCAGTGGGAGGAGTTGATGAAGACAGTTGGAGGACGATAGACGGCCACTAGGAGGAGATTTGAAGGTTGGAAATAAAGATTGACAGCTAAAGATTCTAACTGATTAATGTCAGGGAGAATAGACTTTTCAACCCTGAACTTGATGTTTTTCTTTATACAGATGCAGATACCGCCCCCAACTTGTGAGGTGCGGTTCTTACGGATGATATTGAAGTTCTTTAAGGTAAAGGTGCTGCAGGCTTTGAGCCAAGATTCGATAGGAATTAGTACATCATATTCATGGCAAATGTTAGTTAGATGATCTTTTTTATTGTAAATAGAATGGCAATTCCACTGAAATATCTTAATTGATGTAGGATTCATTATGCGGTGTTAGGGGCAAGTGGAGACGAGTGAGGAGAGGAAACTTGTGCAGACTGAGAGACGGGAACCGGTGAGGAGGACGGAAGGTTAGAAGGGATATTGTTTAGATTAAAGTTTGGGAATAGGTTGGAGAGGTGGACAGAAATGAATTGAAATGATCTTAAGCATTCGCTTAACACTAAAACTACCCAGGGGGTCAAAATGACTTGTTTGACATTTCTTATAATTATAACTCATGTCAGGTACATTTTGTTTCTGAAAATGTTGTACGACTTTTTCTAAGATATACCAATAATTAATTCCGTAAAACAGTTTACTTTTTTGTTTATCACTTTGTTGTAAATTTGTGTGCAGTATATCTACATATACCGGGATGAGTCATTTTGACCCCCACGGAACATTGGTGTTCGGTGCTATTCTATTGTATCGTGGAAATTTTTGTGGCACGTAATCTGAAAGATACACCGAGAAACGGTTATTTTGTGTCCTAATACCTCTATAAAATTGAAGGATTATATTTTTGTTGCGCTACGCGCCCAGTAAACCTGGGCACTCATTAGCGTAGCAATTTATTATCTAGTCGTAAAAGAAAATATTTCAAACTCAAAGATCTGTCAACAACCAAAAAAATGTTTTTCCCACGGCTTGAACTGTTTGCGCTTGATCATTACTTGCAGTATTTACTTCGATCAAGTTCCCTCAGATTATTTTCAGTTCATCATCAGAAACGCTGCCATATACAACTCAGTCGTCTATCAGAAACAGTGAAACACAACTCTCAGTACAACTATATTCACTGTAACCTTGTCTTAACTATATCAGAAAATATCTGTAAAGTTTTAGAATTATATGTTTGTGCAAATCATATCGCAAACTGCTGAAATATTGTAATTTAAGAAACAAGTCATTTTGACCCCTCCGGTAGAAGTAGGTATACGTCAATCGTCGGAATTTCTAGTGTTAAACAACCCATGATTTCTTCTAGAGAGGGAGGGTGTGGGTTGCCTCCACTATTGTACAACCCAACTCCGTTGCCGGAGTAGGAGGGAATTCTGCCGTTAGGAGAGACTAAATTGTCCCGGATCTGAACATTGATAGGATTTATAGAGCGATTTGGATTTCTGGGGAAAACAGTTGTTGGTTCAGAGGAATGTTTGGCTGGAGAACCTTTGGGACGTCTGCGAGCCACAGAAGAATAATAAGCCACATCTGGGGTCGGACTAGCAAAAAGGCTGTCAGGGGTCGGAGAATCAGAAAGTGAAGGAAAATCAGTAAAGTTAAGGTGGGTACCCTTCTTCTTAGCTTCTCTGTACCTAATAAGCTCCGTCATAAATGACGAATTGTTCTTCACAGCAAGGCTATGGATTAGGGCTTGCGTGGACCTGGAAGGGCAATCTTTATCGGTAGACCTATGGGAGCCATCACAGTTGACACATTTGGGTGAGGACTTATGTTCAGGACAGTCAATGACGCTTGAGTGACCGGAATTGCCACAGTGAGCAGAGCGGGCGGAACTTTTGCAAAGTTTGCTTACGTGACCAAATCTTAGGCAGTTGTAACATTGCCTAACCTGAGGCACGTACTCCTCGACTGCATATTGCACCTTGTAAACGGCTATATATGAAGGGCGGGTTTGACCACTGAAGGTAAGGAGAACGGTACGAGTGGGTATGCGAATGGTTTCCCCATTTTCACTACTAAACTTCCTGGAAAATCTCTTCACTTCTAGGATTTTGTACTTGGTTTCGGTGTGGACTGTAAACTCGTTTTCATCAAGATCTAGCGGAACACCTTTGACGATACCCAGCCTAGTGGCGCATTGTTTTGGGATGGCAGCAGTGAGGTTTTTCCCAGAGAGAATTGGATCTTTTACGAGCTTGTTGGCTTTAGACGCACTGTTAAGAGTTACAGTCACTCTAGCCCTACCAGACTACTTGATGTCCACAATATCGTTACGGTATGAGTGGATCAGCCACTTTCCAATGGTCACATCTTGAACTCTTGTATTTTCCGAGGGAGAGGCTGGCTGTATAATTACTCTGAACGGACCGGAATGAGAATTTTCGTAAGTAAAAACGGCGCGAGGAGTGAGGGCTGGTGGCACCTCAGCGTTTGCGTGCGACACATTAATTATTTTCCTTTTTGAATTTGTGTCTGAAGCCAAACGATTATCGTTGAGTGGTCTTTTTTTGTTTGAAGAGCCCAGGGAGCCTGCATTAGGTGGAGAGGGATCGTCGACCATCATTGAGACATTGTTGGTGTCATTGTTTCCTTTGTTCGGGGGGAAAAAGGTACCGGGGGAATTGGCCATTTTAAGTTGTTCCGTCCAACGGGCGGCTTAAAAATTACGGCCCAGAAGATAAAGGAAAGGGGCAAAACTATGCTGGGATAAAAATGACAGGGAGCCACGAATAGGCCACAGTGGGCAGGGGATGACTATACAACGAGCCGATAAGAAGTCCACAAAACACTGAATGTTCGCAGTGATGCAAATAAATAGAAATAATATTATAACGCTGCACTAAAATTATTGTTAATAAAATAAAGTCTTTAAACACGAACTGTCCACAACGCCCACTATTACATTTACGTCAAGTCACTCGTACGGCTTCAACGCATTTTTCTCCACTTTATAGATAATACGGTAATTCGTGCGAATAGAATGTACCCGCCGAGTGGAATGCTCCATTTTGCTTCACGTAGCATCAGAAAATAATAAGATAAGATAAGATAAGAACATGAAATAGCGAATGAAAATTTCAACAAGTGAATGAAAATTTGAGCAAGGAAAATGAATCATATGGCGTAGGGGTGTTTTTCAGGAGCGAAATAGAATACAGTATTATGCAGTATTTTGTGTGATAGTTTTATGTTTGAGGAAGTATGGAAAGTCAGTTTTGTTAAGAATTGTTTGGTTGATAGTGAAGCAGTACGTGGAGATGTTTGTTATAAGTATCAGCGTTAATGTGAATGGCAGGATGGAAGAATGCAAAACATTTAGGCCGCATACCAAAAATATCAGAATTTAACAATGAAAATAAATGAATCACATTGCATAGAGGAATTTTTCTGGAGCGGAATACAGTATTATGGGATGTTTTGAATTTTGTTACATAAATTCTTCATGTTTGCGTACTATCGATGAGATACTTTATTTAGTAATTATTCAGCTAAGAATGAACCGGTACCTCGACACGTTTATTATAAGTATCTGCGTTAATATGAATGGCAGGATGAAAGAATCCGAAACATTTACTACGCATCAAAAAATTCCAGAATATGGCCATAAACATTAAAATTCACTTCCGTAAGTGTGTACGTTGAGTTATAATTGTTTGGGAAGAGGTAAATTTGCATAAGGTCTTTCATATTTGTTAGCGCCACTGTGTTTTTATATTGACAATCATTTTTGATACCTTGCGAACATGAAATAGCTTAAGCAAATGAAAGTTTCACCAAGGAAAATTAATCACATTGTGTAAGGGCATTTGTCAAGCACGGAATACAGTATTATGGGATGTTTTGTAGTTTTTCACATAAATTCTTCATATTTGCGTATTATCGATGAGATACTTTATTCAGTAATTATTCAGTTAAGAATGAACCGCTACCACTACATGTTTGTTACAATTATTACCGTTTTGTAAATGGCAGAATGAAATAATATGGAACATTTATTACTGCGCATCAAAAATATTAGGATATGGCAATTAAAATAAAAATTTACTCCCGGTACGTGTGTATGTTCAATTATATTCAATTTATATAATATTATATTCAAATTTACATATATATAAATATATGTATAGACCGTATTTAGTATATATACTAAAAGGAATGTGCTTCAAGAAATTTTTCACAAGAAATTGTATTTGGTAAAATTGTGTTACAGGCGATGATAAAATGAATTATGGTGAGATTAATCGAAATAATAAGTGATAACTAACGACGTAGACGTAATATTACCAATACTGGCATCCTTATGTGATAAAAATTTTTATCCTGCCTTATCTGGTGCCGTATATACACACACATGTATATATATAGTAGTTCTATAAGATAAGAAAACAAACTGGCAGGCTTCGGCTCTCAGAAAAATTTGTCTTTTTTTCCTATACTAAAAATTGCATAGTCTGAGATGTGTGAAAAAAATTGTGCACCCTCTGATGCGTTTAAACCAACCGCAGACTCTGACTGTGATGAGAATTTTGTGACATTTCACACGTTGGATGATTGTAGTTGCTTGTTTCGGTCTGTTGCTTTGGAGTATCTGTTGCCAGTCAAAAACGACGATGTTGTTACGTCAAGAAACTAAGGAATTGAGTGACGAGGACAAAGTACTGAAAAATGGTCAGTTGTTTAACGCCATACGTAAAAATAAGGCGTCCGCAGAAAAGTTGAAGAAAGTCCTACAGCGCTTGGAAGAAGGCGCAGATGTTAATGCCAGCGATGCTAATGATAAAAACAATACGCCTTTGCACGTAGCTATTCTCAAAGGAGAAAGGGAAATTGTTAAGTTGCTTTTAAATAGAGGCGCAAGCGTGGCTAACAAAAACACTGATGGCGATACTCCGTTAGATATTGCCAGGCGTCTTTGTAAAAAGGATATTGTTGATATTTTGATGACGCACTCTAATGAATCTTCTGTTCGATTTAATAGTTCAGTGGATAAGAAAGAAAAAAAAGCTAACAAAAGCAAAGAAACAGAGTCGCTGTGTCTTTATCCAAAAAGGCCTGGAACCTCAGGTCTGGGCGGTCAGCATTATGAGACAAAATTATTAATGCTCTTATTGCACAGGGCTTTGTACAACCAAGATATACAGAATTTTTATCTAGCGACCAACATGGATGGAATAGGAGCGCTTGACGATCTAATTTTTAGGTACAGCCTCAAAGCGCAAGGTATCCCAAAAATTTTCTTCATACAAGCAAAACACAGGGAAGACCCCAAAACCGACAGGGTCACCGTCGAAAAAGTGTGCAAGAATGATGGCGATTTTAGTTTGCATAAATATCTGGACAGTTACTTAAGAATTAGGCAAAAGTTCAGTGCAAACTCTGACGATAATATGTTTAAGGGTAAATTTGAAGCGATGGATTGTAATTTTGTCATCTACACTCCTGCCGAAGAAAACTTCCATAAACAGAAACCGGTGGGATACCACTGCATGGACAAAAAAAGTAATCTGATTTACACAAGCGGGGTAGGAAAGATATTCCAGTTTAAATATGAGGACAGCGACGTTAATCTTTTACTGAAAACTGTGTCTGAATCCCGTGCCAGACTATTGGCAGAACGTCTGGCAAAGTTTATTTTCTTGGGCAATGATAACCATCAGAACATGATGTCAGATGAGCTTATGAAAACGTACCACGTGTTTCTGGCACAGAAAGTTATAAAAGTAAATGCAGAATCAGGAAAGTTTCTTCCGTCATTTTTTGATGATAACCAACATCTGTTGTCAATATTCAGGGAAATGCTTTATAAAAAGGCGGTAGTCACCTATCGTAAGAGATCAGGAATTGAACCTGCACAGCTGAAGATTTTGATGGACAACGTATTAAAGAACCCATCTGCACACGCGTTAAGTAAATTAATAGGAAGCGTTCTCATGTTCAATGCAAAAAGTAACAGGGTCAAATGCGTTGAGAACAAAATTCCACCGGACGATCCCCAGTTGAAGGACAGTTTGGAGAAGATTGCTGTGACGCAGGAAATTCAGGAAAAGGCTTTGCGAATGGCAGGGGAGGATGAATTAAAGTCACGTTCTTTTAGACTGCCTAGTACGTTTGGTTGCATTGACCTTAACGTAAGGGGGTCTGAAGCGAAGAAAGAAAGGAGATTAAATCACCTAACCGCAAAGCTCATCGAGTTGCTGAAACGTACTGAGAATGCGAAGGATAATATTATCAGGATTGACGATAACGTAGAGGGTCCTGAAAAGGTATTAAGCGACGGAGACGTAGAAATCAATGGTGGTATCGGAGGGTTGGTAGGCAACCTGCTTGTTCTAGACGAGGAAACAAACAAGCTGAAATTTAACAATGATAAATCATCGTTGCCAAACAATGCACTGCGACTTTTGCAAAAGTTGGAAAGCAAAATTATGGAGGATAGTTATTTAAAGAAGAAGGACCTACGCTGTTATAGATTCGACATTAACGTTACAGGATTTCCTAGGCTCTCACTAATCAACGAGGAATATGATAGAAGTTTGGTAAAAGACTTCTTGAGCAAGCTAATGTTTTACACCAACCAACCGAAGGAGGACGAAGTAGAAAATATTCTGAAGAATGAAATAGATGAGTATTACAACGCTGATAAAGAAAGAACTGAGCTATTTTTTCATATTAAAAATGACGCAATCTTCTTGAAAGCTCACGATGCGATACAAAAGTGGTGGAAGCAGTCGAAGGCAGCTGCTTACTTGACGAAGAGTTGCAAATTCTTTGACGAAGCCAGGACAGATATTATTAAGAGTCCGTTACTGACTATTTTGAACTTTGTATGTGTTAATGAAGTGAAAAAAATTGGAATGGAGTTCAGCGCAGATGCAGTTGCGATGGAAGAGTTATCCAAGTTTGTGTCTGGATCCAGCAAAAAAATTTTGAACATCGTCACCAGCGAAACTGCACTAAGTGGTATGAAAATAATTCAACATTTCGAAAGTAAACATTCTAAAGACTACGCTTTCTTGGACTTAGCTTATATTTTAAAGACTTGCTCTTACAAAGAAGTAATATCCCAGTTTGGAGATACGAAGTTGAATATGTTGATAATTGGATGCAAAGACCTTTGCAGCGATGAATGTTTGGAAGATTTTTACAAAATATTGAAGGTTGTAATGAATAAAAAGCCATGTAAGAAGATTATCTTCTTTTCTAAGAGGGACGACACTTTAGCGGAGCAACTTGGAAAACATTTCTCTGAGAAGTATTACACGGTCGAGGATAATAAGTGTAGATTGACGGATCTCACCCCTGAATCACAGACCAGGGTTCTAGAGAACAGCGAAATCATGTTTCAAGGAAAACGAGTCACTTTAAGTACATTGTTGGATGACGATACAAAATGTCTGATCGATGAAAAAGTATTATACAAGGTAATTTGCAACGAGGAAATAGTACTGGGCAAAACACCTGTGGATTCCAAGTATGACGATGTCAAGGATTATTATATTGAGCGAACATTTAGTCGCTATGTCAAGATCAAAGGTGATATCAAGAAAATGAAGTCGAGGTTCTGTGTTAGTTATAGCGACAATATTGAAACCGATCTTGGAAATCAAGATATAGTTTTGATTTCTAATAAGGAACAAGAGTTCAAGAACCTGTGCGATAAATATGAAGCTAATATTCATTGGCTTAAACCGCACGAATCTGCATTCATATGGGAAAAAACTCGTGGCAGTTTATCAAAATTGCGCGACTTTGTGGATACACATCAAGTTAAGAATTGCGAACAACAGAATATTAGTAATATAACTGACAGAATAGCAATTATCGCAGCTGAGCCTGGTATGGGAAAATCTACCGTACTAACTCATTGGGCAGTGCACGATAATCATAACCAGTGGATCGTAAGAGTCAACTTGCTGGACCATTCAAGCGTATTTAACAAATGGCAGAAAGATGGAACAGAAATTAATGAAGAAGTAGCGATCAGTTTCTTGTACGCAGCTGCAGGTTTTCAGGCGTTGAAAGAAAACAAACAAAGAAAAACTGTGGCGGAGATACTTAAGTTTGTATCTATTGAAAACGGTGGTGAATTAGTACTGAGAGCGAAAGAATTGAAACCGTTGGCTAAACTAGAAATTGAGTTATTCAATTACTTTTATAACCAAGGTAAAGTGACTTTGTTGTTCGATGGTTTCGATGAAATCAGTCCCCACTATACGAAGAAAGTCACTGAGTTGTTAAAAGTGTTAAAAGATACTAGAGCGAAGAAAATACAAATTACAACGCGTCCCTACGGTATTCTGGATGATTTGGAAGACGCATTAAGTACTTTTTCGTATACGTTGAACCCATTTTCCCTACAACACTGTACCAAGTTGTTAGAAAAGTATTTCATAAAGTACTCGCAGCTCGATGAGTTGAATAGCAAGCGTTTAAATGTTTTTGTTAACGAACTGTTGAAGCGGTTCTTCCAATCCATTGACGATCAAGGAAAGGAATTTATGGGTATACCATTACACGCGTACATGATCGCAAGAATTTTTCAAGATACGTTCAACGAGTTTTATCATTCGAACGATCAGCAGCTTTCTGACGCACATAAAGAGGAACTTAGGAAGAAACTGAACCTGGCGTCCCTGTATAAGCATTTTATTCAGATAAAGTTTGATGAGATACGCTTCGGAGAAAAGAAAATGGGGGCAAATATTGACGATCCAGATATGCAGAGGACTATCAAAAGGGAATACGAGGAATTCATGAAGGATCACAGGATACTGGGTTATCACGTGATGTTTGGAAAGTTTCTTTCTGCGCAGGAGGCAAAAGAAGTGGACGGTTTGATTGGAAGTATAAAAAATGGAAAAGAGAAAACAGGAATAATTGACAGAGTTATCGACGGTGAGCCTTGTTTTATTCACCGTACGTTCGCTGAATACTTTGCTGCTAGCTATATTTGGGAAACATTCAAATCAATTCGACGGAACGCAGACTCATTTATTCAGTCAGTTATAATGAACGGCTTGATCAAAGACCACCAAATACAGACCTGCATATTGTTTCAGTTAATAGCGATGGAAGACTTTGAGGACAGGAACGGTACCTTTTTTAACAAAGAATATAAGCTTGACCTTCTATTCGTAAACCTTCTTGGCAAAATACCATTCGATTATCCTCAAGTACGCGAACACGGTACCTGGTCTGTCGAATTACTGTTGAAAATAATCGAGGATTTCATGTCGAAGGATAAAATTATTGCAACATTTGAGAATGAGCGTGAGCATCACAGAGGATGCACTCATATGGGCTTATTATGTGTATCGGCTGAAATGGGGTTTACAAAACTTGCTAACGCTGCACTTCAGAAAATTACAGGGGGACATTTCAAATGCATTTTAAAATACAAACAGTGGTGCTTCAGTCCCCTGTGGATAGCCGCTAAAACTGAACACTTAGGTACTTTGAAAGTAATCATCGACAGGGTTGTTATCGATTATAATTGGAAGGATTGTTACCAGATGACTTTTCTTCAGGCCATTCTCAAAAATTATGACTTCGACGTACTGAGGTCTTGCCTGAAGCTGAATATGCTTGACGTTGCCAGTAGTTACAAACGTATGGACGGTACGGTGCATTCTGTACTAGTCGATTGCCTCACATATCACCCACCGCCAGATATAATCGAGTTGTTAATAGAAAAAACTAACGTTGAGTACATCAAGACTTTAAAGATTGGGAGAATGTCTGCTGTCCCACACATTCTTGGAATGTTACTGAACTATGACTGGAATTTATTGGAACGACTGCTGGCAAGGGGTCTTGACCTGAATGCAGTCTCCATTAATGGTGACACGCTACTGAATTTAATTAGTCTTGACTTTCAGTCAAGCAGTATAAGCGTTCCAAAGTTTTTGTTAAATAAGCATAAATATTGTACACCATTTTTAATTACGCACCAAAACTGTCAATTGATCAATTTATTTATATGTTTGTTAGAAAAAGGTGCTATTTATGATTTAGAGGACAGGAATGGCAATACGCCGCTGCAGCAGTCCAATTTAACGTACCGCATTCACAAATTGTTGGGAACGGTTCTTCAAACCAGAAAAGTTGACACAATTGATCGCTTAAACAAAATCTCAGATGAGGTATTGCGATTAGTTATTAAAAATTTTAGTGCGAGGGACCCTGAAAGTTTTCAGGGTTACGTCATTTCTGTAGATTCAAACCTCAAGGAGATTGTTTTTTCACCTAGTTATTACGGTGTTACAGACACAGAGAAAACAGGGGAGAAAATGTTCTTTGTGCCTGAGTACGTTCAGAGTTTATTTTTCCAGTGTTATGAAGAAGGTGACACCAGCGGAGAACTTATAACGCATACTTTGCGTAGGCTGTATGAGTACATAAACAAGTATGAAAGACGCATAGATAGTCTGATATTTCAGCTATGCCCATTTAATGCGATAATCGATGAGTTCATAAAAAAAGAAGCTATCACTAAAGGGGATCCGGTTATAAACTTGCTGAAAAGAATGATAGAACTTTGCTTTAATCAAGAGTATCAGATAGTCGAAGCACGTATAGAGGTAACTAGAGAAGTGTTGCGCTTAAGTGCAAAAATTCAGGCTTACGTAAAGAATTTACCAAAACCTGAGCTCGTGGACCAAAAACGAGTTTATACCAGTTCCGAAATGATACGTATTCTAGATGTGAGCGACAGTGCCGTAAGAAAAGATCTGCTGGAGATTAATAAGTTGAACGGTGTGACCTTCTTGCAGAACATATTACTCCAACTAAATGACGCGGGTCAGAAGTACAGAATCCAAATGTTGGAGAGAATGCGTAAACTCTCTAAGCAATCGTATGAAAGTTTCAAGATACTGAAGAACATTTATTCTTTGTTCCATGCCGTTAGCCTGGGAGATAAGGAAAAGATTGAGAGTCTCTTACAGGATGCGCAAGAAAGTGGATGCATAAAAGCAGCTATTAATGCCCGTAACAAAAAGAATCAAACAGTACTTGACCTTGCGTGCAAACATGGAAATCTTGAAATTATTAATTTACTGGACAGATACCGTAATGAATTTAATTAAAATGCACTTGAGAGCAAGAATGGAGACGCTCCTGCGGTTGGGAAGAAATTATTAATTTACTGCATCGATACCGTAATGAACTGAATTAACATCCATTTGAGAGCAAGAATAGATACGTTACTGCGGTTGGGAAGAAATGACTAATCTGCTGCATCGATACCGTAATGAATTGAATTAAAATGCACTTGAGAGCAAGAATAGAGACGTTACTGTGATTGGGAAGAAATGTTTCCTTATGTTAGTTTAGTATAATCATTGGATGTGTTTGAAGAAGGTCAGTAAAGTGTGTCGATTGTAATATAAGAACTCTTTTGCAATGTGATAACAAGTTATAGATGCAATCTGTAAAAGTGTTAATAATGAAGAAAAGTGAAAAGCTGTGCACAATGTTTAAGAAGTTGTGTGGTTTTGCAATAGCATGTGTTATGTTTCAACGCATTCTACTGAAGAAATATATGTACATGATGATTTCCACAACTGTTAAGAATCGTTGTCTATTTACACATGAGACAAATGCATTTGAAATAAATGTTGCAAGATCTGGAAAAAGTTATTCAAACGTACAAAAATGATTCTATTTTTGAAAAATACTATTCCTTGGTATTTCGAAATAAATAATTTTGTCCTTCTCACATCATGGAATTCTACAGAAATATCTGAAGTGCTCTTATGAACGATATACCCTACAGATTTAGCTCGGAACATTGTGCAAATAACATTTAAAGATTGCGTGCACGATTTATGAATAATATCCATAGTGCGAAAAGTCGCAAAAACGCTGCATAATATTATATGATAAAAATGTGACCACTGTGTAAATCAAGTGCAAGTGCCAAAATAATTCAATGCTTGACTAATGCCAACCCATAGTGTTGCATCGGTAAATAGAGAACTTTTTTTTGTACAGAATTGCTTAAAAATTTAAAGATACTGATTCTGGGAATAGATTAATGACTTTACGGTAGCAATGAGCAGTGAAAAGAAAACTTGTAGCGTACTATAAAAACTATGAATAAGGAAACCACAGCACAGCAGGAGGAATCATAGTTGGAACAAAGGAAGAAGATTGACGTTTAATAGTGGCGAATGAAAAAGAACAGTACGTGAAACTGCAAAACAATGTTGGCAACGAAGATTTGATAGAAGAAATGCATCGACGTAGTTGTTTTGTAGATTTACGTAATCATGTACTATGACGAGTGGATTGAATAATATTTGTGACTGATTCAATAGATTCAATAACGACAGTGAAAGTTGGCATACAGCAGAACATGGTGAATTTGCTTAAAAACAACTGGGAATTAAGAAAACGGAGGAAAGGCTGACGAACAACAAGCCATTAAGTAAAAGTTGGGGTTGGAACCAAAAAGTCTAATTTAAATCCTGCACAAATCAAGTTACAATAGAAAAATCTACTGCGACACAGTTAATATGCAAGAGAAATAGATTTGCAAACTCAGAATGTATAGGACATACGTATTCAGGATTTGACCAAAACGACTAGTAAATTAATTAGTGCCTTGGTTCATGTCTATCCTAACATCGGAAGACCAATTCAAAAATGTGGAACTCTTTATAATTATGTATGAAGGTCAGTAATAGTTTATGCGTTACCTATCTGGCAGAGGCAGTAGATCGAGGCAAACAAAAATACGATTAAATTCGTAAGGATTAGCTTTGGACAGGACTGCGTATAGAATACTGTCTTGTCAGGCATTTTGTGTCACACGGAATCCTGCAAAACAATTCACAGAAAGGATCAATACTAAGGCAGAAGAAGAATGGGGCAAAAACTAGGCGTTCTATCGGTCTGGAAACTTGACCAGAATAGTCTAGAATGCATTCACCTTTAGGAAAAGTGATCAAATATTGTCATTTGATTACTATGTAACGCAGCATGGTGCATTCAATACTCAGAAAAGGAAAATTTATTACGTTGGAATGTTGGGATTGTCGCATATCATCTTTGAATGCCTTTTATGAAACCACGAGCAATTAAAATTGCAAAGCATGGACGCAAGAGGACTACCAACTAATAATGTTATAACTAAAATGACGGAGATAAAGGACGATTGGTGAAAATTTTGAAAATCTGTGCACTCCGGTATATTGTGACGTTATTTTTGTGTGAGTTGCAAAGCATCGACCGAAAAGGACTACCAACAAATATTCTTATAACTAAAATGACGGAGATAAAGGATAATTGGTGAAATTTTTGAAAATTTATGCACTCTGTGATGTTATTTTTACATGAAGGTATTGACGTAGCCTATGAATGCTTAACACTAGAACTATCGCACCAGTCATTTTAACTGGTTTTACAATTTGATTTACACATTTCTACTTTATGTTACATTTTTGTTCCGCAATAATGTAATGACTTTTGCGGTGATAACTAAAGAAATAGTCAAATATATTTTCAAATGTTTTATTTATTCTGAATCAAAATGAATTCATATTATGGTTACTTATACCAATAGCAGTCATTTTGACTGGTATTTATTAAGGCGGTCATTTAGATCTGGAGTCGTAAAACATTTGAAGATTCTGTTAGGAATGTGTTATTGTTTTGTTTTGGAATTTGCTCCCTTGCCACATCACGGTATTATATCAGGCAACATTGTAAAAACAACCGTCAAATATTATAGGAAGACTAGCACGCTCTTGTTCATGTAACAATATATTCAGTATACGACATGTTATTTCAATTAGTGTAAGGTGAGAAAATAAATACAAAGATTATATATTCATTTTTATAATAAATAGTTTTACTCTAGTTTTTCTAAGCCCTGAAAATGGCAAAGCGATTGAAAACTTGTGAAGTAATGGAAAAATTGAATGATATACCAATGGAATGCTCTGATATAGAAGATGATGAACTCTATGACTGTGAAGATGAACCAGATGAACATGAAATTGAATCGTTTGGTATTCACAATAATCTTCTTGTTAGTGACAGTAGTGGCAATGATGATTTAGACAAAGAATATGTTCAGAAATCTTCAGAAAGCGAATCTGAAAATAATGCGAATTTATAATATAATATTTCGTTCCGAAAAAATTGATGACGCACCGTATGCGTCATGTCGAAAAATTGCGAAAATTTCTCTCCATGAAAATTATTGACGCACCGTATGCGTCATGACGAAAAATTAAAAAATTCTTAATATTTCATTCTATCGAAATTGGTGACGCACGATATGCGTCACGCTGAAAAATGCTGTCAATTTTAATATTTGCTTCCGTCAAACTTGATGACGCACCGTATGCGTCCTGTCAAAAAGTTGCGAAAATTTCTCTCCATGAAAATTGATGACGCACCGTATGCGTCATTATAGAAAAATTCTAAAATTTCTCTCCATGAAAATTGATGACGCACAATATGCCTCATTTCGAAAAATTCTATAATTACTCTCCATGAAAATTGATGACGCACCGTATGCGTCATGACGCAAAATTAGAGGAATTTTAATATTCGGCTGGATTGAAATTGATAACGCATCATATGCGTCATGACGAAAATTTGAATGTTTGACTCCATGAAAATTGATGACGCACCGTATGCGTCATGACAAAAAATTAAAAAATTCCTAATATTTCATTCTATCGGAATTGATGACGCACCGTATGCGTCATGACAAAAAATTTAAAAATGTTTAATATTTCATTCTATCGAAATTGATGACGCACCGTATGCGTCATGGCAAAAATTGTAATAATTGCTTCTGACAAAACTGATGACGCAACGTATGCGTCATGGCGAAAAATTAAAAAATTTCCTTCTGACAAAATTAATGACGCACCGTAAGCGTCATGAGGAAAAAATGAAATATTTTAATATTTGACAGCATTGATAGTGGTGACGCACCGTATGCGTCATGACGAAAAATTGGAGTATTGAATTCTGATGAAATTGATGACGCACCACATGCGTCACGAGGAAGAAATGAAAAATTGCAATATTTAACACCATCAAAACTGGTGACGCATCGTATGCGTCATAACGAAAGAAAGTAAAGCACCATACGCGTCATGAAAAAAAAGTAATATTTGCTTCTGTCGAAATTGATGACGCACCATATGCGTCACAACGAAAAAAATGAAAATTTTTTCTATTTTAACACATGTATGTTTTTATATTTAACACATTTGAGAAAATTTTTATTATTTGCTTCTGACAAAACTGATGACGCAACGTATGCGTTAAGAAGAAAAATTAGAGTATTGGATTCTGACGAAATTAATGACGCACCGTGTGCGTCATGACGAAAAATTAAAAAATTCTTCATATTTCATTCTATCGAAATTGGTGACGCACCGTATGCGTCACGATGAAAAATGCTGTCAATTTTAATATTCGCTTCCGTCAAAATTGATGACGCACCGTATGCGTCATGTCGAAAAATTGCGAAAATTTCTCTCCATGAAACTTGATGACGCACCATATGCGTCATGACGCAAAATTTGAAAATTCGTCTCTGTCAAACTTGATGACGCACCATAAGCGTCATGTCGAAAAATTGCGAAAATTTCTCTCCATGAAAATTGATGACGCACCGTATGCGTCATGACGCAAAATTTGAAAATTCGTCTCTGTCAAACTTGATGACGCACCATATGCGTCATTTCGAAAAATTGCGAAAATTTCACTCCATGAAAATTGATGACGCACCGTATGCGCCATGACGCAAAATTTGAAAATTCGTCTCCGTCAAACTCGAAGACGCACCGTATGCGTCCTGTCGAAAAACGGCGAAAATTTTTCTCCATGAAAATTGATGATGCACCGTATGCGTCATGACGCAAAATTTAAAAATTCGTCTACATCAAACTTGATGACGCACCGTATGCGTCATGACGCAAAATTTCAATTCAATCAAAAATTCAAAACATTTCTAGATGTACGTGCCCCCTTAATATAAGCTTGAGAAAAAGTGGAAAGGACCGGTACAGGGTAAGCCCAGACAGCACACAGATGTCTAAAACACGTCTAAAAGATAACCTTTTTTCCGGAAAGATATCTTTCAGTAGTGACGTAAAGGCATCAGAAAGATGACGAAAAGTTGTCTTATGACCCGTTTTTCGTTGCCTAAAAGATGACGTTCAGACAAGTCTGAAAGACAACATTTAGGCATCATGAAAAGACGGCATTTAGACACAGTCGAAGGACAATATTTAGGCATGCCCGGAAAAAAATAATTTCTGCTGATATATCTTATATTATATGAGCCGTTTATTTTGAAAGTGACCTAAGTCCAATTGTGAATTTTTTTTTGTTAACTGTTTTTATGACAGCTAACCTAAAATTATAAACGTTATTACAGTCAACCAAAAAGAAATTATTGAAAAATGGACTTAGGTCAGTTTCAAAATAAACGGCTCATATAATATAAAGATATATCAGCCAAAATTATTTTTTCTTGGGCATGCCTAAATACTCCTTTATGTTTTATATTAAAACGATCGCAAGGATATTTATTTGTGTTCCATTTTTAATTTTTAATATGGATATTGTTCGTTTACAATAATAAATATTACTATGAAATACGTTCAACGCAACTACACAAATTGTTTAAATATTATTTCTGTTTTTGAGTTCTTAATTAATAAAAAAAAAGATGAAGAAGCAGAAAAAGAGGTAGAAATACAAACTGAAAAACGAATAACAGTAGTTAAAGTAAATAATAGTTAACTTTCACGGCCATACTTTTTCAGGTGATACGTGTATTTGTCACCTGCTCTCCGTAACCTTTCTGAAAACAGGTGACACAATTCGAATTCCGTTGAATTGTCGTTGCTTTCAAGTACAGTCCCTGAAGAGATAATCAAAATACATAAAATTATCAACAATTCATTATAGATACGTGACAGAAGTTTTATTTTCTAACATTTAAAAAAAATTCTTATTGACAATGTAAGCAAGAAAAAACTTACGGATAGTGAGTTTCGCAAAGTTAGTAGTTTTTATTCCATACGTATTTCTCTGTCCATCCCAAGTGAGATTCTTGGCAAGTTTGTTAGTTAGCATTGTAGATACCACATTGGAAATATGCTTTCAACTATTTTTCCCACCAACTTGACGTATTCTTGCTCTCTGAAAAATACATTCAAGATGTATATATATGCCACTTAGAGCTTACGATTAGCAGTTAAAAATACGATTTAATAACATAGCTAACATACCTAATGCTTCTTCAAGTTGCTATCATCGTCCAAATTCGAAGAAAATTGTTTGAATTCGTCAATAGAGTTTATTGGAAAGTGGGGCAATCCATCTACCCCGTTGACGACTTCTACATTCTCGGGCTTGTCGCGGTTTAATAAACACAATATCGTCTTTATTTTTCTTTCCATTGTATTCCAACGTGTCTCCAAAAATTCACCTAAAACAAAGTCTTCTTCAAGTATGTTCTTAACGAAGTGGAACATTACAAAATTAGAGTACAAAAATAAAACTCACCCGCATGGCATAAATTATGTCTGGGACTCTGGTTCCAAGTGGCCTCTGTAGCACTTGAACATCGCTTGTTTGCACTTGATTCTTCTTCCTTTTCCTTTTCATGCATTAATTTTACAGGAATTCGCGGATTGTTGTCTACTATAAAAGAAATCATATTGAACTGAAAGGAAACTTATAGAGAATAATAATATTTTGTATAAAGCGATTACGTGGTTTTTATACACACCGGTAATTATTGTTGATTGTTTTTCTTGTCTTTTTATGCATGTAGAAGTGCCTCTTTGGATCTTCTGATAAGGTCGATTTTCGTCATTCTCATCAAGCTCATCATTCTCATCTGTACAAAACAATAAAAAAAGTTGTATCAATTACGTAGTGACTGCGTAACCCCCCCAAAAAACCTTTTGAAGGTAAAAAAACACCGCCAAGTACAACAAAAATTCCTTCCATTAAAAAAATCCCCCCTAAAAAAATGATTTCAAAAATCAAACATCTTGCAAAAACTACTTTACTGAAAATCCTTAAATGCAGCCCAAGAAAGGAGTGTACTTGTCTTTTTAATGTGGAAGTTTCTGCTTTCAATCAATGGTTCAAAGAAATCGACGCTGTTGCCAACAAGATTTCTTCTAAATTCATTAGAATTTTTCTCCTGTATCAATTGGTCCTGTATTTCTAAAGCTTTTAGACAATTATTTTTTTGCCTTTGTCCCAAATGCCGGAAATCTTTGCGTTTTGGCATCTTGTTCGAACTTATTCGACCTTCGGCATAAATGAACACTGCAAAATGTTATAATACTGAAAATAGCATCAATCACATTTAAAAAGGAAGCTCGCATTATTTATTTACATGCATCTTAAAATATTTAGGAAAAATAAAAATAAAAATGTAAACTAGAAAAATAGAAAAAGTAAGGTTAATTGGACTTTAGGTATACAGAAATGAATCGAAATAACCTAGTTTTTCTAATTTATTTATTTTTTTCAACGTACTATGAAATCAATGTAATTTCTGCCAATCGAATACTATTCTTTTTACTTATAACTAAATGAATGTATAATAAACACTTACCGTTAAATTATTTTTGTTTCACCGAACTAATTTTCACAATAGTAATTCGCCAACTAGTGTTTAGCACAAAAAACATCTTTAATATTTTGGCATCTTTTAGATGTCCATAAGGCATCATTAGGTTATGCCGAAAAGATATCTTTCAAAAGTCGTCATATGGACATCTTTTAGTAATATGTGCTGTCTGGGCGTAATATTATCAATACTGGCATCCTTATGTGATAAAAATGTATATCCTGTCTTATCTGGTGCCGTATATACACACACATATATATATATATAGTAGTTCTATAAGATAAGAAAACAAACTGACAGGCTACGACTCTCAGAAAAATTTGTCTTTTTTTCCTATACTAAGAATTGCATAGTCTGAGATGTGTGAACAAAATTCTGCACCCTCCGATGGATCATTTCACACGTTGGATGATTGTAGTTGCTTGTTTCGGTCTGTCGCTTTGGAGTATCTGTTGCCAGTCAAAAACGACGATGCTTTGTTCAGGCGACGGTATGAGACGTTGTTTGGAAATGAAGAAACTGTGGTGCAGAATGTTGACTACGTCAGAGACTTGGCGCAAAATTTGTCTGGTGTTTATGGCGATGAAATATTTGGAAACATTGTCAAAAATGTGTTTCGCAGTCGAGTGGTTGACTACATGCGTTCCCATCAAGAGTTTACAGATTTGACGGAGGGAATATTTGGGAATGGAGATGAAGTCAAAGTAAAGGCAATGAGTCGGTTGCTAAACGCAAGAATAAGTATTTCTGGACAAATTTCGTATCTTTCTGGCAATGGAAATATGGAAATAAAGATAATTCATGTGCGTATTCAAAGCGGACAGAATCATTACAACTTTGGTTCAGCACCAATATATAATATACCTGATAATGTTGATACACAGTTGTTACGTCAAGAAACTAAGGAATTGAGTGACGAGGACAAAGTACTGAAAAATGGTCAGTTGTTCAACGCCGTACGTAAAAATAAGGCGTCCGCAGAAAAGTTGAAGAAAGTCCTAAAGCGCTTGAATGAAGGCGCAGATGTTAATGCCAGCGATGCTAATGATAAGAACAATACGCCTTTGCACGTAGCTATTCTCAAAGAAGAAAGGGAAATTGTCAAGTTACTTTTAAATAGAGGCGCAAGCGTGGTTAACAAAAATGCTGATGGCGATACTCCGTTAGATATTGCTAGGTGTCTTTGTAAAAATGATATTGTTGATATTTTGATGACGCACTCTAATAAATCTTCTGTTCAATTTAATAGTTCAGTGGATAAGAAAGAAAAAAAAGCTAACGAAAGCAAAGAAACAGAGTCGCTGTGTCTTTATCCAAAAAGGCCTGGAACCTCAGGTCTGGGCGGTCAGCATTATGAGACAAAATTATTAATGCTCTTATTGCACAGGGCTTTGTACAACCAAGATATACAGAATTTTTACCTAGCGACCAACATGGATGGAATAGGAGCGCTTGACGATCTAATTTTTAGGTACAGCCTCAAAGCGCAAGGTATCCCAAAAATTTCCTTCGTACAAGCAAAACACAGGGATGACAGCAAAACCGACAGGGTCACCGTTGAAAAAGTGTGCAAGAATGATGGCGATTTTAGTTTGCGTAAATATCTGGACAGTTACCTAAGAATTAGGCAAAAGTTCAATGCAAACTCTGACGATGACATGTTCAAAGGTAAATTTGAAGCAATGGATTGTAATTTTGTCATCTACACTCCTGCCGAAGAAAACTTCCATAAAAAGAAATCGGTGGGATACCACTGCATGGACAAAAAAAGTAATCTGATTTACACAGGGGGGGTAGGAAAGATATTCCAGTTTAAATATGAGGACAGCGACGTTAATCTTTTACTGAAAACTGTGTCTGAATCCCGTGCCAGACTATTGGCAGAACGTCTGGCAAAGTTTATTTTCTTGAATGATAACCATCAGAACATAATGTCAGATGAGCTTATGAAAACGTACCACGTGTTCCTGGCGCAGAAAGTTATAAAAGTAAACGCAGAATCAGGAAAGTTTCTTCCGTCATTTTTTGGCGATAACCAACATCTGTTGTCAATATTCAGGGAAACGCTTTATAAAAAGGCGTTACTCACCTATCGTAAGAGATCAGGAATTGAACCTGCGCAGCTGATGATTTTGATAGACAACGTATTAAAGAACCCATCTGCACACGCGTTAAGTAAATTAATAGGAAGCGTTCTCACGTTCAATGCAAAAAGTAACAGGGTCAAATGCGTTGAGAACAAAATTCCACCGGACGATCCCCAGTTGAAGGACAGTTTGGAGAAGATTGCGGTGACGCAGGAAATTCAGGAAAAAGCTTTGCGAATGGCAGGGGAGGATGAATTAAAGTCACGTTCTTTTAGACTGCCTAGTACGTTTGGTTGCATTGACCTTAACGTAAGGGGGTCTGAAGCGAAGAAAGAAAGGAGATTAAATCACCTAACCGCAAAGCTCATCGAGTTGCTGAAACGTACTGAGAATGCGAAGGATAATATTATCAGGATTGACGATAACGTAGAGGGTCCTGAAAAGGTATTAAGCGACGGAGACGTAGAAATCAATGGTGGTATCGGAGGGTTGGTAGGCAACCTGCTTGTTCTAGACGAGGAAACAAACAAGCTGAAATTTAACAATGATAAATCATCGTTGCCAAACAATGCACTGCGACTTTTGCAAAAGTTGGAAAGCAAAATTACGGAGGATAGTTACTTAAAGAAGAAGGACCTACGCTGTTATAGATTCGACATTAACGTTACAGGATTTCCTAGGCTTTCACTAATCAACGAGGAATATGATAGAAGTTTGGTAAAAGACTTCTTGAGCAAGCTAATGTTTTACACCAACCAACCGAAGGAGGACGAAGTGGAAAATATTCTGAAGAATGAAATAGATGAGTATTACAACGCTGATAAAGGAAGAACTGAGTTATTTTTTCATATTAAAAATGACGCAATCTTCTTGAAAGCTCACGATGCGATACAAAAGTGGTGGAAGCAGTCGAAGGCAGCTCCTTACTTAACGAAGAATTGCAAATTCTTTGACGAAGCGAGGGCAGATATTATTAAGAGTCCGTTACTGACCATTTTGAACTTTGTGTGCGTTAATGAAGTAAAAACAATTGGAATTGAGTTCAGCGCAGATGCAGTTGCGATGGAAGAGTTATCCAAGTTTGTGTCCGGATCCAGGAAGCAAATTTTGAACATAGTCACCAGCGAAACTGCACTAAGTGGTATGAAAATAATTCAACATTTCGAAAGTAAACATTCTAAAGACTACGCTTTCTTGGACTTAGCTTATATTTTAAAGACTTGCTCTTACGAAGAAGTAATATCCCAGTTTGGAGATGCGACGTTGAATACATTGATAATTGGATGCAAAGATCTTTGCAGCGATGAGTGTTTGGAAGATTTTTACAAAATATTGAAGGTTGTAATAAATAAAAAGCCACGTAAGAAGATTATCTTCTTTTCTAAGAGGGATGACACTTTAGCGGAGCAACTTGGGAAACATTTCTCTGAGAAGTATTACACGGTCGAGGATAATAAGTGTAGATTGACGGATCTCACCTCTGAATCACAGACCAGTATTCTGGAGAACAGCAAAATCATGTTTCAAGGAAAACGAATTACTTTAAGTACATTGTTGGATGACGATACAAAATGTCTGATCGATGAAAAAGTATTATACAAGCTAATTTGCAACGAGGAAATAGTACTGGGCAAAACACCTGTGGATTCCAAGTATGACGATGTCAAGGATTATTATATTGAGCGAACATTTAGTCGCTATGTCAAGATCAAAGGTGATATCAAGAAAATGAAGTCGATGTTCTGTGTCAGTTATAGCGACAATATTGGAACCGATGTTGGAAGTCAAGATATAGTTTTGATTTCTAATAAGGAACAAGACTTCAAGAACCTGTGCGATAAATATGAAGCTAATATTCATTGGCTTAAACCGCACGAATCTGCATTCATATGGGAAGAAACTCGTGGCAGTTTATCAAAATTGCGTCAGTTTGTGGATACACGTCAAGTTAAGAATTGCGTACAACAGAATATTAGTGATGTAACTGACAGAATAGCAATTATCGCAGCTGAGCCTGGTATGGGAAAATCTACCGTACTAACTCATTGGGCAGTGCACGATTATCATAACCAGTGGATCGTAAGAGTCAACTTGCTGGACCATTCAAGCGTATTTAACAAATGGCGGAAAAATGGGACAGAAATGAATAAAGAAGTAGCGATCAGTTTCTTGTACGCAGCTGCAGGTTTTCAGGCGTTGAGAGAAAACAAGCAAAGAAAAACTGTGGCGGAGATACTTAAGTTTGTATCTATTGAAAATGGTGGTGAATTAGTACTGAGAGCAAAAGAATTGAAACCGTTGGCTAAACTAGAAATTCAGTTATTCAATTACTTTTATAACCGAAGCAAAGTGACTTTGTTGTTCGATGGCTTCGATGAGATCAGTCCCTACTATACGAGGAAAGTCATCGACTTGTTAAAAGTGTTAAAAGATACTAGAGCGAAGAAAATACACATTACAACGCGTCCCTACGGTATTCTGCATCAGTTGGAAGACGCATTAAATACTTTTTCGTATACGTTAAACTCATTTTCCCCACAAGACTATACTAAGTTTTTAGAAAAGTTCTTCATAAAGTACTCGCAGCTCGGTGAGTTGAATAGCAAGCGTTTAAATGTTTTTGTTAACGAACTGTTGAAGCGGTTCTTCCAATCCATTAATGATCAAGGAAAGGAATTCATGGGTATACCATTACACGCGTACATGATCGCAAGAATTTTTCAAGACACGTTCAAAGAGTTTTATCATTCGAACAATCAGCAGCTTTCTGACGCACATAAAGAGGAACTTAGGAAGAAACTGAACCTGGCGTCCCTGTATAAGCATTTTATTCAGATAAAGTTTGATGAGATACGCTTCGGAGAAAAGAAAATGGGGGCAAATATTGACGATCCAGATATCCAGAGGACTATCGAAAGGGAACACGAGGAATTCATGAAGAATCACAGGATACTGGCTTTTCATGCGCTGTTTGAAAAGTTTCTTTCTGCGCAGGAGGCAAAAGAAGTAGACGGTTTGATTGGAAGTATAAAAAATGGAAAAGAGAAAACAGGAATAATTGACAGAGTTATCGACGGTGAGCCTTGTTTTATTCACCGTACGTTCGCTGAATACTTTGCTGCTAGCTATATTTGGGAAACATTCAAATCAATTCGATGCAACGAAGACTCATTTATTCAGTCAGTTATAATAAACGACTTAATCGATGACCACCAAATACAGACCTGCAAATTGTTTCAATTAATAGCGATGGAAGACTTTGAGGACAGAACCAACGGTACCTTTTTTAACGAAGAATATAAGCTTGACTTTCTATTCGTAAACCTTTTTGACAAAATACAATTCAATGAACCTGAAACGTATGGAGAAATGAAATCATCTGTCAAATTACTGTTGAAAATAATCGAGGATTTCATGTCGATGGATAAAATTATTGCAACATTTGAGAATGCGCGTCAGCATTACAGAGGATGCACTCATATGGGCTTATTATTTGTATCGGCTGAAATGGGGTATACAAAACTTGCTAACGCTGCACTTCAGATAATTACGGGGGGACATTTCAAATATATTTTAAAATACAACGAGTGGTGCTACAGTCCCCTGTGGTTAGCCGCTAAAAATGAACACTTAGGTACTTTGAAAGTAATCATCGACAGGGTTGTTATCGATTATAATTGGAACGATTGTTACCAGATGACTTTTCTTCAGGCCATTCTCCGAAAGCATGCCTTCAGCGTACTGAGGTCTTGCCTGAAGCTGAATATGCTTGACGTTGCCAGTAGTTACAAAGGTATGGATGGTACGGTGCATTCTGTACTAGTCGATTGCCTCACGTATCACCCACCGCCAGATATAATCGAGTTGTTAATAGAAAAAACTAACGTTGAGTACATCAACACTTTAAAGATTGCTAGAATGTCTGCTGTCGCACACATTCTTGGAATGTTACTGAACTACGACTGGAATTTATTGGAACGACTGCTGGCAAGGGGTGTTGATCTAAACGCAGGCTCCACCAATGGTGGCACGCCACTGAATTTAATTATTCTTGAGTTTCAGTCGAGCAGTATAAGCGTTCCAAAGTTTTTGTTAAAGAAGCGTCAATATTGCAGACCATTTTTCTTTACGCGCAACGTCTTCTGCCAATTCATCAATTTAATTAAATATTTGTTAGAAAAAGGCGCTATTTATGATTTAGAGAACAGGAATGGCAATACGACGCTGCAGCAGTCCAATTTAACGTACTGCGTTCACAAATTGTTGGGAACGCTTCTTCAAACCAAAGAAACTGACACGATTGATCGCTTAAACAAAATCTCAGCTGAGGTATTGCAATTAGTTGTTAAGAATTTTAGTGCGAGGGACCCTGAGAGTTTTCAGGGTTACGTCATTTCTGTAGATTCAAAGCTCAAGGAGATTGTTTTTTCACCCAGTTATTACGGTGTTACGGACACAGAGAAAACAGGGGAGAAAATGTTCTTTGTGCCTAAGTACGTTCAGAGTTTATTTTTCCAGTGTTACGAAGAAGGTGACACCAGCGGAAAACTTATAACGCATACTTTGAATAGGCTGTCTAAGTACATGTACAAGTATAAAAAAAGCATAAATGCAGTGATAAATAACGAAAGGCTCTTCAATGGGATAATCGATGAGTTAATAAAAGGGGAAGCTATCACTAAAGAAGATCCGGTTATAAACTTGCTGGAAAGAATGATGGAACTTTACGTTAATCAAAATTATCAGTTCGTCGAAGCACATATGGAGGTAGCAGGAGAAGTGTTGCGCTTAAGTGCAAAAATTCAGGCTTACGTAAAGAATTTACCAAAACCTGAGCTCGTGGACCAAAAACGAGTTTATACCAGTTCCGAAATGATACGTATTCTAGATGTGAGCGACAGTGCCGTAAGAAAAGATCTGCTGGAGATTAATGAGTTGAACGGTGTAACTTTCTTGCATAATATGTTACGCCAACTAAATGACGTGGGTCAGAAGTACAGAATAGAAGTATTGGAGAGCATGTTTAAACTCTCTAAGGAATCGTATGAAAGTTTCAAGATACTGAAGAACATTGATTCTTTGTTCCAGGCCGTTAGCCTGGGAAATAAGGAAAAGGTTGAGAGTCTCTTACAGGATGCGCAAGAAAGTGGATGCATAAAAGCAGCTATTAATGCCCGTAACAAAGAGTATCAAACAGTACTTGACCTTGCGTGCAAACATGGAAATCTTGAAATTATTCATTTACTGGATAGATACCGTAATGAATTTAATTAAAATGCATTTGAGAGCAAGAATAGAGACGTTACTGCGGTTGGGAAGAAATTATTAATTTACTGTGTCAATACCGTAATGAATTTAATTAAAATGCATTTGAGAGCAAGAATAGAGACGTTACTGCGGTTGGGAAGAAATGATTAATTTACTGTGTCGATACCGTAATGAATTGAATTAAAATGCATTTGAGAGCAAGAATAGAGATGTTACTGCGGTTGGGAAGAAATTATTAATTTTCTCTGTTGTTACCGTAATGAATTGAATTAAAATGCATTTATGAGCAAGAATAGAGATGTTACTGCGGTTGGGAAGGAATTATTAATTCACTGTATTAAAACCGTAATGAATTTAATTAAAATGTATTTGAGAGCAAGAATAGAGACATTACTGCAGTTACGAAGAAATTATTAATTTTCTCTGTTGTTACCATAGTGAATTGAATTAAAATGTATTTGAGAGCAAGAATAGAGACGTTACTGCAGTTGGGCAGAAATTAATAATTTACTGTGTCGATACCATAATGAATTGAATTAAAATGCATTTGAGAGCAAAAATGGAGACGTTACTGCGGTTGAGAAGAAATTATTAATTTTCTCTGTTGTTACCGTAATGAATTGAATTAAAATGCATTTGAGAGCAAGAATAGAGATGTTACTGCGGTTGGGAAGAAATTATTAATTCACTGTATTAATACCGTAATGAATTTAATTAAAATGCATTTGAGAGCAAGAATAGAGACGTTACTGCGGTTGGGAAGAAATTATTAATTTACTGCATCGATACCGTAATGAATTGAATTAAAATGCATTTGAGAGCAAGAATAGAGACGTTACTGCAGTTGGAAAGAAATTAATAATTTATTGTGTCAATACCATACTGAATTTAAATAAAATACATTTGAGAGCAAGAATAGAGATGTTACTGCAGTTGGGCAGAAATTAATAATTTACTGTGTCAATACCGTACTGAATTTAATTAAAATGTATTTGAGAGCAAAAATACAGACGTTACTGCGGTTGGGAAGAAATTATTAATTTTCTGTGTTGTTACCGTAATGAATTGAATTAAAATGCATTTATGAGCAAGAATAGAGATGTTACTGCGGTTGGGAAGGAATTATTAATTCACTGTATTAATACTGTAATGAATTTAATTAAAATGCATTTGAGAGCAAGAATAGAGACGTTACTGCAGTTAGGAAGAAATTATTAATTTTCTCTGTTGTTACCATAGTGAATTGAATTAAAATGTATTTGAGAGCAAGAATAGAGACGTTACTGCAGTTGGGCAGAAATGAATAATTTCTCTGTGTCGATACCCTAATGAATTGAATTAAAATGCATTTGAGAGCAAAAATACAGACGTTACTGCGGTTGAGAAGAAATTATTAATATTCTCTGTTGTTACCATAATGAATTGAATTAAAATGCATTTGAGAGCAAAAATACAGACGTTACTGCGGTTGGGAAGAAATTATTAATTTTCTTTGTTGTTACCGTAATGAATTGAATTAAAATGTATTTGAGAGCAAGAATACAGACGTTACTGTAGTTAGGAAGAAATTGTTAATTCACTGTCTCAATACCGTAATGAATATGAATTAACATGCATTTGAGGGCAAGAATAAAGACGTTACTGTGGTTGGGAAAAAATTATTAATTTACTGTGGCGATACTGTAATGAATTGAATTAAAATGCATTTGAGAGCAAGAATAGAGACGTTACTGCGGTTGGGAAGAAATTATTAATTTACTGTGTCAATACCATAATGAATTTAATTAAAATACATTTGATAGCAAGAATAGAGACATTACTGTGGTTGGGAAGAAATTAATAATTTACTGTGTCAATACCGTACTGAATTGGATTAAAATGCATTTGATAGCAAGAATAGAGACGTTACTGTGGTTGGGCAGAAATTAATAATTTACTGTGTCAATACCGTACTGAATTTAATTAAAATGCATTTGAGAGCTAGAATAGAGACGTTACTGTGGTTGAAAAAAAATGATTAATTTACTGTGGCGATACTGTAATGAATTGAATTAAAATGCATTTGATAGCAAGAATAGAGACGTTACTGTGGTTGGGCAGAAATTAATAATTTACTGTGTCAATACCGTACTGAATTTAATTAAAATGCATTTGAGAGCAAGAATAGAGATGTTACTGCGGTTGGGAAGAAATGTATAATTTACTGTGTCGATACCGTAATGAATTTAATTAAAATGCATTTGAGAGCAAGAATAGAGATGTTACTACGGTTGAGCAGAAATTAATAATTTACTGTGTCAATACCGTACTGAATTTAATTAAAATGCATTTGAGAGCAAGAATAAAGACGTTACTGTGGTTGGGAAGAAATTATTAATTTACTGCATCGATACTGTAATGAATTGAATTAAAATGCATTTGAGAGCAAAAAGACAGACAATACTGTGGTTGGAAAGAAATTATGAATTTACTGCATCGATACCGTAATGAACTGAATTAAAATCCATTTGAGAGCAAGAATAGAGACGTTTCTGTGGTTGGGAAGAAATTATTAATTCACTGTATTAATACCGTAATGAATTTAATTAAAATGCATTTGAGAGCAAAAATACAGACATTACTGCGGTTGGGAAGAAATTATGAATTTACTGCATCGATACTGTAATTAACTGAAAATAAAATGAATTGAGAAGAAATTCTTAATTTACTGTGACAATACCGTAATGAATTTAATTAAAATGTACTTGAGAGCAAGAATAGAGACGTTACTACAGTTGGGAAGAAATTATTAATTTACTGGGTTGATATCGTAATGAATTGAATTAAAATCCATTTGAGAGCAAGAATAGAGACGTTCCTGCGGTTGGGAAGAAATTATTAATTTACTGCATCGATACCGTAATGAACTAAATTAAAATGCATTTGGGAGTAAGAATAGAGACGTTAGTGCAGTTGAAAAGTAATTATTAATTTACTGGGTTGATACCGTAATGAATTGAATTAAAATCCATTTCAGAGCAAGAATAGAGACGTTTCTGCGGTTGGGAAGGAATGATTAATTTTCTCTGTTGTTACCGTAATGAATTGAATTAAAATGCATTTGAGAGCAAAAATACAGACGTTACTGCGGTTGAGAAGAAATTATTAATTTTCTCTGTTGTTACCGTAATGAATTGAATTAAAATGTATTTGAGAGCAAGAATAGAGACGTTACTGCAGTTGGGCAGAAATTATTAATTTACTGTGTCGATACCGTAATGAATTTAATTAAAATGCACTTGCGAGCAAGAATAGAGATGTTACTGCGGTTGGGTAGAAATTATTAATTTACTGTGTTGATACCGTAATGAATTGAATTAAAATGCCTTTGATAGGAAGAATAGAGACGTTACTGTAGTTAGGAAGAAATTGTTAATTCACAGTCTCAATACCGTAATGAATTGAATTAAAATCCATTTGAGAACAAAGATAGAGACGTTATTGCGGTTGGGAAGAAATTATTAATTTGCTGTATCGATACCATAATGAATTGAATTAAAATGCATTATAAGGGCAATAATAATATACATTTTTATATATTTTAATAATTCATATAATTTTTATTATTTATATGTTTTCATCATTTATACATTATCGTAATTTATATAATTTAATACATTTTTCTATAATTTGATTTAATTATTATACCTATATAATTCTCTACCTTCGTATAATATTATTATTTATTACATTATTATTATCATTATTTTTTAAATTATTCAAGCTCAAAATGTTTTACTTCTTTTCATTAATGTTATTATTGAAGTGATTATTTTAATTGTAAACAAGGGATTTCATATAATTTCGATAAAATTAATATATTTGAGAGCAAGATTAAAGAGATCAAAGTTACTGATTTTAAAAAAATATTAATGAATCTATTATAATTAATTTTATTTATAACAATGAATTTAATTATAATTTATAGCAATAAGATAAGTATAATAATATAATAAGAAATATTAATAATAAGAAATATTATGTGTATAATAATTTCATAATTTATATAATTTAATCTCATTCTTATACTCTTATCTTCTTCTATTATTCGTATATATTATAATTTTATTCTTATTATTAAAGCTTTTTTTTGTAATCAAAGGTATGATTTTATCAAAAAATATTAATGAGTTTATTATAATAATATTATAATCATAATAATAATATACATTTTGTATAATTTAATAATTTATATAATTGGATTTAATTATTATACGTCTATAATTAATGTTATTATTGAATTATTTATTTTAATTGTAAAGAAATTATTTCATATAATTTTGATAAAATTAATATATTTTATTCTTATTATTAAAGTTTTTTTTTGGTATTAAAGGTATGATTTTATCAAAAAATATTAATGAATTTATTATAATTAATTTTATTTATAATAATTTATAATAATAATATAAGTATAATAATATAATGATAAATATAATAATAATAATATAAATTTTCTTGTAATTTCGTCATTTATATAATTTTTATTATTTATACATTTTAATAATTTTATATATTTTAATTATTTATATATTTTAATAATTTCTACATTTTCATAATTTATATAATTTAATCTCATTCTTATATTCTTATCTTCTTCTATTATTCTTATATATTATAATTTTATTCTTATTATTAAAGTTTTCCTTTTGTAATTAAAGGTATGATTTAATAAAAAAATATTAATGAATTTATTATTATTTATAATAATAATATAAATATAATGATAATAATACTATACATTTTTGTATAATTTAATAATTTATATAATTTGATTTAATTATTATGCCTCTATAATTAATGTTATTATTGAATTATTTATTTTAATTGTAAAGAAATTATTTCATATAATTTTGATAAAATTAATATATTTTATTCTTATTATTAAAGCTTTTTTTTAATAATCAAATGTATGATTTTATCAAAAAAATATTAATGAATTTATTATAATTTATAATAATAATATAAATGTAATAATATAATAATAAATATAATAAAAATAAAAATATACATTTTTGTATAATTTAATCATTTATATAATTTGATTTAATTATTATACCTCTATAATTAATGTTATTATTGAATTATTTATTTTAATTGTAAGGAAATTATTTCATATAATTTCGATAAAATTAATATATTTTATTCGTATTATTGAAGTTTTTTTTTGTAATCAAAGGTATGATTTTATCAAAAAAATATTAATGAATTTATTATAATTTATAATAATAATATAAACATAATAATATAATAATAAATATAATAATAATAATAATAACAATAATAATAATATACATTTTTGTATAATTTAATAATTTATATAATTTGATTTAATTATTATATCTCTATAATTAATGTTATTATTGAATTATTTATTTTAATTGTAAAGACATTATTTCATATAATTTTCATAAAATTAATATATTTTATTCTTATTATTAAAGTTTTTTTTGTAATCAAAGGTATGATTTTATCAAAAAATATTAATGAATTTATTATAATTTATAATAATAATATAAATATAATAACATAATAATAAATATAATAATAATAATAATATACATTTTTGTATAACTTAACAATTTATATAATGTGATTTAATTATTATACCTCTATAATTAATATTATTATTGAATTATTTATTTTAATTGTAAAGAAATTACTTCATATAATTTTGATAAAATTAATATATTTTATTCTTATTATTAAAGTTTTTTTCTTGTAATCAAAGGTATGATTTTATCAAAAAATATGAATGAATTTATTATAATTAATTTTATTTATAACAATTTTGTATATTTATCATAATTTATAATAATAATATAAGTATAATAATATAATGATAAATATATATATATATATAATGATAAATTTATTATATTTTATTTTAATTTTTATTATAAATGATATATATAATGATAAATAATAATAATAATATAAATTTTTATATAATTTAATAATTCATACAATTTTTATTATTTATATATTTTAATAATTTATACATTATCATAATTTATATAATTTGATTTAATTATTATACCTCTATTTTTATATTTTTCTCTATATTTACATTTTTATATAATTTCATTTTTTTTAATTTCATTTTTAAAATTTAAAAATTTTAATTTCATATTACATTTCTTATATTTACATTTTTATATAATTTGATTCAATTATTATACCTCTATTTTTATATTTTTCTCTATATTTACATTTCTATATAATTTCATTTTTTTAAATTTAATTTTTAAAATTTTAAAATTTTGATTTCATATTACATTTCTTATATTTACATTTTTATATAATTTGATTCAATTATTATACCTCTATTTTTATATTTTTCTCTATATTTACATTTTTATATAATTTCATTTTTTTTTAATTTCATTTTTAAAATTTAAAATTTTAATTTCATATTACATTTCTTATATTTACATTTTTATATAATTTGATTCAATTATTATACCTCTATTTTTATATTTTTCTCTATATTTACATTTTTATATAATTTCATTTTTTTTAATTTCATTTTTAAAATTTAAAAATTTTAATTTCATATTACATTTCTTATATTTACATTTTTATATAATTTGATTTAATTATTATACCTCTATTTTTATATTTTTCTCTATATTTACATTTTTATATAATTTCATTTTTTTTAATTTCATTTTTAAAATTTAAAAATTTTAATTTCATATTACATTTCTTATATTTACATTTTTATATAATTTGATTTAATTATTATACCTCTTTTTTTATATTTTTCTCTATATTTACATTTTTATATAATTTCATTTTTTTTAATTTCATTTTTAAAATTTAAAAATTTTAATTTCATATTACATTTCTTATATTTACATTTTTATATAATTTGATTCAATTATTATACCTCTATTTTTACATTTTTTTCTATATTTACATTTTTATATAACTTGATTTTTTTTAATTTCATTTTTAAAATTTTAAAATTTTAATTTCATATTACATTTCTTATATTCACATTTTTATATAATTTGATTCAATTATTATACCTCTATTTTTATATTTTTCTCTATATTTACATTTTTATATCATTTCATTTTTTTTAATTTCATTCTTAAAATTTAAAAATTTTAATTTCATATTACATTTCTTATATTTACATTTTTATATAATTTGATTTAATTATTATACCTCTATTTTTATATTTTTCTCTATATTTACATTTTTATATAATTTCATTTTTTTTAATTTCATTTTTAAAATTTAAAAATTTTAATTTCATATTACATTTCTTATATTTACATTTTTATATAATTTGATTCAATTATTATACCTCTATTTTTATATTTTTCTCTATATTTACATTTTTATATAATTTCATTTTTTTTTATTTCATTTTTAAAATTTTTCAATTTTAATTTCATATTACATTTCTTATATTTACATTTTTATATAATTTGATTCAATTATTATACCTCTATTTTTATATTTTTCTCTGTATTTACATTTTTATATAATTTCATTTTTTTTAATTTCATTCTTAAAATTTTAAAATTTTAATTTCATATTACATTTCTTATATTTGCATTTTTATATAATTTGATTCAATTATTATAACTCTATTTTTATATTTTTCTCTATATTTATATTTTTATATAATTTCATTCTTTCTAATTTCATTTTTAAAATTTAAAATTTTAATTTCATATTACATTTTATTACTTTTATCTTATATTTACATTCTTTTTTATATAATTTCGTATTTTAATTTTTATATTTTCATTTGAATTGTGTTTTTAAAATTTAACAATTTTAATTTCATATTACATTTCTTATATTTACATTTTTATATAATTTGATTTAATTATTATACCTCTATTTTTATCATTTTTCTCTATATTTACATTTTTATATAAAATTTTGCTATGTTTTTTTAGCAGGGTATGATTATTCGTGCAAAATTAACGCAATTTTTAAAGTATTGAAGCGTTATATCGATTGCTTTTACAAGATTGCAAATAGGATTCATTGCGAATTCTTTGCATTTTCAGTAAAATCTTTTGCGTATTTTGCTATGTTAGTACCACAAATCGATGCAATTCTGCAGAGTATGATTAAATCGTGCAAAATAAAGGGAACGCAGAGTTGGAAGCCAAAATATTGAAGCGTTCCAATATCGATTACTGTTATAAGATTGCAAATAGGATTCATTGCGAATTCTTTGCATTTTTAGTAAAATCTTTTGCGTATCTTGCTGTGTTAGAACTATGATGCGATGAAATACTGCAGAGTATGATTGAATCGTGTGAAATTAAGGTAACGCAGAGTTGAAAGCCAATATATTGAAGCGTTCCAATATCGATTGCAAATAGGCTTCAATGCGAATTCTTTGCATTTTTAGTAAAATCTTTTGCGTATTTTGCTATGTTTTTTACATGATATAGTGGAATGATTAAATCGTGTGAAATTAAGGTAACGCAGAGTTGAAAGTCAAAGTATTGAAGCGTTCCAATATCGACTGCTTTTACACAATTGCAAATAGGATGCATTGCGAATTCTTTGCATTGTTAGTCAAATCTTTTGTGTATTTTCCTATGTTAGAACTGCGATGCGATGAAATAGTGTAGGGTAGGATTAAATCGTGCAAAATTAAGCTAATGCAGAGTCGGAAGCTAATATTGAAGAACCGTTTGAATATCAATTGGTTTTATTAGATTGCAAATAGGATGCATTGCGAATTGTTTGCATTTTTAGTAAAATCTTTTGCGTATTTTGCTATGTCAGAACTGCGATGCGATGAAATAGTGCAGAGTATGATTAAATCGTGCAAAATTAAGGTAACGCGGAGTTGGAAGCCAATATTGGAGAGCGTTTCAATTTCAATTGCTTTTACAAAATTGTAAATAGGCTTCATTGCGAATTCTTTGCATTTTTAGTAAAATCTTTTGTGTATTTTGCTATGTTAGAACTGCGATGCGATGAAATACTGCAGGGTATAATTAAATCGTGCAAAATAAAGGTAACACAGAGTTGGAATTTAAAGTATTGAACCGTTCCAATATCAATTGCTTTTACAAGATTACAAATAGGCTTCATTGCGAATTCTTTGCATTTTTAGTAACATCTTTTGTGCATTTTGCTATGTTAGAACTGCGATGCGATGAAATAGTGCAGGGTATGATTAAATTATGTGAAATTAAGGTAACGCAGAGTTGGAAGCCAAAATATTGAAGCGTTCCAATATCGATTACTTTTACACGATTGCAAATAGGCTTCATTGCGAATTCTTTGTATTTTTAGTCAAATCTTTTGCGTATCTTGCTATGTTAGAACCACGATGTGATGAAATGCTGCAGAGTATAATTAAATCGTGTGAAATTAAGGTATTGCAGAGTTGGAAACTGAAGTATTGAAGAACCGTTCCAATATCAACTGCTTTTTCAAGATTGGAAATATACTTCATTGCAAATTCTTTGCATTTTTAGTAAAATCTTTTGGGTCTTTTGCTATGTTAAAACCACGATGCAATGAAATACTGCAGAGTATGATGAAATCGTGTGAAATTAAGGTAACGCAGAGTTGGAAGCCAAAATATTGAAGCGTTCCAATATCAATTGCTTTTACAAGATTGCAAATAGGCATCATTGTGAATTCTTTGCATTTTTAGTAAAATCTTTTGCGTATTTTGCCATGTTAGAACTGCGATGCGATGAAATACTGCAGGGTATGATTAAATCGTGCAAAATTAAGGTAACGCAGAGTTGGAAGCCAAAATATTGAAGCGTTCCAATATCGATTGCTTTTACAAGATTGCAAATAGGCTTCATTGCAAATTCTTTGCATTTTTAGAAAAATCGTTTGCGAATCTTGCTATGTTAGAACTGCGATGCGATGAAATACTGCAGAGTATGATTAAATTGTGTGAAATTAAGGTAACGCAGAGTTAGAAGCCAATATTGAAGAATCGTTCCAATATCAATTGCTTTTACAAGATTGCAAATAGGCTTCATTGCAAATTCTTTGCATTTTTAGTAAAATCCTTTGCGTATTTTGCTATGTTAGAACTCAGATGCGATGAAATACTGCAGAGTATGATTAAATCGTGTGAAATTAAGGTAACGCAGAGTTGGAAGTCAAAGTATTGAAGCGTTCCAATATCAATTGCTTTTACAAGATTGCAAATAGGATTCATTGCGAATTCTTTGCATTTTTAGTAAAATCTTTTGTGTATTTTGCTATGTTAGAACTGCGATGCGATGAAATACTGCAGACTATGATTAAATCGTGCAAAATTAAGGTAACGCAGAGTTGGAAGCCAAAATATTGAAGCGTTCCAATATCGATTACTTTTATAAGATTGCAAATAGGATTCATTGCGAATTCTTTGCATTTTTAGTAAAATCTTTTGGATATTTGCTATGTTAGAACTGCGATGCGATGAAATACTGCAGTGTTTGATTAAATCATGCAAAATTAAGGTAACGCAGAGTTGGAAGCTAATATTGAATGACCGTTCCAATATCAATTGCTTTTACAAGATTGCAAATAGGCATCATTGCGAATTCTTTGCAATTTAGTTAAATCTTTTGCGTATTCTGCTATGTTAGAACGACAATGCGATGAAATGCTGCAGAGTATAATTAAATCGTGCAAAATTAAGGTAATGCAGAGTTGGAAGTCAATATTGAAGAAGCGTTTCAATATCAATTGCTTTTACAAGATTGCAAATAGGCTTCATTGCGAATTCTTTGCATTTTTAGTAAAATCTTTTGCGTATTTTGCTATGTTAGAACTGCGATGTGATGAAATAGTGGAGAGTATGATTAAATTGTGCAAAATTAAGGTAATGCAGAGCTCAAAGCTAATATTGAAGAACTGTTTCAATATCAATTGCTTCTACAAGATTGCAAATAGGATGCATTGCGAATTCTTTACATTTTTAGTCAAATCTTTTGCATATTTTGCTATGTTAGAACTGCGATGCGATGAAATGCTGCAGAGTATGATTAAATCGTGCAAAATTAAGGTAACGGAGAGTTGGAAACCAAAATATTGAAGTGTTCCAATATCAATTGCTTTTACACGATTGCAAATAGACTTCATTGCAAATTGTTTGCATTTTTAGTAAAATCTTTTGCGTATTTTGCTACGTTAGAACCATGATGCATTGAAATACTGCAGAGTATGATTAAATCGTCCAAAATTAAGGTAACGCAGAGTTGGAAGCTAATATTGAAGAACCGTTCCAATATCAATTGCTTTTACAAGATTACAAATAGGCATCATTGCGAATTCTTTGCATTTTTAGTAAAATCTTTTGCGTCTTTTACTATGTCAGAACTGCGATGCGATGAAATAGTGCAGGGTATGGTTAAATCGTGCAAAATGAAGGTAACGCAGAGTTGGAAACCAAAATATTGAAGTGTTCCAATATCGATTGCTTTTACAAGATTGCAAATAGAATTTATTGCGAGTTCTTTGCATTTTTAGTAAAATCTTTTGCGTATTTTGCTATGTTAGAACTGCGATGCGATGAAATAGTGGAGGGTATGATTAAATCGTGTGAAATTAAGGTAACGCAGAGTTGGAAGCCAAAATATTGAAGCGTTCCAATATCAATTGCTTTTACAAGATTGCAAATAGGATTCATTGCGAATTCTTTGCATTTTTAGTAAAACCTTTTGGACATTTGCTATGTTAGAAGTGCGATGCGATGAAATACTGCAGAGTATCATTAAATCGTGCAAAATTAAGGTAATGCAGAGTTTGAAGCCAAAGTATTGAAGCGTTCCAATATCAATTACTTTTACAAGATTGCAAATAGGATTCATTGCCAATTCTTTGCATTTTTAGTCAAATCTTTTGCGTAGTTTGCTATGTTAGAACTGCGATGCAATGAAATACTACAGGGTATGATAAAACGGTGTAAAATTAAGGTAACGCAGAGTTGGAAGCCAAAATATTGAAGCGTTCCAATATCAATTGCTTTTACAAGATTGCAAATAGGATTCATTGCCAATTCTTTGCATTTTTAGTAAAATCTTTTGGGTATCTTGCTATGTTAGAACTGCGATGCGATGAAATACTGCAGAGTATGGTTAAATCGTGCAAAATTAAGGTAACACAGAGTTGAAAGCCAAAATATTGAAGCGTTCCAATATCAATTGCTTTTACAAGATTGCAAATAGGATTCATTGCCAATTCTTTGCATTTTTAGTAAAACCTTTTGGACATTTGCTATGTTAGAACTGCGATGCGATGAAATACTGCAGAGTATGATTAAATCGTGCAAAATTAAAGTAATGCAGAGTTTGAAGCCAAAGTATTGAAGCGTTCCAATATCAATTACTTTCACAAGATTGAAAACAGGCTTCATTGCGAATTCTTTGTATTTTTAATCAAATCTTTTGGGTATTTTGCTATGTTAGAACTGCGATGCATTGAAATACTACAGGGTATGATAAAACGGTGTAAAATTAAGGTAACGCAGAGTTGGAAGCCAAAATATTGAAGCGTTCCAATATCAATTGCTTTTATAAGATTCCAAAGAGGATTCATTACGAATTCTTTGCATTTTTAGTCAAATCTTTTGCGTATTTTGCTATGTTAGAACTGCGATGCGATGAAATAGCGGAGGGTGTGATTAAATCGTGCAAAATTAAGGTAACGCAGAGTTGGAAGGCAATATTGAAGCACCGTTCCAATATCAATTGCTTTTATAAGATTCCAAAGAGGATTCATTACGAATTCTTTGCATTTTTAGTAAAATCTTTTGCGTATTTTGCCACGTTAGAATTGCGATGTGATGAAATAGTGGAGGGTATAATTAAATCGTGTGAAATTAAGGTAACGCAAAGTTGGAAGCTGAAGTATTGCAGCACTGTTCCAATATAAATTGCTTTTACAAGATTGCGAATAGGATTCATTGCAAATTCTTAGCATTTTTAGTAAAATCTTTTGCGTATTTTGCCACGTTAGAACTGCGATGCGATGAAATGCTGCAGAGTATAATTAAATTGTGTAAAATTAAGGTAACGCAGAGATGGAAGCCAATACAGAAGAACCGTTTCAGTATCAATTGTTTTTACAAGATTGCAAATAGGATTCATTGCAAATTCTTTGCATTTTTAGTAAAATCTTTTGCGTATTTTGCTATGTTAGAACTGCGATGCGATGAAATAGTGCAGAGTATGATTAAATCGTGCAAAATTAAGGTTACGCAGAGTTGGAAGCGAATATATTGAAGCGTTCCAATATCGATTGCTTTTACACGATTGCAAATAGGCATGATTGCGAATTCTTTACATTTTTAGTAAAATCGTTTGTGTATTTTGCTATGTTAGAACTGCGATGCGATGAAATACTGCAGAGTTTGATTAAATCGTACAAAATTAAGGCAACGTAGAGTTGGAAGCCAATATTGAAGAATCGTTTCAATATCAATTGCTTTTACAAGATTGCAAATAGGTTTCATTGCGAATTCTTTGCATTTTTAGTAAAATCTTTTGCATATTTTGCTATGTTAGAACTGCGATGCGATGAAATACTGCAGGGTATAATTAAATTGTGCAAAATTAAGGTAACGCAGAGTTCGAAGCCAATATTGAAGAACCGTTTCAATATCGATTGCTCTTACACGTTTTGCAAATAGGATTCATTGCGAATTCTTTGCAATTTAGTTAAATCTTTTGCGTAGTTTGCTGTGTTAGAACCACGATGCGATGAAATACTGCAGAGTATGATTAAATCGTGCAAAATGAAGGCAACGCAGAGTTGGAAGCCAAAATATTGAAGAACCGTTTGAATATCAATTGGTTTTATTAGATTGCAAATAGGATGCATTGCGAATTCTTTGCATTTTTAGTCAAATCTTTTGCGTATTTTGCTATGTTAGAAGTACGATGCGATGAAATGCTGCAGAGTATGATTAAATCGTGCAAAATTAAGGTAACGCAGAGTTGGAAGCTAATATTAAAGAACTGTTTGAATATCAATTGCTTTTACAAGATTGCAAACAGGCTTCATTGCGAATTCTTTGCATTATTAATAAAATCTTTTGCGTATTTTGCTATGTTAGAACCACAATGCAATGAAATGCTGCAGAGTATGATTAAATCGTACAAAATTAAGGTAACGCAGAGTCGGAAGCTAATATTGAAGAACTGTTTGAATATCAATTGGTTTTACAAGATTGCAAATAGAATTCATTGCGAATTCTTTGCATTTTTAGTCAAATATTTTGTGTATTTTGCTATGTTAGAACTGCGATGCGATGAAATACTGCAAAGTAATTATCGCAATTATCGCAAAAAGCAAATATCGATTGCTTTTACAAAATTGCAAATAGGCTTCATTGCGAATGCTTTGCATTTTTAGTAAAATGTTTTGCCCATTTTGCTATGTTAGATCTGCGATGCGATGAAATAGTGCAGGGTATGATTAAATCGTGCAAAATTAAGGTACCGCAGAGTTGAAAGCCAAAATATTGAAGAACCGTTCCAATATCAATTGCTTTTACAAGATTGCAAATAGGCTTCATTGCGAATTCTTTGCATGTTTAGTAAAATCTTTTGGGTATTTTGCTATGTTTGAACCACAATGCGATGAAATACTGCAGAGTATAATTAAATCGTGCAAAATTAAGGTAACGCAGAGTTGGAAGCTAATATTGAAGAACCGTTTGAATATCAATTGGTTTTACAAGATTGCAAATAGGCCTCATTGCGAATTCTTTGCATTCTTAGTAAAATCTTTTACGTATTTTGCCACATTAAAACTGCAATGCGATGAAATACTGCAGAGTATAATTAAATTGTCCAAAATTAAGATAACACAGAGTTGGAAGTCAATATTGAAGAATCGTTTTAATATCAATTGCTTTTACACGATTGCAAGTAGGATGCGTTACGAATTCTTTGCATTTTTACTAAAATCTTTTGCGTATTTTGCTATGTTAGGACAACGATGCGATAAAATACTGCAGGGTATGATTAAATTGTGCAAAATAAAGAGAACGCAGAGTTGGAAGCCAAAATATTGAAGCGTTCCAATATCGATTGCTTTTACAAGATAGCAAATAGGTTTGATTGCCAATTTTTTGCATTTTTAGTGAAATCTTTTGTGACCACTGTAATAGTCAACGTGTTAAATATACTGCGTGAATACTTGTGCGTTCATTTCATGGAATGGTATAACTTCAAGTAAATGGGGAATTTTATATATGCAAACAGTTAATTGAATAACTACTTAACTCCTTCGCTAGCAGCGTCGCATACATGCAATGTTTCAGTTCTTGTTTCTGAGCCCTATGTCGCATATATGCAACATGTCTATTTCATCAGTTTATGATAACACGTCGCATGAATTTTTTGCAGGAATACATTTATTGTACTATAGAACAATAAAATAGATTGAAAAATGAAAAATAAATTCACAAAGTAAGCTAATTTTTAGGCCGACAAAGGTATATGCCCCCTTATGGGGTAACATCTAGCTTAACGCCTAAAAACATACGGTAAAATTAGAAACTTTTTTTAATTAAATGATATAACATATCGAAATTTGATTTAAAGGCCTTTAATGTGCATACTTTAACTCGTTTGACGTCGCATATATGCAACATGTCTATTTTATCAGTTTATGATAACACGCCGCATGAATTTTTTGCAGAAGTACATTTATTGGGCTATAGAAAAATAAAATAGATTTACGTTGTCGTTGGTCTGGAGATTGTTACATTTTTAAGCTAGTGAGAAGCAGCGAATCCTCAGTGAAAATAGTAGCATTCTAGATTATTATAATCTATTATAATAGTGTAGAATTAGCTGCTTCGTTTTATGCAGACAAGACACACTTTGTAGGAGCACTTCACAAAAACCGCAAAGGCAATCCCAAATTTGTAATTGATAAAAAGCTAAAAAAAGGAGAATCTATTTTTGCTAAGAATATTAATATTTTAGTGCAGAAATGGAAAGATAAACGAGAAGTCTTGACAATATCTACGAAACATAATGCATCATTCAAAGAAGTAAAGTCTAAAAATGGAAATTTAGTAAATAAACCTTCTACAGTTGCAGATTATAATAACAATATGTCTTATTATTCTTCCCCTAGAAAGTCGTTATGTTCATATATAAAACTCAACATTCATACAAATTGTTGGGCAATAAACATACTCTTTCCCCAGATCATATTTTTTGTCATATTCCACTAAACCGTAGTATTCAATCATATTGTGTAAATGCATAATGAAGATTATTTAAAAATACCAAAATGGAATTTAAACATTGCATACAAATTTGTAACAAGAGACTTATGAATACTGAAATGCAAGATTACTGAATGTACAGATTCATTGACTATGAATTGATGACGCTTCAGGTAATTCAATTCAGTATTGAGTCAGCAAAATAATACCCAGGACTTTAGAAAACGTGTATGTTAACACGTTGACTGCCATTTTAGTAAAAGTGCAAAAAATTCGCAATGAAGTCTATTTGCAATCTTGTAAAAGCAATTGATATTGGAACGCTTCAATATTTTGGCTTCCAACTCTGCGTTACCTTAATTTTGCACGATTTAATCATACTCTGCAGTATTTCATCGCATCATGATTCTAACATAGCAAATTACGCAAATGATTTTACTAAAAATGCAGAGAATTCGCAATGAATCCTATTTGCAATCTTGTAAAAGCAATTGATATTGAAACAGTTCTTCAATATTGGTTTCCAACTCTACGTTACCTTAATTTTACACGATTTAACCATACCATGCAGTATTTCATCGCATCGCAGTTCTAACATAGCAAAATACCCAAAAGATTTGATTAAAAATACAAATAATTCGCAATGAAGCCTGTTTTCAATCTTGTAAAAGTAATTCATATTGGAACGCTTCAATACTTTGGCTTCAAACTCTGCGTTACCTTAATTTTGCACGATTTAATCATAGTCTGCAGTATTTCATCGCATCATGGTTCTAACATAGCAAAATACACAAAAGATTTTACTAAAAATGCAAAGAATTCGCAATGAAGTCTATTTGCAATCTTGTAAAAGCAATTGACATTGGAAAGGTTCTTGAATATTTTGGCTTCCAACTCTGCGTTACCTTTATTTCACACGATTTAATCATACTCTGCAGTATTTCATCGCATCGTGGTTCTAACATAGCAAAATACGCAAAAGATTTGACTAAAAATGCAAAGAATTCGCAATGAATCCTATTTGCAATCTTGTAAAAGCAATTGATATTGGAACGCTTCAATATTTTGGCTTCCAACTCTGCGTTACCTTAATTTTGCATGATTTAATCATATTCTGCAGTATTTCATCGCATCGTGGTTCTAACATAGCAAATACGCAAAAGATTTGACTAAAAATGCAAAGAATTCACAATGAAGCCTATTTGCAATCTTGTAAAAGCAATCGATATTGGAATGCTTCAATATTTTGGCTTCCAACTCTGCGTTACTTCAATTTCACACCATTTAATCATACTCTGCAGTATTTCATCGCATCATAGTTCTAACATAGCAAAATACGCAAAAGATTTTACTAAAAATGCAAAGAATTTGCAATGATGCCTATTTGCAATCTTGTAAAAGCAATCGATATTGGAACGCTTCAATACTTTGACTTTGAACTCTGCGTTACCTTAATTTTGCACGATTTCATCAGACTCTGCAGTATTTCATCGCTTCATAGTTCTAACATACCAAAATACTCAAAAGATTTTATTAAAAATGCAAAGAATTCACAATGATGCCTATTTGCAATCGTGTAAAAGCAATCGATATTGGAACGCTTCAATACTTTGACTTTGAACTCTGCGTTACCTTAATTTTGCACGATTTCATCAGACTCTGCAGTATTTCATCGCATCGTGGTTCTAACATAGCAAAATATGCACAAGATTTGACTAAAAATGCAAAGAATTCGCAATGAATCCTATTTCCAATCTTGTAAAAGCAATTAATATTGAAACAGTTCTCCAATATTGGCTTCCATCTCTGCGTTACCTTAATTTTGCATAATTTAATCATATTATGCAGTATTTCAACGCATCGTGGTTCTAACATAGCAAGATACGCAAAAGATTTTACTAAAAATGCAAAGAATTCGCAATGAAACCTATTTGCAATCTTGTAAAAGCAATTAATATTGAAACAGTTCTTCAATATTGGCTTCCATCTCTGCGTTACCTTAATTTTGCATAATTTAATCATACCCTGCAGTATTTCATCGCATCGCAGTTCTAACATAGCAAAATGCGCGAAAGATTTTACTAAAAGAATTTGTAATGAAGCCTATTTGCAATCTTGTAAAAACAATTGATATTGAAACGGTGCTTCAATAATTTGGCTTCCAACTCTGCGTTGCCTTTATTTTGCACGATTTAATCATATTCAGCAGTATTTGATCACATTGTGGTTCAAACATAGCAAAATAAGCAAAAGGTTTTACTAAAAAAGCAAAAAATTCGCAATGAAGCCTGTTTGCAATAGTGTAAAAGCAATCGATATTGGAACGCTTCAATATTTTGGCTTCCAACTCTGCGTTACCTTAATTTAACACGATTTAATCATACCCTGCAGTATTTCATCGCATCGCAGTTCTAACATAGCAAAATACGCAAAAGATTTTCCTAAAAGCAAAGAATTCGCAATGGAGCCTATTTGCAATTTTGTAAAAGCAATTGATATTGAAACAGTTCTTCAATATTGGCTTCCAACTCTGCGTTACCTTAATTTTGCACGATTTAATCATACTCTGCAGTATTTCATCGCATCGTGGTTCTAACATTGCAAAATACGCAAAAGATTTTACTAAAAATGCAAAGAATTCGCAATGAAGCCTATTTGCAATTTTGTAAAAGCAATTGAAATTGAAACGCTCTTCAATACTGGCTTCCAATTCTGCGTTACCTTCATTTTGCATGATTTAATCATTGCAGTATTGCATCGCATCACGGTTCTAACATAGCAAAATACGCAAAAGATTTGACTAAAAATGCAAAGAATTCGCAATGAAGCCTATTTGCAATTTTGTAAAAGCAATTGATATTGGAACACTTCAATACTTTGGCTTCAAACAACTCTGCGTTATCTTAATTTTGTACAATTTTATCATACTCTGCATTTCATCGCATCACAGTTCTAACGTTGCCAAATATGCTTCGTACTCAACGTGTCAAAAAAACCTACAATAACGTGTCTTTTTTTCAGCCCAGGAAAAAGAATGGAAGAACCATGTAACAACACAAGCGTACACAGTAACGAAGACCCCCTCCCACCAGAATTACCCACTCCTCACTTTGATCAAGACAGCGACAGTTGTGACACCAGCAGCTTCAGCAGCGACGATGAAATAGTCCCAGTAAAGAAGCTGGCGCTAGGTTGGGACATATCTAGCGACAGTGAGATGGAGCAAATTGAACCTTCAAGCAACGAAGAACCTGACTACGTGAACGACTTCAGCAAATGGTACAACGTAACCAATGACGACGTGTCGTTTGACAAAGTAAATTTCTCTACAGGCCCAAAAGTTGTCGGGCCACAAGTATACGCATCCTGCGCAGAGCCAATAGAATTCTTCAAGCTCTTATTCACGGATGACCTAATCAAAGATGTCGTTGACTGTACGAATGAGTACGCCAGAAGCAAAGTTCCAGAAGGAAATCTATCCAAGCGCGCAGTTTGGAGTTCTTGGACTGACGTCACCACAGAAGAAATGTGCGCTTTTGTCGGTGTGATCCTAAACATGGGAACCCTTGTTGTGCCGAGTCTCAGAGAATACTGGACCGCAAGCTACAACGCCAGGATCCCCTTTTTCTCCAACGTCTTCAGAAGAGAGCGATTCATGCAAATTTTCTGGGCGCTCTGTCTGCCCAAGAACTCAGTACCAGAACCTGACCCTGCGGACCCAAACGTCACAGGCGCAATGGACAGGGTGAGTGGGTTCCTGGAATACGTTGACGGGAAGTTTGGCGAGTACTTTGTGCCAGGCAGGGAAATCTTAGTAGGCGAGACAATTGTAGACGCAGAGGGAAACGTTAAGTTTGTCACGCACGACACGCTGAAGTCCAAAGGTGAAGTGAGAACCTACGTCCTGATGGACTGCCACACAGGGTACGTGCAGTCAATTCTGCCTTGCAAGAGTGCGGTCCCAAAGACCGGTGCGAAGCCAAGCAACTTGGCGAATGCAAGAGTCGTGCTGCAGTTGTACGAGAAGCTGCTGAGCGTTAATCCTCAGGCGCAAGGATACCACATATTCGCAGACCACAACTACGTAACACTATCGCTGGTGCAGGAGTTGATAAAGCTGAAGTGTTACGTCACTGGTACGATACGGAAAGAGTGCAAGTACGTTCCAGATACGATTAGAGAACCCAGCTTCACGAACAAGAAAGTAGTCATCGCCTGTCGAGCTGAGAACATTTTACTCTTGGCGTGGCGCAACAGGAGGAAAACAGTCAGGATCGTCAGCAGTTGGGACATCTCCACGATGCAGGCCATAACCAAAACAACGTCCAGAGGCGTAGTCACCTACACCAAGGAGCCGACTGTCTTCATAAACTACAGCAAGTCCTTCAGGATACTGGACAAAATGAATCGCCACAGTTTTACGTACACTTTTCTACAAAAGTCACGCAAGTCATGGCGGAAGGTGTTTTTTGGGATCCTGCAGGTCTGCTTCATGAATAGTTACGTGCTGTACAAAGAGACTTTGGTGCGACAGAATAAGAAGCCTTTGGTACGCCTGGCGTTTGTGCGCAAACTTGTGGACCAGTTGGTGGGCAACTTTCGAGAGTCTGCGTGCAAAATGCCATACAGCAGACCGTCCTCCTTCGACAAGCAGGAAAGACTCGACGGTGGGCTTCATATTCTGCGCAGGAATGAGGGTGGCAGGAGTAAGGACTGTCATGTTTGTTCCAATCGCAAGATTAAAGGGGGGAGAAAAGAGACTGGGTATCATTGCTCGACTTGCACCAGGAAGCCTGGACTGCATATCGGTGACTGTTTTCAGAGGTACCACACGCTTGAAGATTACAAGCTGGCGCAGCATGAAAAGGTTGCGCACTGATTGAATTGATTGAAGTTAATGGCGGAAGGGTGTTTACGAGCATATAAATGCCTGCGACCAAAATTACCTTTGGTTTTTTGATTCCGGAGAGTAGTTATGTGGAAAGGAGGTGTTAGACGAATATCATGTAACAAGTTCATGTTCTTTTATTACGCATGTAATAGATAATGTAATTTTTGCAATGGTATTGCAGAAAATAAAATGCAGGATACATTCTTAGTAAGGAGATTCATTTTTGGTGCGTCCTCAATTTTATTCCAGTCAAATTTTAAGATTCCACATTTTTCATAAACTACAGCAAGTCCTTCAGGATACTGGACAAAATGAATCGCCACAGCTTTACGTACACTTTTCTGCAAAAGTCACGCAAGTCATGGCGGAAGGTGTTTTTTGGGATCCTGCAGGTCTGCTTCATGAATAGTTACGTGCTGTACAAAGAGACTTTGGTGCGACAGAATAAGAAGCCTCTGGTACGCCTGGCGTTTGTGCGCAAACTTGTGGACCAGTTGGTGGGCAACTTTCGAGAGTCTGCGTGCAAAATGCCATACAGCAGACCGTCCTCTTTCGACAAGCAGGAAAGACTCGACGGAGGGCTTCATATTCTGCGCAGGAATGAGGGTGGCAGGAGTAAGGACTGTCATGTTTGTTCCAATCGCAAGATTAAAGGGGGGAGAAAAGAGACTGGGTATCATTGCTCGACTTGCACCAGGAAGCCTGGGCTGCATATCGGTGACTGTTTTCAGAGATACCACACGCTTGAAGATTACAAGCTGGCGCAGCATGAAAAGGTGGCGCACTGATTGAATTAAGTGAAGTTAATGGCGGAAGGGTGTTTACGTTCATATAAATGCCTGCGACCAAAATTACCTTTGGTTTTTTGATTCCGGAGAGTAGTTATATGGAAAGGAAGTGTTAGACGAATATCATGTAACAAGTTCATGTTCTTTTATTACGCATGTAATAGATAATGTAATTTTTGCAATGGCATTGCAGAAAATAAAATGCAGGATACGTTCTTAGGAAGGAGATTCATTTTTGGTGCGTCCTCAATTTTATTCCAGTCAAATTTTAAGATTCCACATTTTTCTTCAGGGCGTATATGGTACGTCATCAATTTTAATCGAATCAAATATTAAAGTTTGTCAAAATTTCGTCATGACGCACACGGTGCGTCATCAATTTTGGCGGCGATAAAATTAAAATTCGACAATATTTTTATGATGACGCATACGGTGCGTCAACAATTTGGGCGGAGGTAAAATTAAAATTCGACAATATTTTTATGATGACGCACACGGTGCGTCATAAATTTTGACGGCGATAAAATTCAAATTTGACAATATTTTCATTGTGACGCATGCCGTGCGTCATCAATTTTAACGGTGTCAAGTATTGAAATTTCTCAAATTTTTCGAACATGACGCAAACGGTGCGTCATCGATTTTATTCGAGTCAAATATTAAGATTCCACATTTTTCTTCATGTCGTATATGGTGCGTCATCAATTTTAATCGAATCAAATATTAAAGTTTGTCAAATTTTTCGTCATGACGCATGCGGTGCGTCATCAATTTTGGCGGCGGTAAAATAAAAATTTGACAATATTTCCATCGTGACGCATACGATGCGTCAACAATTTGGGCGAAAGTAAAATGAAAATTCGACAATATTTTTATGATGACGCACACGGTGCGTCATAAATTTTGACGGCGATGAAATAAAAATTTGACAATATTTTCAACGTGACGCATGCCGTGCGTCATCAATTTTAACGGTGTCAAGTATTGAAATTTCTCAAATTTTTCGAACATGACGCAAACGGTGCGTCATCGATTTTATTCGAGTTCAATATTAAGATTCCATATTTTTCTTCATAATTCATACGGTGCGTCATCAATTTTAATGGAATAAAATATTAAAGTGTGTCAAATTTTTTGTCATGACGCATAGAGTGCGTCATCAATTTTGACGGCGGTAATATTAAAATTTGACAATATTTCCATCATGACGCATACGGTGCGTCAACAATCTGGGCGGAGGTAAAATGAAAATTCGACAATATTTTTATGATGACGCACACGGTGCGTCATAAATTTTGACAGCGATGAAATAAAAATTTGACAATATTTTCATCGTGACGCATGCCGTGCGTCATCAATTTTAACGGTGTCAAATATTGAAATTTCTCAAATTTTTCGAACATGACGCAAACGGTGCGTCATCGGTTTTATTCAGGTCAAATATTAAGATTCCACATTTTTCTTCAGGGCGTATACGGTGCGTCATCAATTTTAATTGAATCAAATATTAAAGTTTGGCAAATTTTTCGTCATGGCGCATGCGGTGCGTCATCAATTTTGGCGGTGGTAAAATTAAAATTTGACTGTATTTTCATCGTGACGCATACGGTGCGTCAACAATTTGGGCGGAAGTAAAATTAAAATTTGACAATATTTTTATGATGACGCACATAAAAATAAAAACGGCGATGAAATTAAAATTGGACAATATTTTCAACGTGACGCATGCCGTGCGTCATCGATTTTAAAATATATGAAATTTTATTTTACATGACGCAAAATATATAATTAATATAATATTAAAGTTGGTCAAAATTTCGTCATGACGCACACGGTGCGTCATCAATTTTGGCGGCGCTAAAATTAAAATTCGACAATATTTTTATGATGACGCATACGGTGCGTCAACAATTTGGGCGGAAGTAAAATTAAAATCTGACAATATTTTTATGATGACGCACACGGTGCGTCATAAATTTTGACGGCGATAAAATTAAAATTTGACAATACCTTCAACGTGACGCATGCCGTGCGTCATCAATTTTAACAGGGTCAAGTATCGAAATTTCTCAAATTTTTCGAACATGACGCAAACGGTGCGTCATCGATTTTATTCGAGTCAAATATTAAAGTTTGTCAAATTTTTCGTCATGACGCATAGGGTGCGTCATCAATTTTGACGGCGGTAAAATTAAAATTTGACAATATTTTCATCGTGACGCATACGGTGCGTCAACAATTTGGGCGGAAGTATAATTAAAATTCGACAATATTTTTATGATGACGCACACAGTGCGTCATAAATTTTGACGGCAATAAAATTAAAATTTAACAATATTTGAATCGTGACGCAAGCGGGTGCGTCATCAATTATAACGGTGTCAAGTATTGAAATTTCTCAAATTTTGGAACATGACGCAAATAGTGCGTCATCAATTTTATTCGAGTCAAATATTAAGATTCCACATTTTTCTTCATGACGCATACGGTGCGTCAACAATTTGGGCGGAAGTAAAATTAAAATTCGACAATATTTTTATGATGACGCACACGGTGCGTCATAAATTTTGACAGCGATGAAATTAAAATTTGACAATATTTTCATCGTGACGCATGCCGTGCGTCATCAATTTTAACGGTGTCAAGTATTGAAATTTTTCAAATTTTTTTTTTTTTTTTAACATGACGCATACGGTGCGTCATCAATTTTATTCGAGTCAAATATTAAGATTCCACATTTTTCTTCATGTCGTATATGGTGCGTCATCAATTTTAATCGAATCAAATATTAAAGTTTGTCAAATTTTTCGTCATGACGCATGCGGTGCGTCATCAATTTTAACGAAAGCAAATATTTAAATTGATAGCATTTTTCATCGTGACGCATATGGTGCGTCAACAATTTTGATGGTGGCAAAATTTAAATATGCGTCTTAATAATGCGTCTTCAATTTTAATAGAGTTAAATATTACAGTTCCTCAAATTTTTCCTCAAATTAGGTAAAATATTCAAATAGTTGCATAAAACTTCGAAACCGTAGAAAGTTTGCAAAATTGGGTTAATAAAGAAATATCGGTTGAAACGAAAATATTGACAAATTATAAACATTCGCCGCTTGACAAATTTTGACAATTTGATTTTGGATTCGAAAATTCGTGAAGAATAATAATTGGAAAATTGTTTAAATTTGTGAAAAACGCGTTTTTATGAATTAACAAACGCGGAAACAGTTATTAGAAACTTCAGTTATTACTGAAAAGCAATATACAGTATGATCAGAAAGTACCCGGAATTTGTAATTTAAAAGAACCGCCGTTGACATACCCAATTTTTTTTTCTGAAATATATACACCTGTGAGAGACATCTGTGCCCAGTTTCAAAAGATTCTGATCACTAGTATTTGTTTGGCATTTGTTTACATCGAGCAAGTTTTTGTGCTTCGTCGTTTTTATAATGGCTAATTCTATCGAACGAAGAATTTGTTTAAAGTTTTGTGTTTCCAACGAAACTTCATGTGCTGAATCGTTGAAAATGTTGGAAAAATCATTTGGGGAGTCTGCTCTCTCAAAAACACAGACATACGAATGGTATAAGTTATTCAAGAGTGGACGTGATATTGTCGAAGATTTGCCTCGTTCTGGACGCCCTTCGACATCAAATACTGAAGAAAATGTGGAAAAAGTGAAAAAAATTGTACTCGAAAAACGTCATGCGAGCCTGAGAGAGATAGCTCGTGAGGTCAACATTTCATATGGAACCGCTCAGCACATTACAGTGGGTATTTTAGGCATGAGACGCGTTGCAGCGCGGCTTATATAATTAGCTGAATTTATTGAAAAAGAGCATCGCAAGATTGGCGGAAGAGATGATTTTGAGGCAAGAAATGATCCAACCTTCATGAAACGGATAATTACCGGCGATGAGACGTGGGTTTACGAGTATGACGTGCAAACAATTGCCAATAATGGCAACTGGAAAATGAGCCGAAAGCCAAAAAACCGCGCCAAAGTCGGTCCAAAATCAAAGTCATGCTCAGAGTTTTCTTCGATTATCGAAGGTGTAGTCCACTATGAGTTTTGCCAGAGGGTCGAACAGTCAACAAGGAATATTACCTATCCGTTTTGAAGCATTTGAGGGATGCTGTGCGCAGAAAACGACCGGATTTATGGGAAAACAATGCGTGGATGTTGCACCACGATAACGCGCCGTCTCACAAAGCACGCATTGTGCTGGATTATTTGGCCAAACATCGAACAAATACCATGGAACAAGCACCGCATTCGCCAGATTTGGCACCATGTGACTTTTTTCTTTTCCCTAGACTCAAATTACCTCTTCAAGGAAAGAGATTTGAGAATTGTAGAACACATTAAACAAAATGCGACGATTTTTAAGGCGATTCTTCATTGGCTTATGATAATGTATGGAGGACTGGGTTATATTATGTGTGTCGCTTCAGATGGATGTTATTTCGAAGGCGACAAGATAAATTTATCTGAAAATTAAAAACAATGTGTATAGTTACAAATTCCGGGTACTTTCTGATCATACTGTATATACATATAATAGATATAAATACGTTTTGTGTAGAGGTCATTTCTGTAATAATAAAACGTTTGTAAAGTCACTTTATTCTAGTATAATAATACATGATCGTTTTATTTTTTACACATTTTCACCCAGTTACACAATTATAAAGCGGACTGCGAGTTTCTTGAAAAATCATCGCATATTTTTATAATTTTTGACATGCGAATTTTTGTAAGGGTAGATTTCTACGGCGACTCTTCGAAATTTCTTCATCAGCGGTATGAAGCGAAAACCGTTAAATATGATATTGACATCTTGAGAATCTGAAACATTGAAAATTGGCGAGGAAAAAATTAAGAATAACAAGAATACATCATCAAATATATCAATAAAATTATAAAAAATTCGATGAAATAAAGATAAAAATAATGATGAAAAATTCGGAAAATAAATAATCAATATAAAATATATCGATTATTATATTACATAATATTGTTATATTAATATTACATATATTATTATAATAATTATATAAAATAAATAATAATACATAATTATACCATATAATATATATAAAAAAAATAAACGGACGGAACACAAAGTGCCAAATTCAGCGATAAAATTATAAAAAATTCGATAAAATAAAAAGAATTCAACAAAAAAATTCGGTGAATTAAAAATAAAAATAATGATCAAAAATTCGGAAAATAAATAATCGATATAAAATATATCGATTATTATATTACATAATATTATTATATTAATATTACATTTATTTTTATTATAATTATGTAAAATAAATAATAATACATAATTATATCATATAATATATATAAAAAACAAATAAAAGGACGGAACACAAAGTGTTAAATACATCGATAAAATGATAAAAAATTCCATGAAATGAAAAGAATTCAATAAAAAGAATTCGATAAAATAAAAATAAAAATAATGACAAGCCAAATAATAATAATAGCTTGCATTAGACCACCATTTAATATTCAACTTTGGGCATTTATTTAACTTTTCAGACAATCATTTTGCAATGTACCACTTTCTATCCTTTAAACAGAAATATATTAAATTTGCAAATGATAATATCTAATACACAAGTGTGCGATTTTTTGTTTTCTAATGTTTCAATTCTACAGTATTCACTTTGCAATGTTTAATATTGTTTTGAATAATAATTTGTTAATATACGAATTTGTGCACACTACAAATCTAACGATATGAAATAAATAAAATTCGCATTTTTCTGCAGAATACACGTCCGCGTGTAACACAAATAAATACACGTGAATTTAACTATAATCAAAATATGAAAACAGGAAACGACGAGTTGTCCCAAACGAAAATCGGGAATCATTCTTATAAAATAGCGGTAAATTAAATCCTCCGAATATGTAATAACCCAAAAAACATTAAAACGATTATTGTCTGAAAAGAACCGCGCGGAAAAAATTACAATTGCGTAACTGCACTAATAAATAATGAGTACATAAAAAACATTACTTCTGCTACTTTTGCTTGTAATAAAAGACTAATAATTATTGACCGCAGAAAAATCGGACAAGTTAAATAGGAAATGTAGCAGTACCATTTGCATTCTGTCCTTTTAATTCTTAGCTCAATTTTGCCGTGAGAATTTTCGAGCGTGTAAAATGCTCGAAACAAAGATTCTTCATTGCAGTGCGTCAGATTCGTTTTTCTCGAAACATCGCAGTCATTTCTGACTAAACAGACGAACATGCAGCGAGCATCGCAGGATTTTTCAACGTCTCAGCCGAAAATATCGGGGGAATTTGCAGAAAATGGGCGTAAAATTCGAAGCAATACTCACGGCGCCGATGGTGTCGATTTTGCAGGTGAAGAATTTGCCTGCCGTTATTTGACAGGGATACAGACTTCGCATCATCGGAACAACCAAAAGTCGTTGAATTCGGGGTGGAAGTTTATACCAGGCGGACTCGTATCTGTGCAAAAACAAAAAGGTTTATTTTTGAATTTTATTTTGGCAAATTACTTAGATGTATGACTGACTTTCGAAAATTCGTTATTATTTTTCCTGTGCAACATGGGTCAATTTTTGATATGAAATCCTGTGCCTCGAAGAGTTCAAAAACTATGACATAATTTTGACCAAAGCAAGTATTAGAATTTTGAAAATTTTTCGTCATGACGCATACGGTGCGTCATTAATTTTGACAGTTGCAAATATTAACGTTTTCCAAAGTTTTCTTTATGACGCATACCATGCGTCATCAATTTTGTCGGTACCAAATATTATACATTTTCGCCATGACGCATAAGGTGCGTCATCAGGTTTGACGGGAGCAAACATTAGAATTCAGAAGTTTTCCAACGTGACGCATACGGTGCGTCATGAATACTGATTTTCTCAAAAATTACATTTTTCTGTCATGACGTATACGGTGCGTCATTAATTTTGATGGAAGCAAATATTAACATTTTTCAAATTTTTCCTCATGACGCATACGATGCGTCATTAATTTTGTAGAGACGAAATATCGTAGTTTTTCACCGTGACGCATACGGTGCGTCATGAATATTGACGATGTCAAATATTACAGTTTTTCGTCATGACGCATAAGGTGCGTCATTAATTTTAATGCAGTGTTTATGTTACCAACGGTGTAATTGTATAAGAACAGAGAAAAGGGGAAGAACAAGAAAACTTAAAAATAAAACATTGATTAGATCGCATAGATTTTATCGAATCGATAATTTTGACCAAAAGAAATATTAGGATTGTGAAAATTTCTCGTCATGACGCATACGGTGCGTCATTAATTTTGATGGAAGCAAATATTAACGTTTTTCAAAGTTTTCCTTATGACGCATACAATGCGTCATCAATTTTGTCGGTACCAAATATAATAAATTTTCGCCATGACGCATACGGTGCGTCATCAGGTTTGACGGGAGCAAACATTAGAATTCAGAAGTTTTCCAACGTGACGCATACGGTGCGTCATGAATACTGATTTTCTCAAAAATTACATTTTTCTGTCATGACGTATACGGTGCGTCATTCATTTTGATGGAAGCAATATTAACATTTTTCAAATTTTTCCTCATGACGCATACGATGCGTCATTAATTTTGTAGGGACGAAATATCGTAGTTTTTCACCGTGACGCAGACGGTGCGTCATGAATATTGACGATGTCAAATATTACAGTTTTTCGTCATGACGCATAAGGTGCGTCATTAATTTTAATGCAGTGTTTATATTACCAACGGTGTAATTGTAAAAGAACAGAGAAAAGGGGAAGAACAAGAAGAATTAAAAATAAAACATTGATAGATCGCATAGATTTTATTGAATCGATCAGATATCGATTTTAAAATTCATATGATTCTGAAAGTTTATTCGGTTTAAGTGCATTTTAAACTTCGTTTTATTTCACTAAGTAAACTTTGTTTAAAAACTATAATATAAATTTGACCAAAACAAATATTGGAATTTTGAAAATTTTACGTCACGACGCATACGGTGCGTCATTCATTTTGACGGAAGCAAATATTAACGTTTTTTAAAGTTTTCTTTATGACGCATACAATGCGTCATCAATTTTGTCGGTACCAAATATTATAAATTTTCGCCATGACGCATACGGTGCGTCATCAGGTTTGACGGTAGCAAACATTAGAATTCAGAAGTTTTCCAACGTGACGCATACGGTGCGTCATGAATACTGATTTTCTCAAAAATTACATTTTTCCGTCATGACGTATACGGTGCGTCATTAATTTTGATGGAACCAAATATTAACATTTTTCAAATTTTTTCTCATGACGCATACGATGCGTCATTAATTTTGTCGGGACGAAATATCGTAGTTTTTCACCGTGACGCAGACGGTGCGTCATGAATATTGATGATGTCAAAAATTAAATTTTTCCGTCATGACGCATCAGGTGCGTCATCAATTTTAATGCAGTGTTTATGTTGCCAACGGTGTAATTGTAAAAGAACAGAGAAAAGGGGAAGAACAAGAAAAATTAAAAATAAAAGATTGATTAGATCGCATAGATTTTATCGAATCAATCAGATATCGATTTTAAAATTTATATGTTTCTGAAAGTTTATTCGATTTATGCGCATTTTAAACTTCGTTTTTTTTTCAATAATTAAACTCTGTTCAAAAACTATAACATAATTTTGACCAAAGCAAATATTAGAATTTTGAAAATTTTTCGTCATGACGCACACGGTGCGTCATTAATTTTGACGAAAGCAAATATTAACGTTTTTCAAAGTTTTCCTTGTGACGCATACAATGCGTCATCAATTTTGTCGGTAGCAAATATTATAAATTTTCGCCATGACGCATACGGTGCGTCATCAGTTTTGACGGTAGTAAACATTAGATCAATTTTGTTTCATTTAAAACCCGATAAAATTGTGCCTCAAAGAGTTAAACACCGACTAAATGCCGAAATATATATATACATATATATGAATGTACATAAAAATGTTTGATATTTCGTCTATGTATAAATATATATATATATATATCTACTACTATCTACTATTTATGCATATATACATGTATATTCATTTTCTGGTGTTTATATGTGCATATATATTATTTTTTTATTAAATAAGTCTTACACGGCATCTCGTACTGCACTGCTGCTGTCGATTAAATGTTGTCCAGGCAGACTCATAAAATAAAGGTGTAGCAACTGACAGGCTATGAAGAAGATGGCCGGTATGGACTCCTCGTAAATTTCGAATCTCACGATCGCCTGTAACAGACGGCATTTCTGTATGTTGATTTGCATTGTACAGTTACGGTGAACACTCCTACAATGCGATTAATGCACCGCGTCACGTGGAAAACGCATTAAGAGAAACAGAGAATTAGAAGATGTGCGATTTATATGTTTGTTTTCTGCCGTTGTCTCCAGCGTCGGATGTAGAAAATGATCAGATGCGGTGCATTTGTGAGAAATTTTATGACCCATACGGTGGGTCACGAGCGAAAGTTTATTGTCTAACTGGTGGGTCACGAGTGAAATTCCATTACTCATACGGTGGGAATTATTTTTGACTTTTTAGTTCTGTATCATTGAATATGTAATTGTTCAAATGTGCATATGGTAATTTTTGATACTGTGATTTCCACTTAATTATCTGGATGTTTCGGATTCACGAACGGAACTTCATGACCCATACGGTGGGTCACGAGCAAAAGTTTATTGTGTAACTGGTGGGTCACGAGTGAAATTCCATAACTTATACGGTGGGAATTATATTTGACTTTTTAGTTCTGTATCATTCAATATGTAATTGTTCAAATGTGCATATGATAATTTTTGATATTCTGTTTTCCACTTAATTATCCCGGTGTTTCAGATAGACAAACGGAACTTCATGACCCACAAGGTGAGTCATGAGTGAAATTCCATGACCCATACGGTGGGTCATGGGCGAAAGTTTATTGTCTAACTGGTGGGTCACGAGAGAGTTTCCATGACCCATATGGTGGGTCATGAGCGACATTTCATGACCCAAACGGTTAGTCTCGTGCGAAACTTTATGACCCAACTGGTGGGTCATGAGCGAAACTTCATGACTCAACTGGTGGGTCACGGGCAAAATTACATGACTCATACGGTGGGTCACGAGTGAAACTCCATGATCCAACTGTTGGGTCCCGAGCGAATTTTCATGACCCACGCGGTGGGTTAGGAACGATATTTCATGACCCATAAGGTGGGTTAGCAACGATATTTCATGTCCCATAAGGTGGGTCATAAGCGCAATTCCATGACCCAATAGGTGGGTCATGAGCGAAACTTCATGACCCAACAGGTGGGTCACGAGCGAATTTTCATGACCCATACGGTGGGTCATGAGTGAAATTCGATGACTCATACGGTGGGTCACAAGCGAAACTCCATGACCCAATCGGTGGGTCATGAGCGAAATTTCATGACTCACACGGTGGGTCACGAGCAAAATTCCATGACTTATACGATGGGTCATGAGCGAAACTGCATGACCCATACGGTGAGTGGAATTTCGATGACTCATATGAAATTTCATGACCCACCGGTGGGTGGGTCACGGTGGATCAATTTCATGACTCACTCGGTACGTCACACGGTGGGTCACGAGCAAAATTCCGTGATTTATACGGTGGGTCATGAGCGAAACTGCATGACCCACGCGGTGGATTAGGAACGGAATTTCATGACCCATAAGGTGGGTCACGAGTAAAATTTTATGACCCATACGTTGGGTCACGAGCAAAATTCCATGACCCATACGGTGGGTCACAAGTCAAATTCCATGACCCATATATTGGGTATACGTGGTGGGGGTCACGAGTAAAATTCTATGACCCATACGTTGGGTCACGACTGAAATTTCATGACCCAACAGGTGGGCCATGAGCGACACTTTATGACTCAACTGATGGGTCACGAGCGAATTCCCATGTCCCATATGGTGGGTCACGAGTGAAATTCCATGACCCAACAGGTGGGTCACGAACGAATTTTCATGACCCATACGGTGGGTCACGAGTGAATTTCCATAACTCATAGGGTGAGTCATGAGCGAGACTTCATGACTCACACGGTGGGTCACAAGTGAAATAGCGTGACCCGTCTGGTGGGTCATGAGGAAAACTCCATGACTCAACTTGTGGGTCATGAGGAAAACTCTAGGACCCAATTGGTGCGACACGGACAAATTTCTGTTACCCATATGGTGGGTTATGAGCGTAATTCCATGACCCACACGGTGGGTCACGTGCGAAACTTCATGACCCAACTCGTGGGTCACGTGCGAAACTTCATGACCCAACAGGTGGGTCACAAGCGAATTTTCATGACTCATACGGTGAGTCACGAGCGTAATGCCATGACCCAACCGGTGGGTCACGTGCGAAATTTCATGACCCAACAGGTGGGTCACGAGCGAATTTTCATGACCCATACGGTGGGTCACGAGTGAAATTCCATGACCCAACTGGTGGGTCACAACCGAACTTTCATGACTCATACGGTGAGTCACGAGCGTAATTCCATGACCCAACAGGTGGGTCACAAACGAACTTTCATGACTCATACGGTGAGTCACGAGCGTAATTCCATGAGCCAACTGATGGGTCAGGAGCGAAACTTTATGACCCAACTGGTGGGTCACGAGCAAAATTCCATTATCTATACGGTGGGGCACGAGCGAAACTCCATGACCCAACTGGTGGGTCATATGGTGAGTCACGAGCGTAATGCCATGACCCAACTGGTGGGTCACGAGCGAATTTTCATGACCCATACGGTGGGTCACGTGCGAAATTCCATGACCCAACTGGTGGGTCACAAGCGAATTTTCATGACTTATACGGTGAGTCACGAGTGTAATTACATGAGCCAACTGGTGGGTGAGGAGCGAAACTTTATGACCCAACTGGTGGGTCACGAGCAAAATTCCATTATCCATACGGTGGGTCACGAGCGAAACTCCATGACCCAACTGGTGGGTCACGAGCGAAACTCCATGACCCAACTTGTGGGTCATGAGCAAAACGCCAGGACTCAACTGGTGGGTCATGAACGAATTTTCATGACCCATACGGTGGGTCACGAGTGAAATTAGATGACCCAACTGTTGGGTCACAAGCGAATTTTCATGACTCATACGGTGAGTCGCGATCGTAATGCCATGACCCAACCGGTGGGTCACGTGCGAAACTTTATGACCCAACTGGTGGATCACGAGCAAAATTCCATTATCCATAGGGTGGGTCACGAGCGAAACTCCATGACCCAACTGGTGGGTCACAAGCGAATTTTCATAACTCATACGGTGAGTCACGAGCGTATTGCCATGACCCAACTGATGGGTCACATGCGAAACTTCATGACCCAACAGGTGGGTCACGAGCGAATTTTCATGACCCATACGATGAGTCACGAGCGTAATGCCACGACCCAACTGGTGGGTCACGTGCGAAACTTCATGACCCAACAGGTGGGTCACGAGCGAATTTTCATGACCCATACGGTGGGTCATGAGTGAAATTCCATGACCCAACTGGTGGGTCACAAGCGAATTTTCATGACTCATACGGTGAGTCACGAGCGTAATGCCATGACCCAACTGATGGGTCACGTGCGAAACTTTATGACCCAACTGGTGGGTCACGAGCAATATTCCATTATCCATACGGTGGGTCACGAGCGAAACTCCATGACCCAACTGGTGGGTCACAAGCGAATTTTCATGACTCATACGGTGAGTCACGAGCGTAATGCCATGACCCAACTGGTGGGTCCCGAGCGAATTTTCATGACCCATACGGTGGGTCACGAGTGAATTTCCATAACTCATACGGTGAGTCATGAGCGGCACTTCATGACCCACACGGTGGGTCACGAGTGAAATTGCATGACCCGACTGGTGGGTCATGAGGAAAACTCCATGACTCAACTTGTGGGTCATGAGTAAAACTCCAGGACTCAATTAGTGGGACACGAGCGAATTTCTATTACCCATATGGTGGGTTATGAGCGCAATTTCATGACCCACACGGTGGGTCACGTGCGAAAGTTCATGACCCAACTGTTGGGTCACAAGCGAATTTTCATGACTCATACGGTGAGTCACGAGCGTAATTCCATGAGCCAACTGGTGGGTCACAAGCGAATTTTCATGACTCATACGGTGTGTCACGAATGTAATGCCATGACCCAACTGGTGGGTCACGTGCGAAACTTCATGACCCAACAGGTGGGTCACGAGCGAATTTTCATGACTCATACGGTGAGTCACGAGTGTGATTCCATGAGCCAACTGGTTGGTCATGAGCGAAACTTTATGACCCAACTGGTGGGTCACGAGCAAAATTCCATTATCCATACGGTGGGTCACGAGCGAAACTCCATGACCCAACTGGTGGGTCACAAGCGAATTTTCATGACTCATACGGTGAGTCACGAGCGAATTTTCATGACCCATACGATGGGTCACGAGTGAAATTCCATGACCCAACTGGTGGGTCACAAGCGAATTTTCATGACCCATACGGTGGGTCACGAGCGAAACTCCATGACCCAACTGGTGGGTCACAAGCGAATTTTCATGACTCATACGGTGAGTCACGAGCGTAATGCCATGAGCCAACTGGTGGGTCACGTGCGAAATTCCATGACCCAGCTGGTGGGTCACAAGCGAATTTTCATGACCCATACGGTGGGTCACGAGCGAAACTCCATGACCCAACTGGTGGGTCACAAGCGAATTTTCATGACTCATACGGTGAGTCACGAGCGTAATTCCATGAGCCAACTTGAGGGTCATGAGCGAATTTTCATGACTCATACAGTGGGTCACGAGCGAAACTCCATGACCCAACTGGTGGGTCATGGGCGAAACTCCACGACCCAACTTGTGGGTCATGAGCGAAACTCCATGACCCAACTTGTGGGTCATGAGCAAAACGCCAGGACTCAACTGGTGGGTCATGAACGAATTTCGATGACCCATATGATGGGTTATGAGCGCAATTCCATGACCCACACGGTGAGTCACGAGTGAAATTTCATGACCCAACTGATGAGTCACGAGCGAATTTTCATGACCCACACGATGGGTCATGTACACAACGTCATGACCCAACTGGTGGGTCACAAGAGAATTTTCACGACTCATACGGTGAGTCACGAGCGTAATGCCATGACCCAACTGGTGGGTCACGTCCGAAACTTCATGACCCAACTGGTGGGTCACAAGCAAAATTCCATTATCCATACGGTGGGTCACGTGCGAAACTTCATGACCCAACAGGTGGGTCACGAGCAAAATTCCATTATCCATACGGTGGGTCACGAGCGAAACTCCATGACCCAACTGGTGGGTCATGAGCGAAACTCCATGACCCAACTTATGGGTCATGAGCAAAACGCCAGGACTCAACTGGTGGGTCATGAGCGAATTTCGATGACCCATATGATGGGTTATGAGCGCAATTCAATGACCCACACGGTGAGTCACGAGTGAAATTTCATGACCCAACTGATGGGTCACGAGCGAATTTTCATGACCCACACGATGGGTCATGTACAAAACTTCATGACCCAACTGGTGGGTCAGGAACGAAATTTCATAATCCAACTGTTGGGTCACGTGTTAAATTCCATGACCCACACAGTGGGTCACAACAAACTCATGACGCACATGTTGCATCACGTTCATGACATGACACACGAGTTGTGTTAAAAATATCTTGAGGCACATTCTGCATCAGGTAATTAAGCTCTTTGATTTTGACAGCGGCAAGATTTTAAATTTTTCAGTTTCGTGGAGTAAATTCCTGAAAGCAGGATTGGAAATATTCGAAATCATTATTGCGAATATGACATTTTTCTCTATTATTGTGCTAACTTTCCGATTTCTGTATTATGGTCAACTAAATGTATTCTACTGTATACCTATATACTATTTTTCCATCGAGTCAACGAACTTTATTTTCAACTCTTGAGATTGTTCTAAAATTTGTTTCCTAGCCCACAGTCTCCAGTAACGGTTGGCTAATGACAATTTTTAATGAAAAATACGATTAAAGATCACAAAATTTAATATTCAAGATCATGAAATCACGGATAAGTAAATACTATCCATAATGCTTAATTCCACAACAAATTACGTAGCGGATATTTAAAAATTCGAAATATCTCGAGAGAAATTAATTTTTGCGGAACGAGTGGTTTGAAAATTGGGACAATTTTTTTGTATGCCACTAAACGCGGGTCACAACAATTAATTTGGCACGTCTCACCTACGCACCAATATTCCGGTGATGCTTATGATGATCGTGTTGGCACAAATTGCGATAAAGAATGTCCAGGTGACGCATGACTGCAAAAGTGTGGCGTACCTTAAGAAAAAGGTGAAGTACTTTGTAAGATCTAACGTAAAATGATTTAATAAAACAAGTCCGGAGCGTTGAAACATAGAATGGTTGCAAAAATAAAATATGTTTGGAAAATTGTAAAATAGAATAACTAGAAAAATGTCTGGAAAGTTGTAAAATAGATTAGTTAGAAAAATGAAAAGTTTCTGAAAAATTGTGAAATAGGTTAGGTATGAAAATGAAAAATATTCGGAAAATGTAAAATAGATTAGTTAGAAAAATGGAAAATTCTGGAAACTTGTAAAATATAATAGTTAGAAAAAATGAAAAATGTTTGGAAAATTGTAAAATACAATAGTTATAAAAACAAAAAAAATATCTTGAAAGTTGTAGAATAAATTAGTTAGATTAGAATATTTAAAAAAGTGGTGAAAATTTTCATTTTCATTGCGCAGGCAAACGAAAATAAATACAGTTTCTCTAATAGCAAACGAACATCTATTCCAAAGTTGGAAGAAGACACTTATTTTTAATATTACTTAATATCCATTTTATACTTTGAAAACGATATTTTTCAGTAAAACAAAATGAATGTTCCATAATAATTTTGAAAAGAATACTTATTCTCTGAATCTAAAAATTTGTTATTACTCAATTAATACCCATAATATTAATTACCCAGTATTATTAAATTTAAAAATAATTTTGAAATTTAATACGCATAAGATATTATTATATTTTTATTACTCATTAATACTCATTTAATTACTCATCATAATTTTTGAAAAGAATACTTTTTCTCTGAATCTAAAACAAATATTGTGTGTATATTGAAATATGAACGAAAGACTAAAATTGCTTTTTTTATTTTTTTAATTTTACTTTTGTTTTTATTACTCATTCATACTCATTTATTTACTCATCATAATTTTGTAAAGAATACTTTTTCTCTGAATCTAAAACAAATATTGTGTGTATATTCAAATATGAACAAAAGATTAAAATGTTTTTTATTTTTTTTTATTTATTTTTTTATTTTTATTCCTCATTCATACTTATTTAATTACTCATCATAATTTTGAAAAATAATACTTTTTCTCTTAATCTAAAACAAATATTGTGTGTATATTCAAATATAAACAAAAGATTAAAATTGTATAATTAATTATTTTTATTTTTATACTCAGCATACTCATTTAAATTTAAATTTTGAAAAGAATACTTTTTCTCTGAATCTAAAACAAATATTGTGTGTATATTCAAATATGAACGAAAGACTAAAATGGTTTTCCTTTTATTTTTTTTAATTTTACTTTTGTTTTTATTACTCATTCGTACTCATTTAATTACTCATCATAATTTTGAAAAGAATACTTTTTCTCTGAATCGAAAACAAATATTGTGTGTATATTCAAATATAATATCAAAAACTAAAATTTTAAAATTGAATACTCATTTAATTACTCATCATAATTTTGAAAAGAATACTTTTTCTCTGAATCTAAAGCAAATATTGTGTGTATATTCAAATATGAACGAAAGACTAAAATGTTTTTTTTTAATTTTTTTGTTTTATTTTTATTTTTATTGCTCATTCATACTCATTTATTTACTCATCATAATTTTGAAAAGAATCTTTTTCTCTGGATCTAAAACAAATATGTGTGTGTTATCAAATATGAATGAATGTTTGATATGTTTTTTTTTTCATTTTTTTTATTTTATTTTTATTTTTATTACTCATTCATACTCATTTAATTACTTATCACAATTTTGAAAAGAATATTTTTTCTCTGAATATAAAACAAATATTGTGTGTATATTCAAATATGAACGAAAGACTAAAATGGTTTTTCTTTTATTTTTTGAATTTTATTTTTATTTTTATTATTCATTCATACTCATTTATTTACTCATTATAATTTTGTAAAGAATACTTTTTCTCTTAATCGAAAACAAATATTGTGTATATATTCAAATATGAACGAAAGACTAAAATGGTTTTTCTTTTATTTTTTGAATTTTCTTTTTATTTTTATTGCTCATTCATACTCATTTAATTACTCATCATAATTTGGAATGGAATACTTTTTCTCCGAATTTAAAACAAATATTGTGTGTATATTCAAATATGAACAAAAGACTAAAATTGTTTTTTTTCAATTTTATTTTTACTTTTATTATTCATTCATATTCGTTTAATTACTGATCATAATTTTGAAACGAATACTTTTTCTCTGAATCTAAAACAAATATTGTGTGTATATTCAAATATGAACGAAAAACTAAAATTGTTTTTTTATTTATTTTTTACTTTATTTTTATTTTTATTATTCATTCATACTCATTTAATTACTCATCATAATTTTGAAACGAATACTTTTTCTCTGAATCTAAAACAAATATTGTGTGTATATTCAAATATGAACGAAAGACTAAAATTGTTTTTCTTTATTTTTTTTATTTTATTTTTATTTTTATTACTCATTCATACCCATTTAATTACTCATCGCAATTTTGAAAACAATACTTTTTCTCTGAATCTAAAACAAATATTGTGTGTATATTCAAATATGAACGAAAGACTAAAATTGTTTTTTTTAATTTTTTTTATTTTATTTTTAGTTTTATTACTCATTCATACTCATTTAATTACTCATCATAATTTTGAAAAGAATACTTTTTCTCTGAACCTAAAACAAATATTGTGTGTATACTCAAATATGAACAAAAGACTAAAATTGTTTTTTTATTTTCTTATTTTATTTTTATTACTCATTCATACTCATTTAATTACTCATCATAATTTTGAAAAGAATACTTTTTCTCTGAATCTAAAACAAATATTGTGTGTATTATCAAATATGAACGAAAGACTAAAATTGTTTTTTTTTTAATTTTTTTTATTTTATTTTTATTTTTATTACTCATTCATACTCATTTATTTACTCATCATAATTTTGAAAAGAATTATTTTTCTCTGAATCTAAAACAAATATTGTGTGTATATTCAAATATGAACAAAAGATTAAAATTGTTTTTTTATTTTTTTATTTTTATTTTTATTTTTATTTTTATTTTTATTACTCATTCATACTCATTTATTACTCATCATAATTTTGAAAAGAATACTTTTTCTCTGAATCTAAAACAAATATTGTGTGTATATTCAAATATGAACAAAGACTAAAATTGTGTTTTTTTCATTTTTTAATTTTATTTTTATTTTTATTTTTATTACTCATTCATACTCATTTAATTACTCATCATAATTTTGAAAAGAATACTTTTTCTCTGAATCTAAAACAAATATTGTGTGTATATTCAAATATGAACGAAAGACTAAAATGGTTTTTCTTTTATTTTTTGAATTTTATTTTTATTTTTATTACTCATTCATACTCATTTAATTACTCATCATAATTTTGTAAAGAATACTTTTTCTCTGAATCTAAAACAAATATTGTGTGTATATTCAAATATGAACAAAAGACTAAAATTGTTTTTTTTATTTTTTTAATAATTATTGTAATTTAAAATTTTCCGTATCAGTTGCAACACTCACCCAATCGATTTATTGTGCAATCGAACGCTGCTGATCAAACGATCCCGGAAAATTAACCTTTTCTTCTCCACGTCGGCTGACAACGAAACATATTGTTTCGCAAAAGTATTCGAACGATACATTTCCTCACTCCGGTAAAAATGCTTCAGCCGATGTCTGAAACAGAATTTCATAATTATAAACAACACACGGTGCGATTTCGCTTAGAATTATATTATTTATTTTAAAATTACGGATATATCGCGTCTCTGAATCGCATAACTTATAGAATTTGATCCGAAATCTTGCTCGCTTTGTTCTTATAAATTGTAAGAAGTGCAAACGGCTTCTACATTTCATTAAAGATTCATCTATAGAAATATTTTTCTTGGGATTATACACACCCCTAAAAGTTTTCGCAATCATATCACTAACTTCTCTTATTTTTATCAATGGATCTTGTGAATTCTTATTATCGCTGGAAAAGTGTAAATTTTTGGCGATGGAAAGGAATGTGTTGCGGGCCAAAACATTTTTAAAATATGGAGTCTGTATGCTTTCGTCTTTACTCCAATAACTCTGTAGGGTAGGTTTTTGGACTAAACTCATTAAAATGCAGAGCGCAATATATATTTTCAAATCACCCTCAGTAATAGGCACAAAATTTCTGTCCTTAGATCCAAATTTGTTTGTTTCCAGAACTATTTTTTGGACTAGTTCCGCGTTGAAAAATAATTCTAAAACATCGCCCCTGGAAATTCCATTGACGTTGATGGTTACACAATTTACGGCAGTAAAATCATGTAATGTTGGCATATAATTTCGTTTTTCCCATAAGAAATCTCCAGTTTCAATATTATCGGGCCACTACTATCTATTAGAGCTATGGCACGTTTACGCTTATGGGATATTTGCATTTCTACACTTGAATCCGAATCTGAACTGTAATTCATTATGGTAACCTAATTTTGTTAAATTTTATTATCTATTATTTTTTTTAATATTTTATTATTTTGAACTTACAACCAGAAAAGTAAGAAAAATAATATTTTACACAAAATTCTTTATTGTTTGTTTATCGTACAGACTCAGTTTTTGTTTGCGGATTATCCCGCCAAATGATGCAAATGGGTTAAAGTTATGTTATTGTAGGATTATGTTAGTTATGTTATGATTTATGTTATTAAAGTTATAGTGAATTTTAGTAAAAATTGCGGCAGATTTGAAGTAATTTTTGAAGTGAATTATAATTTATTGTTTTATCATTTAATATCATTTTTATTTTGCGATAATTTTATTTTGTAATAATTATATTGCAATTTGAAGGTAATTATTAAATTATGATTCAGTATTTTATAATATAATACAATTTTTGTATTATGGGAAGAAGAAGAAAATATTGAGTTTTGGGTAAATTTTGGAGGAAGTTGGAGTTTAACGGTAATTCATTTAATGTAAGTTTGGTTTGATGGGAGAATGAAAGTTATATTGAGTTTTTATGAAAAATTGTGGTAAACTTTAAGTCATTTTTAAAGGTATTTTAGGATTTAGAATATTATTAGAATGTTTTGTAATTTAATAGAATCTTTGCTTTGAGAGAAGAAGAAGAAGAAGAAGAAAATATTGAGTTTTAGGTAAATTTTGAATAATGAATAATTTTAAAATTTGAAAGTTTTTGATATAATATAAGTTTTGTTTTAATGGGAGAATAAAAGTTATAGTAAGTTTTTAGTAAAAATTGTGTCAAATTTTCACTAATTTTTTAAGTGGATTATGATTCAGTGTTTTATACAACCAGAAAAGTAAGAAAAATAATATTTTACACAAAATTCTTTATTGTTTGTTTATCGTACAGACTCTTTAACGATTGCTGATAAGCTGAAAACAAAAATTATTGTGTACGGATTTATCCGCTCCCGGTGATAATGGTCAGTTTTTGTTTGCGGATTATTCCGCCAAATGATGCAAATGGGTTAATTTTGATCGCAGTAATATAACTCTTGCCAATTTCGCAAATGGCAGATTCCGTCAATTGTCGAATACTCTACCCCGTGACAGCAAACAATCCACAGGCGTGATAGGTTAGGGTGAAATACATGCAGTCGGCCGCCATAAGCGTCATCCCGACTATTGTCGTTACGACGCTCGTGTGGCACATCTTCGTCCAATATTTGTTGTTGATGTCATCTGTAGAGCTGTACATGCCCGGGAACAGAAGCTTCTTCTCTCGCGTGTGATTCAATGGCATGAAGAAATCCATCACAGCAGGCCGAAGAGGAATCGTCAACATCGTGAAACCACTTAGGGCCAGGTACCCTCGAAACAGATGCAAAATTACACGGACCGTTTATTTTGAGAGTGGTGTAAGTCCATTTTCTCTTGTTTCGAGAAAATTAAAGGTTAGCATACCTGTTAATTGAAAAATTTAGGCAAATTATATGAAGTCTGGCAATGTTTCTACTGATTTATCAATATGTCATTTGATTATGTAAATTTGTTTTAGACGAATTTGACTAAAATAATGTATATTTACTGGCTGCAAATGGACTTACGCCTCTTTCAAAATTAGACGATTGTAAAAATCGTTTAACTTCAATTTCGAAAAATCAAATATTACTTGGAATGTACTTCATATTAATCCAATTTTGTTTACAAATAATGAAAAGATATAAAATATTATGCGTGATGACACACAATTAAGAAATGTTAATATCTGACTCGATCGAATTTCATGACACATCGTATGCGTCATGAAGAAAATATTGTCATGGCTGTCGAATTCAAACGAGTCATGATGCGGATCTGCGACTCAGCCATGAGAAGAGGAGGACCACACCCGGGACGACGAGCGGCGTACTGGTGGTCGGACGAGATTGCGGACCTACGAGCGGTCTGCATTTCGGCCCGACGTCGGTACGCACGCCATCTGCGCAGACGGCGGCGTGGGATGGCTGAAGAAGAACAGGATCGGAACGGTCGAGCGCTTTATGACGCTTACAGTAGCGCGCGCAAGACCGTTCAGGAGGCGATCCAGAGCGCCAAGAACAGGGCATGGAACGAGCTCAGGGAAACCATAGATCGGGATCCCTGGGGTCGTCCCTACAATATCGTCCTGCGCAAGCTCAAAGACGGGGGGCCTCCGGCTACCAGCAGACTGGAGCCGGAACTCCTGGAGCGGGTCATAGGTACCCTCTTCCCACCGGATGAGGAGGGGGAGAATGGGCGACCCGCCCCCCGTGAAGATCAAGTGGCGGCTGCCGAAGAGGAGTCGCGCGTGGTCACCGACGAGGAGTGGCTCATCGCCACACGTAGGCTCAGGGGCAAGAAAGTGGCCCCAGGGCCGAACGGCGTGCCAGGGAAGGCGTTGGCGCTTGCCATTCCGGAGGTGGCAGGAAAATCATCGACATGTTCGACGCATGTCTACATAAGGGGGTCTTCCCTTCGGTGTGGAAGACCGCCAAATTAGTACTGCTCCCCAAGCATGGACGAACAGGGGACACCGCCTCGGCTTACCGACCCATTTGCCTTTTGGACGAGGTCGGTAAGCTGTTCGAGCGGGTCCTGGTGCACCGCCTTCTGCGGCATCTGTCCGAGGTGGGTCCCGATCTCGATGACGACCAATTCGGTTTCCGTCGTGGCCGATCGACGATCGATGCGGTGAAGCGCGTGCGCGGCTTCACGGATAGATACACCACCAGTGGCGGGGTGGTATTGGCGGTGAGCCTCGACATCGTCAATGCCTTCAACACCCTGCCCTGGGGGGTGATTCGGAGCGCCTTGGAATACCATGGCGTTCCGGCGTACTTGCGGGCCGTCATCGGAGACTACCTCCGAGACAGAAAGATTGCGTACACTAGCAGGGTCGGAGGCACCCACCTGCGCAGTGTGAACCGGGGGTCCCGCAGGGGTCGGTCCTCGGACCGCTTCTATGGGACATCGGTTTCGACGCGGTATTGCGCGCGGCGCGCCCTCCAGGGGTGAGTGTCGTGTGTTACGCAGACGACACACTCGTCCTCGCCGGGGAGAACTCCTGGAGGAGGGCCACCGACCGAGCGGAACGGGCGATGACCTCTATTGTCGATGAGATCGAGGCGCTGGGCCTACGGATATCTCCGGAGAAGACCCAGGCCATGTGGTTTCATCCCCACAGGCTTCGGGGCTCCGGACCTCCGCGCACCACGCTATCGATCGGCGGGGGCGTATCGATCGAGGTTGGGACCGAGGGCTACAAGTACCTGGGCCTCAGACTCGATTCCAGATGGAAGTTCGACCGACACTTCCAAGACAACCTGAAAAGGTTCAAGGGCACGGCTGCAGCTTTGGCAAGGCTGCTGCCAAACTGCGCGGGGCCAAACGCGGCGGTTCGCCGCCTGTACACGGGCGTCATACACTCGATGATGCTTTACGGTGCGCCGGTATGGGCGGACGATCTGTCGCGGGGTAGTCGTGTGGCGCTGGAATCGGTCCAGCGGCAGATGGCTATCCGTGTGATCCGAGGGTACAGAACCGTCTCCCTCGAGGCGGCGAGAGCCCTGGCAGGAATCGTGCCTGTCGACCTGCTTGCGCGCGAACAATCGGAGATCTACGATCACCGTGCGGGAATGCGCGAGCGCGGTCAGGATCCGGCGGTGATCCTCACCGGTGCCGTTCGGAGGGCTGCGAGGTGTCGCTCGATAGCTCAATGGCGCCGGAGAGTGAGCGACCGCGTGTACGCGAATGAGCGGCGATTAGGCCGGTGTCGCGAACTCGCCGAGGAGCTCCTGCGGAACCCACAGGAGTGGTTCAGCCGGAGCTGTCTCATCTCGCCGGGGTTTCGCGCCACGCAGATTCTCACCGGACATGGTTGTTTCGGTGTTTATCTGTGGAGGATAGGGAGGGAACGCAACGCCAATTGTCAGCACTGCGGGGTGGGTAGTGAGGACACGGCGGCGCACACGCTCGAGGTGTGCCCGGCGTGGGCACGTGAACGCCAAGTCCTCGTCGACGCGGTAGGCTGGGACCTCTCGCTTTCGGGCATCTTACCGAAGCTGCTCGAGAGCGGGGGGTGCCGACGAGCGTTTAACTCCTTCTGCGAGGACGTTATGTCCCAGAAGGAGTCTGCGGACCGGGAGCGCGATAGGCGACCCGGTTGCGAGCGGACCAACCGGAGACGTGCCCCGGTCACCGATCGCCTCAATGCGCGAGGCGACGGTACATAACTACGGCTGCGGTCGGTGGAGCTGCTAACCTCATTAGAGTCATCTCCTTCCGACTGCCGCACTGGTCGCAGGCGTCGGATACTGCCTGCGACTGGGTAGAATGGTGCACGTTGGCACGAGCAGGGGCTCGTCCAACCAATAAGGTGCACAAGCGAGCGATGGCGGCGGGCAGATGTCTGGCCCGTCGTCGGTAGTTACCGGGTATTAGTATGTAACATTGTAAGAATGTTTGAACGAGTGTGCAGTTTATTTTTGTAAATAAAGGTGTGAGTATGTGTGTGTTGCATACCCCGGGTGGTCTGTCGGAGATCCCTTCCGGATCTCCGTTGGGAATGTGCGAGTTCGACTCGTGGCGCCGGATGGGTTTCGGTGAAATTCTTAGGAGAACCCGAAGCCCATCAGAAATCGGTGTAGGGAAGTGGCATCGGCGGGGTTTTAGTCGGTAAAAATCCGGCACTACCTCTGCACTTTCCCTTGGAAGTGCGGGGGTGTCTTACAGAAGATTTCCCCTCCGTCACAAAAAAAAAAAAAAAAAAAAAAAGAATTGTTGTCACTCATACAATCACTTTCAAATATTATCACCACAAACGAGTGGCCACTATTACGCAAATCAATATGTTCAACTAAAAATGTCTTTTTCCGACACGAAATAAATTGCATAAAAAAATTATGAAAGAAAAAACTTAACTGACAGCGTAAAACGAAACCGGGCAAATTAATAATTCGCAAACAACCTTCCGCGTAAAGCGAAATATTTTAGTTAAACACGGATATTTTGCCTTAGAAAAACAATGCTGACTTACTTGTGTAAAAGTACACTATTATTCTCGCCTTGTTGGCGTAACTTTCCAGAATTCGATGTTCGTGTTCTTCAGATATCGACAGCCAATCATCTTCGATTTCGGCGACCATGGACTTAATCTGCAACAGAATGCTTGTGATTTTCTTTTAATTTTAGCTAAAATATCAATTAATTTATTCCATATAATTACAAATTTCATTTTATTATTACTTTAACCACTGACTTTAACCATCATATATATAACATACAATAAGTAAGTTATTCTAAAAAAAGTTGTACGAATTAATCAATGCCTAACATAAATATGATTAATGAAAGAATCAATTTTTTCTTGTATTATAATCTGATTAACTATAATTTTATAAAATAAATCATAGTAATTTAATATAAATAAATGAATTATTGCAACTATGGGACAAATAATGAATATTGAAATAGAAAAAAATAGAACATCTAAATTTAAATATAATTTATAATTAAATGCTATGAAAAATAAAAAAGATACTATAATACCGCCCCCAATAATTAAAAAAATATAATAAAATAACACTGTTGAATAAATTAAATATAAATGAAATATTATTATTAAAGTAAAAAAATAATATATAAATTCAATAAGTTACTGGAGATTGAGGTAATATTGTAATTATAGTAAAACAAATAAATATTGTACCAAGGACCGCAATAAAATATAAAATTTCTATAATTTTTGTCATATTTATCTTAAATTATAAAGAAAAATTATCAACAATATAAAATATAGCCTATAAAAAGCACATATACATTTATATATATTAATAAATTACTCCACCAACGTGGTAATAAATCTAAATGCCTCTGCCGTTTTATTTTCCCCACGGGTGAAGTAATTTCTAAAATTTAATATTAAATTTTAAGTTCTATATTTAATTATAAGTATGCGTATTGCATAAATTTTGTTTAACTGTATTAATTAAACGTACCGATTATTCAACTAAAGCACGTGACCGAAAATTGAGGTTAACTTGTTAAGTACTAATTAATTAAAACTACCTTCATCACTGTCTTCGGACATTATCAATAATAAATATCTCAATTTAAGTATAAACAGATTTAGACCACTTTCAGAATAAATGGGTCGATTGATTGGACTTAGACAACTTTTAAAATTATGCTTTTAATTATTGAACTAACTCTGAAAACTTATCCGTCCAAAATGATCGTATTTACTCGAAATATAATTAACCTCTAATGCTTTATTGACAGATAACTTCAAGTTGTACATGTAACTACGGGCAACCGAAAATAATTGACAAACGAACATAGGCCACTTTCAAAACAATCTGCTTATACATGTCCCAAGCTTCAACTTTGCACTAATGTAAAAAAAATCATTTTTTTTCTTTTACCCTATTTTGATAAATAAATTCTTCACCCGAAGTTTTAGAAATGTAACCTGCCTCTTTTAGTTTCATAAAAAAAAATCCGTTTCGAAAGTGTTAAACCAAATGTCAAATGACACTTTTTTTGCATGACCCGAAATATTTGGGCACGTTGAAAGTTTATTTGAAAGTTTTTGGGGTGTTATTAGCTGAAGGTTTATTATTGCCGTTTCTTTACCTCATTTTCGTAGATAAGCTGGATGCTGTGTTTGATGGTGCTGACGGTGACTACCAAAATCGGCGGGAGTCCACGACACAGGGCAACCATTGGCGTTTCCCATAGGTCATACATGCCGAAAATCTGCGCAGTTCGAGATATTATTTGCCAGATTATGCGCATACGAACGAAATTTTATGCTGGAAGTGCTGCTAAATTGAATAAACCGTAAACCGACACAGTTTTATAATTAGTGTACTATTGCAGACATGCTATATTCTGTATAAAATATACGATTTGCGCATTCCATAATACACTGCATTTTATTTGGTCGTAACTAATTTAATAATAGCATACAACTTCATGCATCACATATTTACCCAGAAAATTTGCATTTTTACCACTTAGTTTATTTTTCTTTTTTCTTTAATTCTACACCCTTCAAGCGGCAATGTTGAAAATGTACAAATAATTACGTTAAAACATCTAATTTGTAATTGATAATTTAGAAATTTCAAATTTTGTCCTTTTAAATTTTAATGTTGATATTATTTTCCAGATAATGTGGATACGAGCGAAATTTTTGGGTGGACATGCTGCTAAATTGATCGAATCCGCAAACCGGCAAAACTTTATAATTGTGGTATACTATTTTATTAGGTGTACAAATGAATAACCCAAATTATTTTGAGCGGTTATGAAATCAATTTTAAATTGAATAGATTTTCCCACTCTTTTGTGGTTATGTAGTGTTGACATATAGCTATTAAAAATAACAAATAGTTTTACAAAAAGTCCAACGTAACCTTTAATATTATTCAGTTGAGTAGAGTCGAAAATGGCAAGAGATAAGGTGCATATTCGACATTGCATTCTTTACGAATTCCAACGCGGAAAAAATGCTTAATACATGCGAATCGATTGTTAATTCGGCGAAGGTGTTGTATCATACGATGTGTCGCATTTTGGTTTAAGCGATTTAAAAGCGGTCATTTCAGTTTAATTTTCGACAAACAACGCCTTGGATGCCCTGAATTTTTTAACGATGATTTTTCAAAAACTGCTCGCTATTGCACAAACGCAAAAGGATTAGAACAGTAAGTTAACGAGCAAACGATTCCAAAAACATGAGATGGGAAAGATCCGGAAAGAAGGAAAATGGGTTCCTTTGTTCTTACCAAGGTTTTGGTAAAATTACGATGCGGCATTTTGGAGTTTCGTAATTTACATTTGAATGTAGAGCATTTGATGAAGTAATCAAACTTGGCCAAGTGCGGCAAAGCATTTTATCATCTATTGCAAACTTTTGGTAAAATCACGATTTTTTTGGAGTTTGCTTCAGGAATAGATTCGAATGTAAGCATTTGATCAAGGAACAAACTTGACCAAGTGCGGAATCACATCTTATCATCTATTAGGGCAAACTTTTGGTAAAATTACGATGCGGCGTTTTGGAGTTTGTATAAGGAACGGTTCTAAATGTAGACCATTTGGTCACGTGAACAAACTTGGCCAAGTGCGGAATCACATCTTATCATCTATTAGGGCAAACTTTTGGTAAAATTACGATGACGGCGTTTGGCGTCACGTATAAAACGGTTCTGAATTTAACCATTTGATCACGTGAACAAACTTGGCCAAGTGCGGAATCGCATCTTATCATCTATTAGGGCAAACTTTTGGTAAAATTACGATGCGGCGTTTTGGAGTTTGCTTCAGGAACAGTTTCGAAGGTAGAGCATTTGATGAAGTAATCAAACAGCGAAAGCAACAAAAGTCAACGAGTGGCAGCGTGTCTTTCTTTCCTCAATAAGCAGCGTCGAAAGTCTTTCTTGTGGAAAAATCGAGTAAGGGCGATAAGAAATGGATTTTAATTTTGACAATCCGAAATTGTTGAAAATCGTATGCGTAAACGCTGAACCATCAACATCGGTCGCAAAACCAAATCGCTTCGGAAAAAAGGTTTTTCTCTGCATTTGGTGGGATATCAATTGATGACGTACGTATGCGTCATTATGAGTTGTTGGAACCGGGTGAAACAGTTACAGCGGACTGCGAAAAACGCCAATTTTAATATTTGCTTGAGTCAAATTGAATGAAAACGCACCGTATGCATCAAAGGAGAAAATATTGAAATTTTAATTTTGCATGATCAAAATTTGATGACACACCGTATGCGTCATGACAAAAGATATTGTCACAATTTTAATTTTGGGACATCTTGTTGACCCCCAGTATTCACCAGAAAAATGCTCCAATTTTAATATTTTCTTCGGTCAAAATTGAAAACGCCTTGCCCAATATGCACTTCCAATCAATGATCGATCCGAAAATGGCTTGACGATTTTATCCTATCCAAAGACGTAATATTTTTTCGATTAAAATTGATGACGCATGGATGCGTCATCAGCTGCCTGAAAATGGCTTAAAGTTTTAGAAAGCAACGGCGAGTACTTTGATTAAAAAATTTCATTTACTTTGTTTTAAAATAAACCTTGAATTTAGCTGAAAAATTGGATTATTCATTTGTACACCTAATACTTGGTTCGATTATAAGTCGTGACGCACCGTATGCGTCACATCAAACAATGTTGTAAATTTTAACCCTTAAATGCATGATTTTTTAATTTTCACTCAAAAAATTCTATTGTACGTAGATTATTATATAAGTTTATGAAAAATTAAAAAAAAGTAGCATATGAGTATTAATTTCCTTTGTTTTTATTCTTTTTTAAATTAAGTGATTCTTACTTCATTTATATTTAATGCGTAAATAATGCATCAATCTAAACATCAATTGAAAAGCGCGGGTTACATTTTTTTTTCACTTTCAAAACCCTGCGTTCAAGATTCAACTCAATATAAATTCCCAACATCCACAGCATTACATTATACACATGTCGAAAAATCTGAGAAATTTTAATATTTGACTTCATCAAAATTGATGACGCACCGTATGCGTCATGATGAAAATATTGTCAAGCTTTAACTTTGTCTGCATCTAAATTCCTGACGCACCGTATGCGTCATGAAAAAAATATTGTCAAATTTTAATTTTGCCACCTGTCCAAATTCTTGACGCACCGTATGCGTCACGCTGAAAAACGCTGCCAATTTTAATATTTTCTTCGGTCAAAATTGATGACGCACCGTATGCGTCATGGCGAAAAATTTGAGAAATGTTATTATTTGATTCGATTAAAATTGATGACGCGCCGTATGCGTCATCACGAAAAATTTGACAATTTTTAATACTTGATCCCATTAAAATTGATGACGCACAGTATGCGTCTTGACGAAAAATTAAACAAATTTTAATATTTGATTCCATTATACTTGATGACGCACTGTATGCGTCACAATGTAAATATTGTCAAATTTTAATTTTGCCGCCGTCCAAAACTGTTGACGCACCGTATGCGTCACGCTGAAAAATGCTGTCAACTTTAATATTTTCTTTCGTCAAAAATTGATGATGCACCGTATGCATCACGATGTAAATATTGCAAAATTTTAAATTTGCTGCCATAAAAATTGATGACGCACTGTATGCGTCATGATAAACATATTGTCTAATTTTAATTTTGCCACCATCCAAATTGTTGACGCACCATATGCGTCACGTTGAAAAATGCTATCAATTTTAATATTTTCATCAGTCAAAATTGATGACGCACCGTGTGCGTCATGGCGAAAATTTGAGAAATGTTATTATTTGATTCGATTAAAATTGATGACGCACCGTATGCGTCATCACGAAAAATTTGACAATTTTTAATACTTGATCCCATTAAAATTGATGACGCACAGTATGCGTCTTGACGAAAAATTTAACAAATTTTAATATTTGATTCCATTATAATTGATGACGCACCGTATGCGTCACAATGTAAATATTGTCAAATTTTTATTTTTCCCCCGTCCGAAACTGTTGACGCACCGTATGCGTCACGCTGAAAAACGCTGTCAACTTTAATATTTGCTTTCGTCAAAAATTGATGATGCACCGTATGCATCACGATGTAAATATTGCCAAATTTTAATTTTGCTGCCATCAAAATTGATGACGCACTGTATGCGTCATGATAAACATATTGTCTAATTTTAATTTTGCCACCATCCAAATTGTTGACGCACCGTATGCGTCACGTTGAAAAATGCTATCAATTTTAATATTTGCTTCCGTGAAAATTGATGACGCACCGTATGCGTCACGTTGAAAAATGCTGTCACTTTTAACTTTTAATTTGACGAAAAATTCGACAAATTTTAATATTTGACTCCATTCAAATTGATGACGCACCGTATGCGTCATGACGAAAATATTGTCAAGCTTTAATTTTGTCTGCGTCTAAATTCCTGACGCACCGTATGCGTCATGAAAAAAATATTGTCAAATTTTAATTTTGCCACCGTCAAATTTCTTGACGCACCCTATGCGTCACGCTGAAAAATGCTGCCAATTTTAATATTTTCTTCGGTCAAAATTGATGACGCACCGTATGCGTCATGGCGAAAAATTTGAGAAATGTTATTATTAGATTCGATTAAAATTAATGACGCACCGTATGCGTCATCACGAAAAATTTGACAATTTTTAATACTTGATCCCATTAAAATTGATGACGCACAGTATGCGTCTTGACGAAAGATTTAACAAATTTTAATATTTGATTCCATTATAATTGATGACGCACCGTATGCGTCACAATGTAAATATTGTCAAATTTTAATTTTGCCACCATCGAAATTGTTGACGCACCGTATGCGTCACAATGTAAATATTGTCAAATTTTAATTTTCCTGCCGTCCAAAACTGTTGACGCACCATGTGCGTCACGTTGAAAAATGCTGTCAATTTTAATATTTTCTTCGGTCAAAATTGATGACGCACCGTATGTGTCACGTGAAAAATTTCGTCAAATTAAAATTTTGTCGCAGTCGAAATTGTCGACGCACCTTATGCGTCATGCGGAGAAATTTTAGAAATTTTAATATTTGGGTTCATTAAAATTGATGACGCACTATATGCGTCACGATGAAAATATTGTCAATTTTAATATTTGAATTCATCAAGATTAGTGACGCAACATAAGCGTCATGTCAAAGAATTTGAGAAATTTTAATATTTGACTCCATCAAAATTGATGACGCACCGTATGCGTCATGTCGAAAAAGTTGAGAAATTTTAATATTTGACTCCATCAAAATTGATGACGCATCGCATGCGTCATGTCGACAAATTTTGAGAAATTTTAATATTTAACTCCGTCAAAATTGATGACGCAACGTATGCGTCATGTCGAAAAAGTTGAGAAATTTTAATATTTGACTCCATCAAAATTGATGACGCATCGTATGCGTCATGTCGACAAATTTTGAGAAATTTTAATATTTAACTCCGTCAAAATTGATGACGCAACGTATGCGTCATAGCGAAGAATTTAAAAAATTTTCATATTTGACTCCATTAAAATTGATGACGCACCGTATGCGTCATGAGGAAAATTTGAGAAATTTTAATACTTCACACCAATAAAATTGATGACGCAACGTATGCGTCACGATGAAAATATTGCCAAACTTTAATTTTGCTTCCGTCTAAATTGTTGACGCACCGTATGCGTCACGTCGAAAAAATTCAGAAATTTTAATACTTGATTCCGTTAAAATTGACGACGCACCGTATGCGTCACAAAAAAAATATTGTCAAATTTTAATTTTGCCGCGGTCCAAATTGTTGGCGCACCGTATGTTTGCTTCCGTCAACAGTGATGACGCACCATATGCGTCACGCTGAAATAACTGCCAATTTTAATATTTTCTTCGGTGAAAATTGATGACGCACCGTATGCGTCATGGCGCAAAAAATGTAACAAATTTAATATTTAATTCCATTAAAATTGATGACGCAACTTATGCGTCATTACGAAAAATTTGACAATTTTTAATACTTGTCCCCATTAAAATTGATGACGCACCGTATGCGTCATGTCGAAAAATTGCGAAATTTCTCTCCATGAAGATTGATGACGCACCGTATGCGTCATGACGAAACATTCGAAACCCAATACTCCACTCCATCAAAACTAATACTTCACTGTATCCAAAACTATTATATAATAAAACTATTATCCATTTTAATATTGCTTACAACCCACGGCACTGACAACCACATAATCAGTGGCAAGGCGATTCCTGCCGCGAACTTTCGTCTTCTACTCAGTCCCGGCCACTGTCCAACCACAGAGGTCAGACGTTTCGTAAACCGAAAGTATTCAGTATCGAAGGCACTAGTTTTCTCCACGCCAACCATCCTGCCGTCTTTGAAAGACACCCCATCCACACACGCCTTCTCACGCCTTCCGACGCCTTCTCACGCCTCCTCACGCCTCACCGGCAATTATCGTGTTACGGATAATCGTCCGATTAAACTTTCACGCGCTCATCAAATCGAAAGGTGTCTGTGACAGGTTGCTTTCCTGACCAGGGGTCGAGTGATTCGTGCTAATGGAGAATGGAAAACTGTCGAAGCAAACGCGGAAAAGTGCAGTGGGACAATATAAGGAAGCAGAAGGCATTTTTTTTGACGTACTGTGTAAATAATGCGGAGGCAGTTATTATTGGCTGTTTCTTGTGTTACAGTTGCGGTGGTCGGTAGGTATAATGCGAAATGACAAGATCGGAAGATATAGAAGACATGAAAGTGGTCAATTTAATAGGATTGGCGGGTAAAAATTTTACGGTAAGCAAATTTGAGGATTATTATTGGGTTGGCAACTAAGTGATTGCGGATTTTGTCGATAGTGTATATACATATATATGAGCCGCTCAGTGCACACATCGATTAACTCCATAAAACGAAAAGTTGAGAAACGCGATGATGTAATGTATATTGTTTTTAAAAATTCCTCTGATAATATGAATTCAAATATATAATGTGGAATGCATAATTGCAGATATAGCTTTCATCTAACGGTATATAAAATTAATAAGAAAGAATAGCCAACAAACAATCGTCAGTAATGTTACAGTTTTTATGTGACTGATGGAGTTAATCGATTTGGCAACTGAAAAAAGTAATAAAGTTAAATTTAGTCTTTTCATTTTTAAGTTTTTATTACAGAAAAAGTTAGTTATTATACATTTTTATCACAGCTTTTCCATAAAAATGAATGTTGGAAGTTCGGTTATAAAATAATTTTCGTAATTAATTTATAGCAGCTTTATGTTAGCGGCATTATTCTTTGGGATGATTCAGCAATATTATAAATAATGTCTTCTTCATCAGCTGTATGCGAGGATTCGTCATTTCGATTTGTTGACAAGTTCTTATAGTAATCGTGTTTAACAGGAGGAATGAATTTTAGCAGGTCCATCATGTCTCTCCATTTTTCCTTTGTCACAGTTCTACCTTTAGGATATAATAAAGGCTGATCTATATTTTTCAAACTTTGCGGTCTACCCACTAAAGATTTTCTTATATTAATGGCTTGAAATTCTGTATCTTCATTATAGTCACATTTGAATTGTATGAGATAGGGTTTGGACCTTTCTAACTTTATCCAGCGTATTTTAAGCCAATTTACTGGAAGCCCTGTGACGGTTACTTTTCTGTTAATGATAGACTGTTCTAAAGGTTTTGTTGACAAAAAATCTTGGTGAGTCATTTGGATTAGATGAAACGGCGCTTTCTTTTTACATGTTTTGATTATATGGTACCAATCATCCGGTGAAGAAATGTTTTGATTTTTTTTCGCACATCACTCAATAATGACAAAATCTGAGTCATTGGGCAAATAGCTGTGTCCACTTACCAAAAATTTCATGTCAATTGATTCAGCTTTGATTTCCGTGCTTTGAACAAGTTTCAATAAACTTAAGACGGTTTTAATATTTCTGTTTTGACCGGTACACGAATCCGAATATGTTATTATTTTTTCGAAGTTTGCAGCGTAAGTCTTTATGTACTTTTTTAGACAAGATGAAATTTCTTGAGACCCACGAGATCCTTCAGTTTCTGGCCAAACAAACATGTGGCTTATATTTTTATTGAATTCATGACATCCAAAATGATAAACATATAAATTTCGCTTATAATAAGCTACGGATGTGGTCAACTTGGGAAAGGCTAAAGCTTCTTCCAAGTCAAAAGAAAATACGAACAATTTTTCCGATGTTGCCATTCGATCGGCAGCCATTTGACTGCGAGCCCGTTCAGCCTCTTCTAAGTGATTTTCCTTTTCAATTTTTGCCATCTTAATTCCCTCATCGTCTGAAGATTGAATTTTTATTTGAAAAGTATCACAAGTTTGACACGTATCCTTTGATGGTTGTTTAAAATGTAAATTAAATTTTGTAGAGAACACATTATAGTAATATTTTTCTTTCACCGGTGCTACGTTTTCCTTTTCACATTCTGTGACGTATAGTTCATACATCTTCTTAATATTTAAGTCAGGATTTAAATATTGTCGTCTTGGATTATGAGCTCTGGTGTAGTGACTACTGTAGGCTGGAAATTACTTTATATGCTTTATAACATTTGTATCATCTATTTTATTGCTTGCAACGCGACCTTTGCGCTTATCAACCAAAGATGTAACTTGTTCTTTAGAACAACAATCGTATATCCTCCCGTCACTCACCTGATAAGTGTCTCTAGAATATTTCTTACAAACGGTAATATCAAGTCCCTCTTTTCGAAAGTAATATGTAAACGAATGTGATCTTCGTTCTTTAGTTTCATTCGTAGGGCGCCTTCTTTTTATTTCGTTAACTTTGATACAACCTCTTAAGAAAATATTTTGGTCAAGTTGACTATGTAAACTATAAAATTCTTTCATGGCAGCCTCTCTCACATCCGAAATAATTTTTTGATTGCAATTTTGACGGCATCTGCATTTGGTATATTGGTAGAATCGGCAAAATTACATAATTTTCAAGATTTTTTTTTTGCCATTTTAGTTAGTACTAATTAAAATTCGCTAAATACTACCAAAAAGTACGTATTTAGTGGTACTTTCATAAATTTTTTTATGAGAAAATATTAAAAAATGGAGGAAATATAGCTCTTCTCCTAGAGCCGTTTATTTTCATCACTCGCGGTGACCATGATATCGTCGGTACGGCTTATCCGAAATAGAAATAAAAGAATACTGTGTTTGTATATTGCATGATAAAGAATTTAAATTTTACAAGAATTAATTTTTACAAGAATGACAATACTTTTACGAAAAAATCCGTCTTTCGAGGTGAACTGACTTTCGTTCTTATGTTTTAACTTTTTTTTTTGCTACCGAAATAAAAAATCCTTTGTTTAGGTCTGTCTATTATAATGACAAATAAGTATATAAAATTAGAGTCCGATCGGTGAAGTAGTTTTTGAGAAATCGTGGTCACCGCAACCGTATATTTAAAAAAACACAGTTTCGAGATAATCGCGTTTAAAGTTTCAAGTCTATGTTTTTCATAGTTAAAATTAATTTTTCTTGACTTACATAGAATCATATATTCCAGGGCCATAAATGGTCCTTTCTGCACTTTGGCCAACTCCAGGACGTCCAGATGATGTTCGGCAATTGTAAAACGGGTCTCGTCTGCTTTTCTAGCACATTCCTGGGAATTTTGGCCACAAAGTGCGCCTAATGCTTCAAAAATCTTCAGAAGGGCTATGTTACCCTCGTTAAACATACATGCAGATATATATGCCGCAATTTGAAAGGGTTGTGCACCGCCCACAAGACTTTTCGGGCTGATTTTCCACATGAGTTGGTTATAACTTTCGTTATTGTTCTCATATATAATTCTATAATTGCCTAGTCGTCTCATTGTTCATACTTGTATAAAATTTAAAATTCGGTATTCGACCAAATAATAAAGCGGCACGGTCAACTTCATACTAAGCCTTATTTTCTTCCGAAACGTATTGAAACTACTCTTGTCGGTCTCTGCGGTTTTTGGATTAAAATATTGCTTCCTTTTCTGTGGCCTCGATTTGCACGATTTTTTAGATGTTCTGTCATCACGAGTCTCTTTGTGACGATCCTCGGCCATAATTATAATACTTTAAAAAGCGGCAAAAACTTTAGTAAACATAGAGAAAACGAAATTAACTGATCGTAACTTCCGAAGTTGCACGTTTGAATGCTAATACACAATTGCTACAAATCACGCTTATCAAATGTACTTGAAAGTATACAATATATGCATCTGAATCTCGCATGACATAAAAGAATGTTGCCTGGAGGGGGAAAAAGACCTTCTCGTCCCTCTCGTTCGATTTTTCTGAGTTACTTTGCATCCACTTTGATATCCCGAAATATGAAACAGATCGGTGAACTTTCATTTTCGACGCCATTTTGGGAGCAGTTCACATAATATCAAATATATTTTTGACAATATCTCGGAAAGTATTGCGAATTTTGAGGTGCGGTTTCGATTTTTTTAAGTCACTTTGCATGCACTTTGACATTCCGAAATTTAAAACCGATCTGCGAATTTTAAGGTGCTGTTTCGATTCTTCTGAGTCACTTTGCATGTACTTTGATGCTCTTTCGTTACTGTTCGATGCCATTTTGGGAGCATTTTATATAATATCAAATATATTTTTGACGATATCTTAGGAAGTATTGCGAATTTTGAGGTGCGGTTTCGATTCTTCTGAGTCACTTTGCATCCACTTTGATATCCCGAAATATGAAACAGATGGGTGAACTTTCATTTTCGACGCCCTTTTGGAAGCATTTTACGTAATATCAAATATATTTTTGACGATATCTTGGGAAGTATTGCGAATTTTGAGATGCGGTTTCGATTTTTCTAAGTCACTTTGCATCTACTTTGATACCCTAAAATATGAAACGGATCTGTGAACTTTAATTTTCGACGCCATTTTGGGAGCATTTTACGTAATATCAAATATATTTTTGACGATATCTTAGGAAGTATTGCGAATTTTGAGGTGCGGTTTCGATTTTTCTGAATCACTTTGCATCTACTTTGATACCTTAAAATATGAAACCGATCTGTGAACTTTTATTTTCAACGCCATTTTTGGAGCATTTCACATAATATGAAATATATTTTTGACGATATCTCGGGAAGTATTGCGAATTTTGAGGTGAGACTTCGATTTTTCTGAGTCACTTTGCATCTATTTTGATACCTTAAAATATGAAACCGATCTGTGAACTTTTATTTTCGACGCCATTTTGGGAGCAGTTCACATAATATCAAATATATTTTTGTCGATATCTCGGGAAGTATTGCGAATTTTGAGGTGCGGTTTCGATTTTTCTGAGTCACTTTGCATCTACTTTGATACCCTAAAATATGAAACCGATCTGTGAACTTTCATTTTCGACGCCATTTTGGGAGCAGTTCACATAATATCAAATATATTTTTGACGATATCTCGGGAAGTATTGCGAATTTTGAGGTGCGGTTTCGATTATTCTGAGTCACTTTGCATCTACTTTGATACCCTAAAACATGAAACCGATCCGTAAAATTTCATTTTTGACGCCACTTTGGGAGCACTTCACATAATATCAAATATATTTTTGACGATATCTCGGGAAGTATTGCGAATTTTGAGGTGCTGTTTCGATTTTTCTGAGTCACTTTGCATCCACTTTGATATCCCGAAATATGAAACAGATCAGTGAACTTTTATTTTCGACGCCATTTTGGGAGCAGTTCACATAATATCAAATATATTTTTTTCGATATCTCGGGAAATATTGCGAATTTTGAGGTGCGGTTTTGATTTTTCTAAGTCACTTTGCATGCACTTTGACATCCCAACATTTAAAACCGATCCGTAAAATTTCATTTTTGACGCCACTTTGGGAGCACTTCACATAATATCAAATATATTTTTGACGATATCTCAGAAAGTATTGCGAATTTTGGGGTGCTGTTTCGATTCTTTTGAGTCACTTTGCATCCACTTTGATGTCCTAAGCGACGGCTGCATGCTCTATACTAATAATACAAAATAGCGCTCCAGATAAACGCTCATAATTTTTGAACATGTCCTCCGATTCTTATGTACTTTTGAGGAAATATTCTCAAAAATATCTACATTAAACAAACGCAATTAAAAAAAAGTCGATTTTTTTCACCAACCCCACTAGGCATAACCCCTTAACCGGTCAATCACTGTATACTTTTCCCTATACGCAGACTTTTTTCTACTACTTTCTACTTCACTTGCACACATCACCACGATAACTAACAAACTTCCCTACGCCTTCAAAGTAACCAGCTCATTCATCTCAAAAAAGTGTCTCCTTCTTCACACCATCCCACTGCACTTTTCCGCTTCTACCTCGACACCCTTGCACTCTCCATTACCACAAATTACTCGACCCCTGGTCAGGGAAGCAACCCGTCACAGACACCTTCCGACTTGACGCGCGCATGAAAATTTAATCGGACGATTATCCGTAACATGATAATTGCCGGCCGTGAGGCGTGAGGAATATCGCAGGTCGGAAGTGCAGATCTGCGAGGGTCTTTTGTTGTGCGTGGTTTATCCAGGACTTCGGAACCGGCGGTATTCGATTTCTTCTCTGGCTGAATGGTGCTTACGTCGGGAGGTAGTGTCTTCGACACCGAATACTTTCTGACCACGAAACGTCTGGCTACAGCTATTGGACAGTGGCCACGTTTGAGCAGAGCACACAAACTGGCGGCAGGGATCCTGTTTCCGGCGGTTTTGGCGTTGTCATTGCCGTGCCTTGTAAGCAGCGTTAACAATAAGTTTTTGGGAGTTCGTTATTTATGTATTTCTACGGGCACCCGTGAAATGGACAGGTCTTCTTCCTTTGTGATGTTCTTCACTATCCTTATTGACATATTCCCGTACAGTAAAGCCTGTTTTTGTGCGGTGGATAGGGACCGCATAAAAGAAATCGTACAAAAAAATATTCGAAAATTTTATAAATTCTTACATATAATAAACAATTTTGTGCGATATAGTACCTAAAATTTTTTTTATGCGGTGGATAGGGACCGCATAAAAAAAGTCGGACTTAGAAAATACATCAATGATTTATGAAATAGATGAGAGAATGCTTTCAATTAAATAAAATAATTAAATTAGACCTAAAGAAATTGTAAAAATATTTAATTCTTCATTGTACATATACATGGAGAAGTTTTCACATTATACATTAAATAGTTTGCTGCTACTCGTCGTAATCCAAAACGCGCATCTTCTTGTGATGGATTGGTTGAAAATCGCTTTCGTCGCTTGAAGATAGGATTTCAATTGATTTGTTTTTTGGTACCATAAACTCAGTGATCAGTTTTTGTGACGACGGTCGACTGGTCAGTTGCTTGTAAACGCCACGATAGTGAGACATGCATGATCTCAGCTCTTTTTGGAATTTTAAGCGTCTTTCCGCATTGGTATCTATTTTAAGAAAATGCGTTTCCAATTTTTTCGAGATTTGGATCCCTGCATATATTTTATCTGCTGTAATAGATTCCGGTTCTTCTTGTCCATTTTCATAATCTATCAAACTATTGATAATGTCACTATCATCGACAGTTTGGTCCTCAATCATCTCGTCCAGGTCATTATCGCCGAAAGAATCAAAGCCTTCTCCGCCGATGTTATGTGCGAGCGCACTAATTTCAGATAATAACGTTGACGCGTTTTCGGTAACGTTTCGATTAATTACACATTCATATATTTCGTCCACAATATGTACCAGGTCGTTCAATAAGTTTTGTCGGTCGATAAGAGAGGGCATTGCTATTTAAAAGTAGAATTTATACTACAGTATATTTTTTCGTTGCGTCCTGTTCATGACGCACCGTGTGCGTCATCAATTTTGTATCCCATGACGTAATTTATAAGTGATGCGCCATATGAACATGTCCTCGTATAACCCTTAAATGCACGATTTCTTCATTTTGACCCAAAAATTATATTATACGTAATTTATTATACCAATTCATTGAAGAATAAAGAAATTACTATATACCAGGTTGTTCAATAAGTTTTGTTTTGTTTTGTTGAGGGCGTTGCTACTAGTCCAAATTTGTTTTTGTTTTGTTGGTTCACTCTTCTTATCAACGTATGTGAAGGTTCGTTTCAATCAGTCAATTCATTCTTTGTTTACAAGCCATTTAGTGTCGCCGTGTCACAGTATTTTCGACAATGGAAAAAATTGAATATCGTGCAGTGATAAAATTCTTATTTTTGGAAGGTGTAGCACCAAAAGAAATTCACGAACGAATGTTAAGAGTGTATAATGAACGTTCACCTTCAATTAAAACAGTAGAAAGATGGGTTGCTGAATTTAAACGTGGTCGTACAAGCCTTGAAGACGATCCACGTGAAGGACGTCCAAAAACCGCATCAATACCAGAAATCGTAGCCAAAGTACAGAATATGGTTTTGGAAGATCGTCGATTGACTGAGAGGAATTTAGTAAAGGTTCTACACATCTCATTAGGCAGTGTGAGTCATATTTTAAATGAAATTTTGAGTTTTAAAAAGCTGTGTGCACAATGGGTGCCGCATTCGCTAACAATTGAACAAAAACACATTCGAATGCGACTTTCTCAACAACATTTGGAGCGTTTTAAAAAGGATAAAGTGGATTTTGTGCGTCGATTCATCACTATGGATGAGACTTGGGTCTATCACCATGATCCTAAATCAAAACAAGAGGCTAAAGAGTGGTGTGAACCTGGTTGTTCGGCTTCGAAACGAGTTCGTGTCCAGAAATCGGCCAAGAAGGTTCTGGCATCAGTTTTTTGGGATGCGAAAGGAATTTTATTTGTGGATTACTTGCAAACTGGTAAAACAATTAATTCTGAATATTATTGCAACCTTTTGGACCAGTTGAAGGAAAAAATTCGTGAAAAAAGACCCGGTTTGCAGAAGAAAAAAATCCTTTTTCATCAGGACAACGCACCGTGTCACAAGAGCATTTTGACAATGGCTAAAATCCATGAATTAAAGTTCGAATTGTTGGAGCATCCGCCGTATTCACCAGATTTCGCCCCCAGCGACTTCCATTTGTTTCCAGAACTCAAAAAATTATGCATGCCAAGCGTTTTTCGTCAAATCAAGAGGTCATAACGGCTGTTGAAGCGTATTTTGCAGACCTTCCGGAATCTCACTTCAGGGATGGGATCCACAGATTGGAGGATCGTTGGAGCAAGTGCATTAATGTTCAGGGAGATTATACTGAATAATAAAGTGTATTTTGAACCATAACATTGTTTTTCTTATCGAACGACAAAACTTATTGAACAACCTGGTATATGTACATTGATAGGAAACATTAAACTGGTGCTAACGCAGCTTAGATTCATATACCGCATAAAAAAAATCGCACAAAAAAGGACGGCACAAAAATAAAATCGCACAAAACCAATAGCACAAAAACAAAATCGCACAAAAAAGGACCGCACAAAAACAGGTTTTACTGTATTTGTTTCTTTGTTTTTGTCTCTCGTTGCTTCCGTTTATTCTTTCTTTTTCCTTCTCTTTTTTTCTTTACACATTTACTTGCTTCCATTTTCTATACATTTTTCCCCCTACTACATTTCTGATCCCCAAAAATATGTATGAGCAATCTTTTTCTTTTTTTTTTATGTAACCTTTCTTGGTTTAACAGGACCTGAAAGCTTTCAACGACCGAAAACTGGGTGAAATTCGAATAACGATTGTGGACGAACGAATAAACATACACACACTCTCTTTTTTGCAGGTTTTTTTTTGTGCATTCTGAACAAACAAATCAAGCTTTAAATATTTGTGAAATATTAATAATTAAAGGAAATATTTATATCTCAATATTTGAGTCGCTCAATGCACACATCGATTAACTCCACTTTTTGAAAAATCTTAAATTTAAGTGTCAAGCCCTTGGTATAGTCATAACTTTTTATATTTATAATAACTTTCCTGAATAATAAATATTAGCACCGTTAAATGGCAAATTTTTTTGGCAACTGAATAATAAGTAATTTATTTCAGAAGCCATTTCGATTAACTCCATACTCTAATATAAATCGTTTCAGTAACGCCGTATCGTACGCTTGTTTGGCCAGAAACTGAAGGATCTCGTGGGTCTCAAGAAATTTCATCTGGTCTAAAAAAGTACATAAAGACTTACGCTGCAAACTTCGAAAAAATAATAACATATTCGGATTCGTGTACCGGTCAAAACAGAAATATTAAAACCGTCTTAAGTTTATTGAAACTTGTTCAAAGCACGGAAATCAAAGCTGAATCAATTGACATGAAATTTTTGGTAAGTGGACACAGCTATTTGCCCAATGACTCAGATTTTGCCATTATTGAGTCATGTGCGAAAAAAAATCAAAACATTTTTTCACCAGATGATTGGTACCATATAATCAAAACATGTAAAAAGAAAGCGCCGTTTCATCTAATCCAAATGACTCACCAAGATTTTTTGTCAACAAAACCTTTAGAACAGTCTATCATTAACAGAAAAGTAACCGTCACAGGGCTTCCAGTAAATTGGCTTAAAATACGCTGGATAAAGTTAGAAAGGTCCAAACCCTATCTCATACAATTCAAATGTGACTATAATGAAGATACAGAATTTCAAGCCATTAATATAAGAAAATCTTTAGTGGGTAGACCGCAAAGTTTGAAAAATATAGATCAGCCTTTATTATATCCTAAAGGTAGAACTGTGACAAAGGAAAAATGGAGAGACACGATGGACCTGCTAAAATTCATTCCTCCTGTTAAACACGATTACTATAAGAACTTGTCAACAAATCGAAATGACGAATCCTCGCATACAGCTGATGAAGAAGACATTATTTATAATATTGCTGAATCATCCCAAAGAATAATGCCGCTAACATAAAGCTGCTATAAATTAATTACGAAAATTATTTTATAACCGAACTTCCAGCATTCATTTTTATGGAAAAGCTGTGATAAAAATGTATAATAACTAACTTTTTCTGTAATAAAACCTTAAAAATGAAAAGACTAAATTTAACATTATTACTTTTTTCAGCTGCCAAATCGATTAGCTCCATCAGTCACATAAAAACTGTAACATTACTGACGATTGTTCGTTGGCTATTCTTTCTTATTAATTTTATATACCGTTAGATGAAAGCTATATCTGCAATTGTGCCCATAATTATGAAAGTGGTCTAAGTCAAAATTTAAAAAAAAATGAGTTTATCAGTTATTTCATACCACATTATTTTTAACTAAATTTATTCAATGTAATTTTTACGAAATTGTCAAAAATGAACCATTAGATAGTGGTTGTAATTTCAACATTATATGGAATTCATTTAGTTTTAATTATGAAAGTAGTCTAAGTCAAAAATTTCAATAAATTATATAAACAACTTGAAAATGGCACGTGGCCTCCTTTGACGCGTTTCTGAACTACATAATAAAATAAATGACAATCAAATTTTAATAATAACGACAACTTCATTACTAGAATAATCAATAACAAGAAGAGTAAAAAATACCGCGGGTGAATCTGTCTCTTGGCTACAAATTCAATGGATGAGATTCTTGAAAAATGAACCTTATAAAATGTTCTATAAAACATCTTTAGATGATTCTAAATTTCACGTTTTGGATCTTTCACCTAAAAAAGGAAGACCAAAAATATACGGAAATATTAAATTACTTCCATTATACACCACCATTAGACCAGTATCGGAAGAAAAACATAAAGATATTATGAGTTTACTACCGTACATCCCTCCAGTTTTTCAGGAACATTTTAAGAATCTTAAATACTCGAAATAATGATAAAAATGGATTACTGTTTAAAAATAATTAATAAATGTAATAAATGTTCACGAATTATTTCAATCAAATTATTGTTTCAAATAAAACTCAAAGTTCTTTATTGCTTTAAGTCATTTATAGGACATTCAGTTAATTTTGAAAATGGTCCAAGTCAATTCAATCTTTAAAAATAATATTATCGTATAAAATTCACACAAAATTTCATATTCATAGTAAATTTCCATTAATTAAGACTAATAAAATTATAAATTAAAATGTCGCATAATGTAAAAATATTTTTTTAATTTATTCAAATGCAATTCATTAAATATCTCGAAACAAGAAATATATGACTTAGACCACTTTCATAATTATGGGCACAATTATGCATTCCACATTATATATTTGAATTCATATTATCAGAGGAATTTTTAAAAACAATATACATTACATCATCGCGTTTCTCAACTTTTCGTTTTATGGAGTTAATCGATGTGTGCACTGAGCGGCTCATTTCTCTCTCTAGACTGAACCTAAATTCTGTGACGAAACGTCACAATTGAAGCAATGGCGACTAAAAGTCCAAAAGGTTGACAAATTTTAATTATTTGTTGTTAACACTAGATTGCCCGAGATTTCTTGTATACCTATATTGCCCAAAAACAGTCAAAATGACTGCATTGTGAAAAAATAACAAATATGTAAAGAAATTTGTTTAAAATTAATTTTTAATATTTTTTATGTTATTTACAGTTATATAACAGGTTATTAGTAAATATTAACTGTACATATTGACTGTTTTCAATGAACTTAACCCATATTTCTGAAAGCAAGGCAAATTTATTTGATTGTAGGCGCCTACTGCATTCGGTTCTTTTGTCAAAATGAATAAATCATAGAATTTGCTTGAACTTTTCTCTGGCCATAGTTTTTCTAAAAGATTCGGGACCCCACTTCGCTGACCATAAATAACTCAATTTAAAATTTGTTGCCTCGTAAGCTCCACGAGCATATAGAATCCCAATAAATGCACGTATTTCCGGTAATGATATTGTCCAACCGTTCCGCAAAATTCGGCGACATTCTTCTATGCACTTTCTTATATGTTTGATAATATAGTTATCTATTATCGACAATAATGCACTGATAAGATTATCTGCCACAATGTTCCTTTTTGCGTAGCCTGTTGGCCCTTTCACACTCTTGAAAATACAAGCAGATGGTATCCTTCCAGGAATACCACCTTCGTCAATTTTTGTCCACACAGTACCATCAGCAGCTGTTTCGACCTCCTGAAACGTATTTTCAGTTTCTTCATCAGAATCTGAACTAGTTAGCACCCTACACCTTTTCCTGGGCATATTGATGACACTTTCATTTTCATCATTGGTGATCGACTCTTCATCACTATCTTCAGCGTCAGATGTTTCACTTTGAATATAATCCGCTTCATCTTCAGATGATAGTTCAGAATTTGTTGCATTTGATTCTATATCGGAGCACTCTTCACTTATGTTCGTTAGCTTTTCCAAGAACTCATTTCTGTTCGACATTTTTTTCATAAATTTAGGGCGCAAAAGAAATAAAATAAACAACTTGTTAGAACAACACTTTATAAAGATTCGAATAACTAGTACTACTTTAGCTTATTGAGCAACTGACACTTATCAAGTATACGCCCAAATCGACAATTTATCATGCATCATATTTCAATACAAAGCCGGACAGGTCATATAAGAAATTTACTCAATTCAATAAATAAAAATCTTTTGAGTCAATTCAATCTTTAAAAATAATATTATCGTTTTATGAGTTAATCGATGTGTGCACTGAGCGGCTCATTTCTCTCTCACAAAATTTCACGTCACAATTGGCGATAAAAGTAAATTTGACATTTTAATTATTAACACATATAAATTATAAAGTCAAAATTATTAAAATTTACCAAGCAGTCAAAATGACTGCTTCTGGGCAATATAGGTATAACACATATATATACATATGGAAATAAAGGAGGGCGGAAGTAACTACAATTATTCATAAACCCATTTATATGTTATAGAAAAAGTCACGAAATTCTAAGAAATTGTGTCATCAATTTCATAATGGTTTTTCTAATTGAAATTAAAAAACAGTCAAAATGACTGCCTTGGGCAATCTAGTGTTAAAAACGATATTAACACTAGGTTTACGGGCGTTTCTTATATACCTATCTCTACGAGCACCCGTCAAATTGACGGGTAGGTTAAAATACGTATTTACATTAAAAAATCAATTTATTCAAACTAACACTAGAAATACCGACGATTGACGTATACCTACTTCTACCGGAGGGGTCAAAATGACTTGTTTCTTTAAATTTAGGTTAAAATACATATTTAATTAAAAAATCAAAAGTAACACTAGAAATACCGACGATTGACGTATACCTCTTCTACCGGAGCGCAAATTGACTTGTTTCTTAAATTACTAAGACATTTAAGAAAAGACAGCAATGTGTACGTTTTTATATATTTCTTATTTTTATGAACAAAAATTGAATATAATCTGAATAATAATAGTAATATAATAGCAAAAATGTATTAAATAATTATGCATAAAAATCAAAGACATTTTTTGCAAGTTACAGTTATTTTAGCAGAACATTTACCACAGACTCGTTTATGGCATGTACCACAAATATTGTTCGTTTTATTATTAGTACACTGTGCTATTTGACACCGTTTACGTTTCATCGAAATATGTATCTGGTTTTGTGACGATATAGATGATGATATTCCTTCTGCTTGAACTGTAGATCGACCGGTTAGTTCTTTGTAGTCAATTGCAAGCTCTTCGGATAACTGGAATAGAAAGTCTTTTCTTGAAATATTTTCTCCTGTTGTTTCTTTATATAATATCCAGGCATTTATTCCGGCGATATCTAGGATATTGTAAAACACTTGTAATGGCCATATCCGGGATCCAGCTTTCACAGTATATTTCCGAGCCATTTGATCCGTAATATCTACGCCAAATTTGGTATTGTTATAAAATGTAACCGTTTCAGGTAAACGTTTGATCTTTTTCAATTTTTACTGACTTATGTTTTGATCTGAGCACTAATACTTTTTTATTGGCATTACTCTTGTATATGGTCAGAGTACATTTTTCTGTTTTGTAAAGTGCTGTCGAGAAACGAGACATGTTATCCTTTTTTGATTTTGCAAGTTTAGCTAGTTCTCTCTTATTTTGTCTAATGGTGCCAACTAAGGAAGTTCTTTTAGTTATTTGTTTTGTTGCTAATGGCAAACTTGGAAAGAAATTATCTGTTGTAACTGTTCTCCCGCAACCAATATATGGATCTATAAGTTTTAGGACAACAAATTCACCTAAAGGTACGGATAATCTCATTTCCTCTTTTCCTACGTAGGGAAATGCATTTACAACATATCTACTTTTTACATCCGACGCCAACCAGAATTTTATACCAAACTTATTCGGCTTGTTTGGCATATACTGCGTAAATCTAAATCTAGTTTTCGTCGGGAATAATTGCTCATCAACTGTAACGGTAGCACCTGGTTTATAACATATTTGACTGTTTTCAATTCATTTATTCCATACCTCTGAAACTAATGCAAATTTATCTGTTTGTAATCTTTGGCTTCTTTCATTTTTGTTATCGAATCGAATTAGCCGAAGAATTTCGGTAAATTTATTTCTGCTCATTGTCGCAGAGAAAAATTTCGGACCCCATTTTTTGGACCATAAATATGGAAGTTTTAAATTTTTGCTTCGTATGCACCACAAGCATATAAAATTGCTATAAACGCATTCAACTCTGCTAACGATACAGTCCAGTCATGGTCATTCAGAATTCGACGAGCTTCTGCTTCAGTGCAAGTTTTTATATGTCTCATAACACTATTGCAAAGTATCAGAGAAAATGCTGTTCAGCACCGAAAACCAATGTTCCGTGGGGGTCAAAATGACTCATCTCGGTATATGTAGGTATACTGCATACAAATTTACAACAAAATGATAAACAAAAAAGAAAACTGTTTTACAGAATTAATTATTTGTATATCTTAGAAAAAGTCGTGCAAAATTTTCAGAAACAAAATGTACCTGAAATGAGTTATAATTATAAGAAATGTCAAACAAGTCATTTTGACCCCCTTGGTAGTTCTAGTGCTAAGTCTGAGTTGAACGATATAAGGCTTCACGTAAAAATGAAATATTAATAAGTCAAGATTTTTTTCCGAATATCTTTTCGATACGACATTTAGTCTGCTGCATGCTTTGAGTTTCGAATGATGCGAAGATTAATCTAGTAAGAGCAGCTTTATGTTAGCGGCATTATTCTTTGGGATGATTCAGCAATATTATAAATAATGTCTTCTTCATCAGCTGTATGCGAGGATTCGTCATTTCGATTTGTTGACAAGTTCTTATAGTAATCGTGTTTAACAGGAGGAATGAATTTTAGCAGGTCCATCGTGTCTCTCCATTTTTCCTTTGTCACAGTTCTACCTTTAGGATATAATAAAGGCTGATTTATATTTTTCAAACTTTGCGGTCTACCCACTAAAGATTTTCTTATATTAATGGCTTGAAATTCTGTATCCTCATTATAGTCACATTTGAATTGTATGAGATAGGGTTTGGACCTTTCTAACTTTATCCAGCGTATTTTAAGCCAATTTACTGGAAGCCCTGTGACGGTTACTTTTCTGTTAATGATAGACTGTTCTAAAGGTTTTGTTGACAAAAAATCTTGGTGAGTCATTTGGATTAGATGAAACGGCGCTTTCTTTTTACATGTTTTGATTATATGGTACCAATCATCCGGTGAAAAAATGTTTTGATTTTTTTTCGCACATCACTCAATAATGGCAAAATCTGAGTCATTGGGCAAATAGCTGTGTCCACTTACCAAAAATTTCATGTCAATTGATTCAGTTTTGATTTCCGTGCTTTGAACAAGTTTCAATAAACTTAAGACGGTTTTAATATTTCTGTTTTGACCGGTACACGAATCCGAATATGTTATTATTTTTTCGAAGTTTGCAGCGTAAGTCTTTATGTACTTTTTTAGACAAGATGAAATTTCTTGAGACCCACGAGATCCTTCAGTTTCTGGCCAAACAAGCGTACGATACGGCGTTACTGAAACGATTTATATTAGAGTATGGAGTTAATCGAAATGGCTTCTGAAATAAATTACTTATTGTTCAGTTGCCAAAAAAATTTGCCATTTAACGGTGCTAATATTTATTATTCAGGAAAGTTATTATAAATATAAAAAGTTATGACTATACCAAGGGCTTTGACACTTAAATTTAAGATTTTTCAAAAAGTGGAGTTAATCGATGTGTGCATTGAGCGACTCAAATATTGAGATATAAATATTTCCTTTAATTATTAATATTTCACAAATGTTTAAAGCTTGATTTGTTTGTTAAGAATGCACAAAAAACCTGCAAAAAAAGAAAGTGTGTGTATGTTTATTCGTTCGTCCACAATCGTTATTCGAATTTCACCCAGTTTCCGGTCGTTGAAAGCTTTCAGGTCCTGTTAAACCAAGAAAGGTTACATAAAAAAAAAAAAAAAAGATTGCTCATACATATTTTTGGGGATCAGAAACGCAGTAGGGGGAAAAATGTATAGAAAATGGAAGCAAGTAAATGTGTAAAGAAAAAAAGAGAAGGAAAAAGAAAGAATAAACGGAAGCAACGAGAGACAAAAACAAAGAAACAAATACAGTAAAATCTGTTTTTGTGCGGTCCTTTTTGGGCGATTTTTTTTTATGCGGTATATGAATCTAAGCGGCGTTAGCACCAGTTTAATGTTTCCTATCAATGTACATATACCACGTTGTTCAATAAGTTTTGTCGTTCGATAAGAAAAACACAATGTTATGGTTCAAAATACACTTTATTATTCAGTATAATCTCCCTGAACATTAATGCACTTCCTCCAACGATCCTCCAATCTGTGGATCCCATCCTTGAAGTGAGATTCCGGAAGGTCTGCAAAATACGCTTCAACAGCCGTTATGACCTCTTCATTTGATGAAAAACACTTGCCACGCATACATTTTTTGAGTTCTGGAAACAAATGGAAGTCGCTGGGGGCGAAATCCGGTGAATACGGCGGATGCTCCAACAATTCAAACTTTAATTCATAATTTTAGCCATTGTCAAAATGCTCTTGTGACACGGTACGTTGTCCTGATGAAAAAGGATTTTTTTCTTCTGCAAACCGGGTCTTTTTTCACGAATTTTTTCCTTCAACTGGTCCAAAAGGTTGCAATAATATTCAGAATTAATTGTTTTACCAGTTTGCAAGTAATCCACAAATAAAATTCCTTTCGCATGTCAAAAAACTGATGCCAGAACCTTCTTGGCCGATTTCTGGACACGAACTCGTTTCGAAGCCGAACAACCAGGTTCACACCACTCTTTAGCCTCTTGTTTTGATTTAGGATCATGGTGATAGACCCAAGTCTCATCCATAGTGATGAATCGACGCACAAAATCCACTTTATCCTTTTTAAAACGCTCCAAACGTTGTTGAGAAAGTCGCATTCGAATGTCTTTTTGTTCAATTGTTAGCGAATGCGGCACCTATTGTGCACACAGCTTTTTAAAACTCAAAATTTCATTTAAAATATGACTCGCACTGCCTAATGAGATGTGTAGAGCCTCTACTAAATCCCTCTCAGTCAATCGACGATCTTCCAAAACCATATCCTGTACTTTGGCTACGATTTCTGGCGTTGATGCGGTTTTTCGACGTCCTTCACGTGGATCGTCTTCAAGGCTTGTACGACCACGTTTAAATTCAGCAACCCATCTTTCTACTGTTCTAATTGAAGGTGAACGTTCATTATACACTCTTAACATTCGTTCGTGAATTTCTTTTGGTGCTAAACCTTCCAAAAATAAGAATTTTATCACTGCACGATATTATTTTTTCCATTGTCGAAAATACTGTGACACGGCGACACTAAATGGCTTGTAAAACTGATTGAAATGAACCTTATAATTGATGAATTTGGACTGAGTTGAACGATATAATTGAAATATTGAACCAAGATTTTCTCTAGACGAATATCTTCTCGATAACGAATTTAGCTGATGCTTTGAGTTTCAAAATGATGACGAATTTTAATTATTTGTTGTTAAAAACAATGTTAATTTTCTTATATAAATACTAAATTTTGACTAGTATGCGAGGAACGTATTTACATTTCGATTTATTAAAACAAGTTCTTAAACAATATAAAACAAAAATGAATATTAGAATCATGTCTCTCCATTTTTTTTGTCACAGTTCTACCTTACGATATAATTTAACAACTATATTTTGCAAACTTTCGGTCTGTAAAGATTTTCTTATATTAATGGCTTGAAAAAGTCGGATTTAATTTATGAGACGGGTTTGGATAACGTTTCTAACTTTATCCAGCGTATTTTAAAATTTACTGAAGCCCTGTGACGGTTACTGCAATAATGTTTTGTGTTCTAAAGGTTTTGTTGACATTAAAAAATGCCTTGGTGAGTCATTTTAGATTGAAAGAAATTTCTTTTTACATGTTTTGATTATATGGTACCAATCATCCGGTGAAAAAATGTTTTGATTTTTTTTCGCACATCACTCAATAATGGCAAAATGGAAGTCTGGGCGAATAGCTGTGTACGGCGGATTCCAAAAATTTCATGTCAACTTTAATTCAGTTTTGGATGACAAGTTTCAATAAACCGGTTTTAATATTTCTGTTTGAGTACACGAATCAAAATATGTTATTATTTTTTAGTTTGCAACGTATTTCTTTATGTCTTTTTTAGAAAAGATGAATCGATGACCCACGCTCGTTTCTGGCCAAACAAGCGTACGATACGGCGTACTTGTTTATATTAGAGTAATCGAAAGTCTGAAATATTTTATTGTTCAAAAAATTTGCCTTTTTTAATCTAATATTTATTATTGAAAGTTATTATAAATATGTTTTTGACTATCCAATGGGATTTGCACACAGCTTTTTAAATTTAAGAAAAAAATGACTTAATCGATGTGTGATTCTCAAATATTCAGATATATCGATTTCCTTTAATTATTAATACACAAATATGTTGATTTGTTTGTTCATCAAAAAAAAAAATGTTTATTCGTTCGTCCACAATCGTTATTATTCTCCCCAGAAAATTCTAATCCTGTTAAACCAAGAATTTCTTTTTACATAAAAAAAAAAAAAATATTCGATTCATATTTTTTGGGGATCAAAAACTGACACGGGAAAAATGTATAGAAAATGGAAGCAAGTAAATGTGTAAAGTTGAAAAAGAGTGAACCAAAAAGAAAAACAAATTTGGACTAAGCAACGAGAGACAAAACAAAACAAATACATTGAACAACCTGGTTTTTTGCGGTCCTTTTTTTTTGCGAAAAAATTTTTGCAATTTTGGTTTTTAAACTTGGCAATGAAATATTACCATATAAGATCGTGACAATACGGTGCGTCAACATTTTTAACGGAATCAAGTATTAAAACTTGTCAAAATGATTGAAAATCATTAAAGCTTGACAATATTTTTATCATGACGCATACGGTGCGTCAAACATTATGCGTCGCAACGCAAAAATTTGAAAATTTACAATCTTAAATACACAATGTTCAGCCAACAAAAAAACATTTGAAAATGCATGACGCACCGTGTGTGTTAAAACACCACAAATGCATGACGCACACGGTGCGTCATGAAATTTTCACATTTTTCAGAAACACTACATAGACCGCAAAATGATTAGAAATTCAGCAGTACCAGGTTGCTCAATAAGTTTTGTCGTTCGATAAGAAAAACACAATGTTATGGCTCAAAATACACTTTATTATTCAGTATAATCTTCCTGAACATTAATGCACTTGCTCCAACGATCCTCCAATCTGTGGATCCCATCCCTGAAGTGAGATTCCGGAAGGTCTGCAAAATACGCTTCAACAGCCGTTATGACCTCTTGATTTGACGAAAAACGCTTGCCACGCATAAATTTTTTGAGTTCTGGAAACAAATGGAAGTCGCTGGGGGCCAAATCTGGTGAATACGGCGGATGCTCCAACAATTCGAACTTTAATTCATGGATTTTAGCCATTGTCAAAATGCTCTTGTGACACGGTGCGTTGTCCTGATGAAAAAGGATTTTTTTCTTCTGCAAACCGGGTCTTTTTTCACGAATTTTTTCCTTCAACTGGTCCAAAAGGTTGCAATAATATTCAGAATTAATTGTTTTACCAGTTTGCAAGTAATCCACAAATAAAATTCCTTTCGCATCCGAAAAAACTGATGCCGGAACCTTCTTGGCCGATTTCTGGACACGAACTCGTTTCGAAGCCGAACAACCAGGTTCACACCACTCTTTAGCCTCTTGTTTTGATTTAGGATCATGGTGATAGACCCAAGTCTCATCCATAGTGATGAATCGACGCACAAAATCCACTTTATCCTTTTTAAAACGCTCCAAATGTTGTTGAGAAAGTCGCATTCGAATGTGTTTTCGTTCAATTGTTAGCGAATGCGGCACCCATTGTGCACACAGCTTTTTAAAACTCAAAATTTCATTTAAAATATGACTCACACTGCCTAATGAGATGTGTAGAGCCTCTACTAAATCCCTCTCAGTCAATCGACGATCTTCCAAAACCATATCCTGTACTTTGGCTACGATTTCTGGTGTTGATGCGGTTTTTCGACGTCCTTCACGTGGATCGTCTTCAAGGCTTGTACGACCACGTTTAAATTCAGCAACCCATCTTTCTACTGTTCTAATTGAAGGTGAACGTTCATTATACACTCTTAACATTCGTTCGTGAATTTCTTTTGGTGCTACACCTTCCAAAAATAAGAATTTTATCACTGCACGATATTCAATTTTTTCCATTGTCGAAAATACTGTGACACGGCGACACTAAATGGCTTGTAAACAAAGAATGAATTGACTGATTGAAATGAACCTTCACATACGTTGATAAGAAGAGTGAACCAACAAAACAAAAACAAATTTGGACTAGTAGCAACGCCCTCAACAAAACAAAACAAAACTTATTGAACAACCTGGTATTTACTATTGGAGGAATAATTTTACAAACGAAGCAAATATATAAGGATTGTTTACGTAATCAGCTAACCCGTCAATTTGACGGGTTTCGTAGAGATAGGTATACCACATACAAATTTCAAAATTTAGAAAGCTTAAGGAAATAATAATTGTGTGTATAAACTCTTTTAATGAAATTATGAATTTACGATGCAAAGTAGTTAAGATTATTGCTATGTTTTTTTGCGTGTTTCCTTTCAAAGTTTGAAATCCGTCAAATTGACGGGTCCCGTAAACCTAGTGTTAAAGGCATTACGATAAAATAAAAGGGAGTGTACTATGAATTGCATAAATCATATATTCTACGTAGACTATGGTATGTCTACAATAGTATACTAGAATTGTAAAATTGCGTCACTTTACGGCTTCGTACAATTTATCAGCATTTCCACCATAAAACTTCGCTCGTATCCACATAATCTGGCAAATTATATAAAAATTTAAATTTAGAACGGTCAAAACTTAAAATTTCTAAAACATCAATTACAAATTGGACGTTTTAACGTAATTATTTGTACATTTTCAACATTGCCGCTTGAACAGTGGAGATCTAAGGAGAAAAGGAAAATAAACTAACTGGTGAAAATTATAATTTTCTCGGTAAACGTGCGGTGCATGAAGTTGTATACTATTATTAAATTAATTACAACCAAATAAAATGGAGTGTACTATTAATGCATAAATCGTATATTCTATATAGAATATGGTATGTCTATAATAGTACACCATAATTATAAAATTTTGTGGGTTTACGGCTTCATTCAATTTAACAGCATGTCCACCAAAAAATTTCGCTCGTATCCACATGATCTGGCAAATAATATAAAAATGTGAATTTAAAAAGACCAAGATTAAAAATTTCTAAGTTATCAATTACAAATCAGAAGTTTTAAAATAATTATTTGTAAATTTTCAACATTGCCGCTTTAACAGTGGAGAATTAAAGAAAGAAGAAAAATAAACTAACTGGTAAAAATGTAAATTTTCTGGGTAAACGTGTGATGCATGAAGTTGTATGTTATTATTAAATTAGTTACGACCAAATAAAATGGAGTGTACTATGGAATGCGTAAATCGTATATTTTATACAGAATATAGCATGTCTACAATAGTATACTAATTATAAAACTGTGTCGGTTTACGGCTTCATTCAATTTAGCAGCACTTCCACCATAAAATTTCGTTCGTATACACATAATCTGGCAAATAATATCTCGAACTGCGCAGATTCTCGGCATGTATGACCTATGGGAAATGCCAATGGTTGCCCTGTGTCGTGGACTCCCGCCGATTTTGGTAATCACCGTCAGCACCGTCAAACACAGCATCCACCTTATCTACGAAAACGAGGTAAAGAAACGGCAATAATAAACCTTCAGGTAATAACACCCCAAAAACTTTCAAATAAACTTTCAACGTGTCCAAATATTTCGGGTCATGCAAAAAAAGTGTCATTTGACATTTGGTTTAACACTTTCGAGACGGATTTTTTTTTATGAAACTAAAAGAGGCAGGTTACATTTCTAAAACTTCGGGTGAAGAATTTATTTATTAAAATAGGGTAAAAGAAAAAAATGATTTTTTTTACATCAGTGCAAAGTTGAAGCTTGGGACATGTATAAGCAGATTGTTTTGAAAGTGGCCTATGTTCGTTTGTCAATTATTTTCGGTTGCCCGTAGTTACATGTACAACTTGAAGTTATCTGTCAATAAAGCATTAGAGGTTAATTATATTTCGAGTAAATACGATCATTTTGGACGCATAAGTGTTCAGAGTTAGTTCAATAATTAAAAGCATCATTTTGAAAGTTGTCTAAGTCCAATCAATCGACCCATTTATTCTGAAAGTGGTCTAAATCTATTTATACTTAAATTGAGATATTTATTATTGATAATGTCCGAAGGCAGTGATGAAGGTAGTTTTAATTAATTAGTACTTAACAAGTTAACCTCAGTTTTTGGACACGTGCTTTAGTTGAATAATCGGTACGTTTAATTAATACAGTTAAACAAAATTTATGCAATACGCATACTTACAATTAAATATAAAACTTAAAATTTAATATTAAATTTTAGAAATTACTTCACCCATGGGGAAAATAAAACGACAAGGGCATTAAAATTTATTACCACGTTGGTGTAGTAATTTATTAATATATATAAATACATATGTGACTTTTATAGGCTATATTTTATATTATTGATGATTTTTTTTTATAATTTAAAATAAATATGACAAAAATTATAGAAGTTTTATATTTTATTGCGGTCTTTGGTACAATATTTATTTGTTTCACTATAATTACAATATTACCTCAATCTCCAGTAACTTATTGAGTTTATATATTATTTTTTACTTTAATAATAATATTTTATTTATGTTTAATTTATCCAACAGTGTTATTTTATTATATTTTTTTAATTAGTGGGGGCGGTATTATAGTATCTTTTTTATTTTTCATAGCATTTAATTAAAAAATTATATTTAAATTTAGATGTTCTATTTTTTTTCTATTTCAATATTCATTATTTGTCTCATAGTTGCAATAATTCATTTATTTATATTAAATGACTATGATTTATTTTATAAAATTATGGTTAATCAGATTATAATACAAGAAAAAATTGATTCTTTCATTAATCATATTTATGTTAGGCATTGATTAATTCGTACAACTTTTTTTAGAATAACTTACTTATTGTATATTATATATATGGTGGTTAAATGATTGAAATCAAGATAATAAAATGAAATTTGTAATTATATGGAATAAATTAATTGATATTTTAGCTAAAATTAAAAGAAAATTTAAGTGATAAAAATTAAGATAATAAATAATATTTTTTATATTTTAAATAAGAGAAAAAAAAATGGTTTAAAACAATTTTTAAATAATTACTATATAAATATTAATATTTAAAATAATTAAGTATTGGTAATACGAAAAAATCATTAATAGTGTTATATATAAACTATTAAGAATTTCATTAATTGTATTACCTACTCCAATTAATATTTCAATTTGATGAAATTTAGGATTAATATTAGGTGTATGTTTATTAATTCAAATTATTTCTGTTTCTTTTTTATCTATACATTATTGTCCTAATGTTGATTTAGCTTTTAGAAGAGTTGTTCATATTACGCAATGGCGCTTCAATATATTTCTTATGTATATATATTCATATTGGTCGTGGAATTTATTATCATTCTTATATAAAAATTGGAGTATGACTTTTAGGAGTAATAATTTTTTTATTGTCAATAGCAGCAGCATTTATAGGTTATGTTTTGCCTTGAGGACAAATATCATTTTGAGATGCTACAGTAATTACTAATTTAGTTTCGGCTATCCCATATTTTGGTTTAGAAAGTTCGAAGAAAGTTCGGAAATATTGTATTGACACGACTTTATAAAAATATAAAACAAATTACAACATATATACCATCGGAACATCATCACTTCTTCAAATCCCTTTCACATAAACAAAATATAGATGAGCAGTAAATTGTTTTCAAATGTATGTAGTCAAAAAATGTTCTGAATTGCAGAAATATTGTTTTTGCAGTGCTGTAAAGATATATAATATAAATTGAGTGTTGTTTTTTTCAATTTGAAGCATTTTAAATGATGTTGAATGGACTTGGGTTCTTTCGAATTTTATAAAGGATGTGGTTGTTCATTTTGAAAGTGGCTTAACTCCATTTTTGCTAAAAAAACGCATATTATTCACTTAATAATTGCCATTACTTTAATAGGAACTGTAAACTCCTTTAGGAAAGAAACTGAAGAAAGGAAAAGAAGGAAAGAAAAGAAACTCCTTTAGATACAATTAAGCAGTATGCAATTAATGCATATTAACACGTTGCGTACCGCGTCACCCGTACTTGGGTGACGGACATGCTTATGCGGGGCACGTGTCACCCATATATGGGTGACGCTTTTCTCGTTGAAGTTAAATAAGATTTTCAGTTGCATTTTGAAAACAAATTTAACACGTTGCGTACCGCGTCACCCATACTTGGGTGATGGGCATGCTTCCGTGGGCCCCGTGTCACCCATATATGGGTGACACTTTTCTTGTTGAAGTTAAATAAGATTTTCAGTTGCATTTTGAAAACAAATTTAACACGTTGCGTACCGCGTCGCCCATACTTTAGTGATGGGCATGCTTCCGTGGGCCCCATGTCACCCATATATGGGTGACACTTTTCTTGTTGAAGTTAAATAAGATTTTCAGTTGCATTTTGAAAACAAATTTAACACGTTGCGTACCGCGTCACCCGTACTTGGGTGATGGGCATGCTTCCGTGGGGCCCGTGTCGCCCATATATGGGTGACGCTTTTCTCGTTGAAGTTAAATAAGATTTTCCGTTGCATTTTGAAAACAAATTTAACACGTTGCGTACCGCGTCACCCATACTTGGGTGATGGACATGCTCCCGTTGGGCCCGTGTCACCCATATATGGGTGACGTTTTCTCGTTGAAGTTAAATAAGATTTTCAGTTGCAGTTTGAAAACAAATTTAACACGTTGCGTACCGCGTCACCCATACTTGGGTGACGGGCATGCTTATGCGGGGCCGTGTCACCCATATATGGGCGACGCTTTTCTTGTTGAAGTTAAATAAGATTTTCAGTTGCATTTTGAAAACAAATTTAACACGTTGCGTACCGCGTCACCCGTACTTGGGTGATGGGCATGCTTCCGCGGGGCCGGTGTCACCCATATATGGGTGACGCTTTTCTCGTTGAAGTTAGATAAGATTTTCAGTTGCATTTTGAAAACAAATTTAACACGTCGCGTACCGCGTCACCCATACTTGGGTGATGGACATGCTCCCGTTGGGCCCGTGTCACCCATATATGGGTGACGTTTTCTCGTTGAAGTTAAATAAGATTTTCAGTTGCAGTTTGAAAACAAATTTAACACGTTGCGTACCGCGTCACCCATACTTGGGTGACGGGCATGCTTATGCGGGGCCGTGTCACCCATATATGGGCGACGCTTTTCTTGTTGAAGTTAAATAAGATTTTCAGTTGCATTTTGAAAACAAATTTACCACGTTGCGTACCGCGTCACCCATACTTGGGTGACGGACATGCTTATGCGGGGCCCGTGTCACCCATATATGGGTGACGCTTTTCTCGTTGAAGTTAAATAAGATTTTCAGTGGCATTTTGAAAACAAATTTAACACGTTGCGTACCGCGTCACCCATACTTGGGTGATGGGCATGCTTCCGTGGGCCCGTGTGACCCATATATGGGTGACGCTTTTCTCGTTGAAGTTAAATAAGATTTTCAGTTGCATTTTGAAAACAAATTTAACACGTTGCGTACAGCGTCACCCATACTTGGGTGATGGGCATGCTCCCGTGGGGCCCGTGTCACCCATATATGGGTGACGCTTTTCTTGTTGAAGTTAAATAAGATTTTCAGTTGCATTTTGAAAACAAATTTAACACGTTGCGTACCGCGTCACCCATACTTGGGTGATGGGCATGCTTCCGTGTGGCCCGTGTCACCCATATATGGGTGACGCTTTTCTTGTTGAAGTTAAATAAGATTTTCAGTTGCATTTTGAAAACAAATTTAATGGAACAAGTTCTGAAGTATAAATATAGAATATACAGCGTAAAAATATAAAAAAGACACAAATAACACTCTACTTTTTATTAATTTATATAGCATAACATATTATATTATACTATGTCGCATGGAATTCGTTGAAACAGTCCAAGCACATTTGTGGTGATTTGAGGCAATTCAAACCATACGTTGTTGTATTTTTAAGGTTTTTTCTTGCTTGTTAGCGTTCGACCATTCCAGGGAAAGCGATAAACGTTTCCAAATCCAAAATAAGCTACTTACCAATAAGATTATTTCGGAACAAAACAATGTATCAATTACATAGGTCGATAGCACTGTAAATGTAAATAATCGACAATGCATGGATCTTCTCGAGTTACATTGTTGGTTTTCCCGCATATCTCTCCGCTATCGTTCTAGTGCGCCGAGATAAAAACTTGGGCCGGTAGGAAACAAAACGTAATCACGCTTGGTACGCAACGTGTTAAAGCAACGAAGAGGGAAAGTGAAGAATCACTTGAGACCCTACATAAGTCATGGGAGCTCGCATCTTATTGTTTCTGTTTCTAATTTACAATTATAAATAACGTAATAATTTACTATACTATACTATTAATGCATTTATGCAGTATGACTAATTGGTATCCTGTATATATATTTTTATTTGCATTGAAACAGAAATCCTTAAATATGTAAATTTAAGTATAAGTGGATTTAGGCCAGTTTCAAAATAAGTGGCTCATATTTTAAATGAAACGTTGCTTGGCGTTCTTATAAAACAAAGGTAAAATGAAAGGATCAGAATATGTAGTGAGATAATTAACGTTAAAATAATCCGGCATGCATATCTTTTGAACTGAAATATTTAATACTCGGGTACAATTATCTTCCAATATGGCAGCTTGTGGTTTATCGTAATTAAAATTTCAATTTTGTATCCTTCAGATGGCCATATAAAAAGATTGTAGATAATCATTTTCTGTACAGTATTTACCAATTCGTTATCTTTCAATTTTAGATCTGTTCCATTAAAATTGCAATTCTGCAGAATTTGCAAGTGAACATTCTTACTATTCTAATTTGCATTTGTTCACTTAACAATTATCAATACTAATTTGTACACGTCACAGTTCTTGATAATATCCACTAATTACTTGGAATACCAAAATTTGGAATATATTCATGCAAATATTCCACTCAACACCGTACAAATTGCAATAGATGTAATTTCCAAATAATCATTTTAATACTCAGAGTAAGTATTAGGTGTACAAATGAATAATCCAAATTATTTTGAGCGGTTATGAAATGAATTTTAAATTGAATAGATTTTCCCACTCTTTTGTGGTTATGCAGTGTTGACATATAGCTATTAAAAATAACAAATAGTTTTACAAAAAGTCCAACATAACCTTTAATATTATTCAGTTGAGTAGAGTCGAAAATGGCAACAGATAAGGTGCATATTCGACATTGCATTTTTTACGAATTCCAAGAAGGAAAAAATGCTACAAGAGCATGCGAATCGATTTGTTTCTTCCTCGGCGAAGGTGTTGTATCATACGATGTGTGCGCATTTTGGTTTAAGCGGTTTAAAAGCGGTAATTTCAGTCTAATCGACAAACAACGCCCTGGAGGCCCTCGGAAATGCGATAACGATGATTTGTTTGAACTGCTCGCTGAGAATTCGGCACAAACGCAAAAGGAGCTTGCAGAACACTTGGGAGTAATGCAGCAAACGATTTCCAAATGCCTACATGAGATGGGAAAGATCCGGAAAGAAGGAAAATGGGTGAACGCATGAACTCTTACCAAGGTTTTGGTAAAATTACGATGCGGCATTTTGGAGTTTGCGTAAGGAACAGCTTTGAATGTAGAGCATTTGATGAAGTAATCAAACTTGGCCAAGTGCGGCAAAGCATTTTATCATCTATTAGGGCAAACTTTTGGTAAAATTACGATCCGGCATTTTGGAGTTTGCTTCAGGAATAGATTCGAATGTAGAGCATTTGATCAAGTGAACAAACTTTACCAAGTGCGGAATCGCATCTTATCATCTATTAGGGCAAACTTTTGGTAAAATTACGATGCGGCGTTTTGGAGTTTGTATAAGGAACGGTTCTGAATGTAGACCATTTGATCACGTGAACAAACTTGGCCAAGTGCGGAATCGCATCTTATCATCTATTAGGGCAAACTTTTGGTAAAATTACGATGCGGCGTTTTGGAGTTTGTATAAGGAACAGCTTTGAATGTAGAGCATTTGATGAAGTAATCAAACTTGGCCAAGTGCAAAATCGTATCTTATCATCTATTAGGGCAAGGTTTTGGTAAAATTACGATGCGGCATTTTGGAGTTTGACTTTGAATGTAGATCATTTGATGAAGTAATCAAACTTGGCCAAGTGCGGCAAAGCATTTTATCATCTATTAGGGCAAACTTTTGGTAAAATTACGATGCGGCGTTTTGGAGTTTGTATAAGGAACGGTTCTGAATGTAGACCATTTGATCACGTGAACAAACTTGGCTAAGTGCGGAATCGCATCTTATCATCTATTAGGGCAAACTTTTGGTAAAATTACGATCCGGCATTTTGGAGTTTGCTTCAGGAATAGATTCGAATGTAGAGCATTTGATCAAGTGAACAAACTTGACCAAGTGCGGAATCGCATCTTATCATCTATTAGGGCAAACTTTTGGTAAAATTACGATGCGGCGTTTTGGAGTTTGTATAAGGAACGGTTCTGAATGTAGACCATTTGATCACGTGAACAAACTTGGCCAAGTGCGCAATCGCATCTTATCATCTATTAGGGCAAGGTTTTGGTAAAATTACGATGCGGCGTTTTGGAGTTTATATAAGGAACGGTTCTGAATGTAGACCATTTGATCACGTGAACAAACTTGGCCAAGTGCGGAATCACATCTTATCATCTATTTGGGCAAGGTTTCGGTAAAATTACGATGATGAAGTAGATCAAACATTTGATCAAGTGAACAAAGCAAAGTGCGGAATCACATCTTATCATCTATTAGGGCAAACTTTTCTTAAAATTACGATGCGGCGTTTTGGAGTTTGTATAAGGAACAGTTTCGAAGGTAGAGCATTTGATGAAGTAATCAAACAGCGAAAGCAACAAAAATCACCGAGTGGCAGCGTGTCTTTCTCTCCTCAATAAGCAGCGTCGAAAGTCTTTCTTGTGGAAAATCGTGGAAGGGCGATGAGAAATGGATTCTATGACAACCAAGTGAAAGTCATGGGAATGGCGAACCATCAACATCGGTCGCAAAACCAAATCGCTTCGGAAAAAAGGTTTTTCTCTGCATTTGATGGGATATCAAGAGCGTACTTTATTATGAGTTGTTGGAACCGGGTGAAACAGTTACAGCGGACTGCTACCAACGCCAATTAATCTGCTTGAGTCAGGAATTGGAACAAAAACGCTTGTATACCGGCAAAGGAGAACGTCCAGTGAAATGATTGCATGAGCACCACACATTGCTTCCAATACAAAAAACAGCGACGTCTTGCAGCACCCCCAGATTCACCAGTCCCTGCTCCACCGATTAAATGCAAAACGCCGCGTCCGATATGCACTTCCAATTAATCGATCAGATCCGAAAATGGCTTGACGATTTTATCCTATCCAAAGACGTAACATTTTTTCGAGATAAAATTCATCAGCTGCCTGAAAGATGGCTTGAAGTCGTAGAAAGCAACGGCGAGTACTTTGATTAAAAAATTTCATTTACTTTGTTTTAAAATAAACCTTGAATTTAGCTGAAAAATTGCATTATTCATTTGTACACCTAATACTTATTGTTTCGAAATAATAAAAAAATTTGCTCTTTCAAAAATGTTAGCAGTAAATTGTTTTCAAATTTACGTGGTCAAAAAATGTTCTGAAATGCAGAAATATTGTTTTCAAGTCGTTGTAAAGATATATAAAATAAATTGAGTATTGTTTTTTTCAATTTGAAGCATTTCAAATGATGTTGAATGGACTTGGGTTCTTTCAAATTTTATAACGAATCTGGTTGTTCATTTTGAACGGCCTCTTTTATTTTCTGCCTGCCTCTTTTATTTTCTTTAAAAAAAATCCGTCTCGAAAGGGTTAAAAATCGTCACCTGCACTTTAAAATGGCCTATGCCTCTGCATGTCTACTTGACAAAAAAGTAAATCTTCACTTTTTTGTTGCAGATCAAGAGTATTCTCTCCGAGATCGAAACTGATTGGCTGTCGATACGTGAAGAGCATGAACGACGAATTCTGAAAATCTACGCCAACAAGGGAAGAATAATAGTTTACTTCTACACAAGTACGCCGGTATTTGAAGCAAACGAACATTCGCCCGTTTTTTAATTCAGAGCTATTTTTTTTATTAAGGGGACGTTCTACTTTCGCGGGTCGAAAAAATCGATTTTTTTTTATTGCCTTATACGAAAGTATATACTTTTGAGATTATGTCCTTAAATTTGTAGCGATAAATTCGAAAAATTGGGAAAGTTATAGGCCTCGCATCTAACCCACCTCGCGCAGATAGAAGGGCCGTTTTTCTTTTTCGGCGATCTTTATTTATTCTAAGAAATTATCTAATTCTGGAAACGATTTAAAAGAGAAGATCACCCAAATGTAAACATTGCATTGGTAAACATTACGAAGGAGTGTGTTCCGCGCACCAAAATAACATCTAAATATCATCTTACCCTTTACCTTGACGATGTCTGTTATGTTTATTGCTTTCTGAACATGCATTCAGTATTCAAACAGTTTTCTAAAGAGACGTATCGTTTTAATAAATCGTTCGCGAAAAAGAAAGTTTATTGGAAATCAGCATAGAAGTGAATGCAGTTTAGAGTACGCTAGTACATCGGCAGAAAAATTAAGAGAAAATGCTGATTTGCATGTAAACATTGATCCGGCTATGAATTATTGTGTATTACAATTTATTACGTAAGAATCTTTTATATACAAAAATTCGATATGCAAAACTTTAAATGCGTTTTTCTCAGTACTATATTTCTTCAACTGGCGTGCACGATTCCAAAAAAACTATTCGATCAATCGGTCCGAGATTTTAATATATTATTCTACATACTTATGCCTATCGTATGAACCACGGGTGTGTTAATTAATCAATATTTTCTCATTTTCTCCATCATAAAAAGACGGAAAAAGTGCCATTTTCGTGAACCTAATTTTGGAAAGTCAGTAATTTTGAAAGTTTTCATACAAACTCTTTCTCCGTGGTTCATGCGATAGTGGTTAGTATGTAAATTAAGATTCCTGTTCTGTTTTTTTTTTCTGATTATCCCAACGATCGCAATCACGCACGCCAATAAGTATGAATTTTTTGGAGGTGCTCCAGCAATCAAGAAGAATTTATATGAAAAAATTGGAAAAACATAAAAAACAAATATTTTTGTATAAATAAAGGTCGATATGATACAATGTGAAAGTTTCAAATTGCTGCGTTTCTATTTTCGATAAGAAAAAAATTATTGAAAATCAGTAAAATTTTTCGATGAGAAAGTAGAATGTCCCCTTAAGGAATATGTATACCGACCAATCACTGCCTACTTTGTGTTTTAAGGGTATCTCGCTGTAACTGCTGTTGCGATGTATGTGCTGCCACTCCGACCTGTGATAATGGACTGGTTGATGCCGCTGAACGACACGCGACAAAAAGCCCTGCTGTTCCCAGGCCGTTATTTCTCCCCAGACATCGAGAACAAATATTGGACGAAGATATTCCACACGAACATCGGATGTTCAATCGCAATTTCGATGCTGATCGCAACCGACTGCCTCTACTTCACATTCACCTATCACGCCTGCGGCATATTTGCCATCGCTGGGTAGTGTATTTTAATTATATACTGTGGGATATCTGATTTTGTATAAACAAGCAATGAGACAGTGTACGTATGAGAGAGAGAGAGAGAGAGAGAGAGAGTGAGAAAGAATGCTTAAGTCTATATTTGTTATTAGGAATGTTCTCGAATGAATTTATTATCATGGAAACCAAACAGTATAAAAGGGTTGAGCGCGATGTTAAAATAAGTGAGTCTCTGCGAATCTTTAAAAAATAACAGTGTGTGCGTCTTAGCGAATCTTTAGAAAATATCAGCGAGTGTGTTTAGCGAGTTTTGGCGAATCTTTGTCAGCGTTTAATATAGAGTGTAGTGCGAGTAATATTATAGCTATTACTTTTGTGACTAAAACCGTTTAATATATCATTCCAATCTATTAGGCGTACAAATGAATAATCCAATTTTTTTTTAGCTAAATTCAAGGTTTACTTTAAAACAAAGTAAATTAAATTTTTTAATCAAAGTACTCGCCGTTACTTTCTATGACTTTAAGCCATCGTTCAGGCAGCTGATGAATTCCATCTCGAAAAAATGTTACGTCTTTGGATACGATAAAATCGTCAAGCCATTTTCGGATCTCATCGATTGATTGGAAGTGCATATCGGACGCGGCGTTTTGCATCGACCGAAACAAGTGGTAATCGGTTGGAGCAAGGTCTGGTGAATACTGAGAGTGCTGTAAGATGTCCCAACCAAGGCTCATTATGATGTCTTTTGTATTGGAAGCAATGTGTGGCCTAGCGTTGTCATGCAATCATTTCACTGGACGTTCTCCTTTGCCGGTTTACAGGCGTTTTCGTTCCAATTCCTGACTCAAGCAGATTAATTGGCGTTGGTAGCAGTCCGCAGTAACTGTTTCACCCGGTTCCAACAACTCATAATAAAATACGCCCTTGATATCCCACCAGATGCAGAGAAGAACCTTTTTTCCGAAGCGATTTGGTTTTGCGACCGATGTTGATGGTTCGCCAGAATTTACCCATGACTTTCTACGTTTCGGATTGTCATAGAGTATCCATTTCTCATCGCCCTTCCACGATTTTCCACAAGAAAGATTTTCCGCTGCCACTCGTTGATTTTTGTTGCTTTCGCTGATTGATTACTTCATCAAATGCTTTACCTTCAAAACTTTTCCTGAAGCAAACTACAAAATGTTGCACCGTAATTTTACCCAAAGTTTGCCCTAATAGATGATAATATGCGATTCCGCACTTGGCCAAGTTTGTTCACGTGATCAAATGGTCTACATTCAGAACCGTTCCTTATACAAACTCCAAAACGCCGCATCGTAATTTTACCAAAAGTTTGCCCTAATAGATGATAAGATGCGATTCCGCACTTGGCCAAGTTTGTTCACGTGATCAAATGGTCTACATTCAGAACCGTTCCTTATACAAACTCCAAAACGCCGCATCGCAATTTTACCAAAAGTTCGCCCTAATAGATGATAAGATGCGATTCCGCACTTGGCCAAGTTTGTTCACGTGATCAAATGGTCTACATTGAGAACCGTTCCTTATACAAACTCCAAAACGCCGCATCGTAATTTTACCAAAAGTTTGCCCTAATAGATGAAAAGATGTGATTCCGCACTTGGTCAAGTTTGTTCACTTGATCAAATGCTCTACATTCGAATCTATTCCTGAAGCAAACTCCAAAATGCCGGATCGTAATTTTACCAAAAGTTTGCCCTAATAGATGATAAGATGCGATTCCGCACTTGGCCAAGTTTGTTCACGTGATCAAATGGTCTACATTCAGAACCGTTCCTTATACAAACTCCAAAACGCCGCACCGTAATTTTACCAAAAGTTTGCCGTAATAGATGATAAGATGTGATTCCGCACTTGGCCAAGTTTGTTCACTTGATCAAATGCTCTACATTCGAATCTATTCCTGAAGCAAACTCCAAAGTGCCGGATCGTAATTTTACCAAAAGTTTGCCCTAATAGATGATAAGATGCGATTCCGCACTTGGCCACGTTTGTTCACGTAATCAAATGGTCTACGTTCAGAACCGTTCCTTATACAAACTCCAAAACGCCGCATCGTAATTTTACCAAAACCTTGCCCTAATAGATGATAAGATGAGATTCCGCACTTGGCCAAGTTTGTTCACTTGATCAAATGATCTACATTCAAATCTATTCCTGAAGCAAACTCCAAAAGTGCCGGATCGTAATTTTACCAAAACCTAATAGATGATAAAATGCTTTGTTGCACTTGGCCAAGTTTGATTACTTCATCAAATGCTCTACATTCGAATCTATTCCTGAAGCAAACTCCAAAATGCCGGATCGTAATTTTACCAAAAGTTTGCGCTAATAGATGATAAGATGCGATTCCGCACTTGGCCAAGTTTGTTCACGTGATCAAATGGTCTACATTCAGAACCGTTCCTTATATAAACTCCAAAACGCCGCATCGTAATTTTACAAAAAGTTTGCCCTAATAGATGATAAGATGTGATTCCGCACTTGGTCAAGTTTGTTCACTTGATCAAATGCTCTACATTCGAATCTATTCCTGAAGCAAACTCCAAAATGCCGGATCGTAATTTTACCAAAAGTTTGCCCTAATAGATGATAAAATGCTTTGCCGCACTTGGCCAAGTTTGATTACTTCATCAAATGATCTACATTCAAAGCTGTTCCTGAAGCAAACTCCAAAATGCTGCATCGTAATTTTACCAAAATCTTGCCCTAATAGATGATAACATGCGATTCCGCACTTGGCCAAGTTTGTTCACGTGATCAAATGGTCTACATTCAGAACCGTTCTTTTACAAACTCCAAAACGCCGCATCGTAATTTTACCAAAAGTTTTTTTAATAGATGATAAGATGTGATTCCGCACTTGGCCAAGTTTGTTCACGTGATCAAATGGTCTACATTCAGAACCGTTCCTTATACAAACTCCAAAACGCCGCATCGTAATTTTACCAAAAGTTTGCCCTAATAGATGATAAGATGTGATTCCGCCCTTGGTCAAGTTTGTTCACTTGATCAAATGCTCTACATTCGAATCTATTCGTGAAGCAAACTCCAAAATGCCATGTAATTTTACCAAAAGTTTGCCCTATAGATGATAAAATGCTTTGCCGCACTTGGCCAAGTTTGATTACTTCATCAAATGCTCTACATTCAAAGCTGTTCCTTACGCAAACTCCAAAATGCCGCATTGTAATTTTACCAAAACCTTGGTAGGAGTTCATGCGGAACCCATTTTCCTTCTTTCCGGATCTTTCCCATCTCATGTAGGCGTTTGGAAATCGTTTGCTGCATTGCTCCCAAGTGTTCTGCAAGCTCCTATGGCGTTTGTGCCGAATTCTCAGCGAGCAGTTCGAACAAATCATCGTTATCGCACTTCCGAGGGCCTCCTGGGCGTTGTTTGTCGATTAGACTGAAATTACCGCTTTTAAACCGCTTAAACCAAAATGCGCACAAATCGTATGATACAACACCTTCGCTGAGGAAGAAACAAATCGATTCGCATGCTCTTGCAGCATTTTTTCCTTCTTGGAATTCGTAAAGAATGCAATGTCGAATATGCACCTTATCTGTTGCCATTTTCGACTCTACTCAACTGAATAATATTAAAGGTTATGTTGGACTTTTTGTAAAACTATTTGTTATTTTTAAGAGCTATATGTCAACACTGCATAACCACAAAAGACTGGGAAAATCTATTCAATTTAAAATTCATTTCAGAACCGCTCGAAATAATTTGGATTATTCATTTGTACACCTAATAATATAATTCTAAACGAGATCGCACCGTGTGTTGTTTATAATTATGAAATTCTTTTTCAGTCACCGATTCAAGCATTTTTACCGGGACGAGAGACTGTATCATTCGGATTTGTTAGCGAAGCAACATGTTTCATTGCCAGACGACGAGAAGAAGGAAATGATAACTTTCTGGGATCGTCTGTGTGACGGCGTTCGATTGCATAATAGATCGATTTGGTGAGTATTGCTGCGATTGATAAAAAAGCTAAAAGCGACATCAATTATTAACAAAATTAATTTAAAAAAAAAACAAATATCTAAAGATGTTTGAAAGATGTAAAGAAAGTTCGTGAACAAATATCTAAAGATCGCTATAGGTATATTTTCATTGTGTTCAACATTAATCTAAAGCGCATTCTCTATGAGACGGTCTTGCAATACAGAATTTGCGTGTAGATTACTGTGATTAATAATGTGCTGTGAAAGAATAGTTACAGATTTCTTAAGGTTCCAATTTTTTCGCCATGACGCACACGGTGCATCATCAATTTTGTGGGAAGGCAATATCAAAACTTTTGTCATGACGCACATGATGCGTCATTAATTTTGTCCAGAGGAAATATTAACATTTTTTGTCATGACGCATATGGTGCGTCATCAATTTTGATGGCGTGGAAATTTAGATTCCAAATTTTTCGTCATGCCGCATACGTTGCGTCATCAATTTTTAAGCAAGGAAATATTGAAATTTCTCAATTTTTGTCGTGACGCACATGGTGCGTCATCAATTTTGTCAGAAGGAAATAATAAAATTTTTCGTCATGACGCATGTGGTGCGTCATCAATTTTTACGGAAGAAAATAGTAAAATTTTTTGTCATGACGCACATGGTGCGTCATCAAATATGGAATATTAAATAAATATCATGACGCAAACATGCGTATTAATTCTGACACAAGGAAACATTGAACTTTCTCAATTTTGCGTCATGACGCATACGGTGCGTCATCAATTGTATAAAAATATCAAAATTTTTCGTAAATATATAATATTGACTATATAGAACGGTGTGTCATATTTTGATGGAATAAATATAATATAGATTTCAAATATTTCGTCATCACCATTACGTTTCATCAATTTTGACGCAAGGAAATATTGAAATTCTTCAATTTTTGTCATGACGCACATGGTGCGTCATCAATTTTGTGAGAAAGCAATATCAAAATTTTTTGTCATGACGCAGACGGTGCGTCATTAATTTTGTCAAGAGGAAATATTAAATTTTTTTGCCATGACGCATATGGTGCGTCATGATTTAAAGATTTCAAATTCTACATGACGCATACGATGCGTCATCAATTTTGCTGGAGTGGAATATTAAGATTCCAATTTTTTCGTCATGACGCATATGGTGCATCATCAATTTTTAAGCAAGGAAATATTGAAATTTCTCAATTTTTGTCGTGACGCACCCTGTGCGTCATCAATTTTGTCAAAAGGGAATATCAAAATTTTTCGTCATGACGCACACGGTGCGTCATCAATTTTGATGGAGTGGTATATTAAGATTCCGAATATTTCGTCATGACGCATACGTTGCGTCATCAATTTTGACGCTAGGAAATATTAAAATTCCTCAATTTTTGTCATGACGCACACGGTGCGTCATCAATTTTGTCAGAACAAAATATCAACATTTTTCGCTATGACGCACACGGTGCGTCATCAATTTTGATGGATTGAGATATTAACCCATTCGAGACCGATTGCACACCGTGTGTGCAATTGATTTGTGAGGCTATAAGACGGCTTGCACACCGTGTGTGCAATAACAGTAATGTGCAATTATCAGTTATTCTGAGTAAACTAGTCGTCGAAATAAGATTTTCCTTGAACTAATGAAATCTGCAAGGTACAGGAAAACAAAATTTGGCATTGCTTTTACTGTGTACCAAAAATCTAAAAATTATTTGAAGCCTTTCTTACATGTAAAATACTATGAATTGCCGACAGTCCTACAAAGAAGGAAAATATAAACGTAATAATTACTCTTGTCCTGCTTATGTCGGTAATCCTGGATTATGTTTGGGAGAATGTTTCAATCAACCAACTAATGTATAATTACTTTACGATCAGTGTACTATTTCCTAAAAGTGTATTTACAAATGATATTTTCTTTTTTATTACTGAGTTACATTACTTTGTTATCTGTAGACATTTTTCTAAAAATTTAATTCTCGTTTGTTATTTTTTTCATTATTCAACTTACCTTTTTTTAAATTTTTACTACTTTTTAAACATTTTCTTTGCATTATATTCTGTTCTTTATTATTGAAAACAAAATAACGATTTTATATTATCTAACTATTTTTGAAATAAATGTTCAATCCGTTCCTCGCAGTAAAAATTGTTCGCGGAGCGAGCTGCACACCTGGTGTGCAATGATCTTATTTATGGGAATTCACTTACGAATTGGGTGATTTCCATAGTAAACGTGTTTTTTTTTTTTAAATGAGCAATATAAAGAAAAAAAAATTTCGCTCCTGGGGACCGTGTTCGAAAAATATCGTCGTCTCGAATGGGCTAAGAAAGAAAATGTGAAAATTTTATGACGTACAGTTAACCAATGTGTGTTCCAATGTTTCTACTTATCGAATTTTCCAATGTTTTTTCATTGTTCCACTATTTTACGATGAAAGTACTTAATTTTTTTTCTGGTAGGCCTCAATACTGCATTATTTTTTATTGGTTTTTATTTTTGTTTTATTTTATTCGTTTTTATATTGTTAGTGTCTTATTTTTTAATTTTTTAATTTTAATTTTAATTTTTATTTTTGTATTCTGTTTTTATTTTGTATTTACTTTATTTTATTTAAGGCCTTTCCATATTCGTGCTTTTCAACTTTTGAATTTCTTAAAACTACAATTTCTTCGATTTTTCTATTTTCCAATGTTTCTAATTCTCGAATTTTCCAATGTTTTTCCATTGTTCCACTATTTTACGATAAAAGTACTTGCCTTTTTTTCCAGGTACGCCTCGATGCTGCATACATGCCTCATCTGGCCATTCTTCATCGCCATCTGTAGCAACGTTATCATCATAAGTATCACCGGAATGCTGGCGAGTATTTCCTGCGACTTTAGTATTTTTACGCGTCCAACAATCCGCCTGTTAACCCATTTGCATCATCGTTCTAAATCCGCAATCTTACTCAAAAATCCGACATGCGCAAGGAAGACTTCTAATGTTTATTCTGATTAGAAACAGTGTTATAGGGTTATTCAAATCATTCCTCGTATTTTAACAAAAATATATTTATTTCAACAATTGTACAGTTTTCAAAACAAAATTACATAAAAAAAATTATAAAAAATTCATTTTTACTTATTGAAAAGTATGATAATTTTTAAAGTCATCAATGCATAGTGGTAAATTGCAAATGTTACATTAGAAGACTGTTTCTCTTCTAAGTGATTTTGATGCACACAAAATGCATTGTTTAGAGGTTCTTTTGCCCTTAGCTTCCGTTGGAGGAATTTGCACAGCAAAAAGGCGACCAATATATCTCGGTGTTGAACTAACGGGGTCTACCATTGATAGGAAAAATTAAACTGGTGCTAACGCCGCTTAGATTCATATACCGCATAAAAAAAAATCGCACAAAAAAGGACCGCACAAAAGCAGGTTTTACTGTACTCACTGCCATTTGCCACAATCATTGATGTATATATTAGTGGCTGGATTCGATAGAGATTTACTGAAGCTAGTACAACTGGGTAGATAAAAGAAAACTTATTGCTACTTATTTATTGTTACTTATTGTTACAACAGTAACTTACTGAAATAATTGCCGGTCAGCATTGGGATTATTTATGTTTAATAACAGGACACATGTACGTTTGATGATTGAGCCGTTTATTTTGAAAGCGGCCGAAGTCCATTTATACTTAAATTGAGATATCTAAGGGTTTGTGTTTCAATGCGATTAAAAATATAAGTATAGGATACCAACGAGACACAGTGCTTAAGTGTGTTTAAAAGAGCTCAATTTACAATTCGTATTAAAATAACAATTATTAATTGAATAGTTTTTTTAGTTTAGGTACACTTTTAATCCCACCGTGCCCCAAAAAGTTAATGCGTTTCCATACGTCGCATTATTGAAAGATACACCGTAATTCTATAATACGTATCTATACCCAGAAAAGTAATCTGTTACAGGCCATCATAAGGTTCGAAATTTACGACGAATCCTTACCGGCGATCTGCTTCACAGGCAGTCAGTTGGTGCATCTTTACTTTATGAGCCTGCCTGGACAGAAATTAATCGACGAAAGCAGCGCCGTACGAGACGGAGTGTACGGTATATTTTAATATTTCATATATATCATATATATATTTTTCTTTTTTTTTTTGTGACGGAGGGGAAATCTTGTGTACGACACCCCCGCACTTCCAAGGGAAAGTGCAGGGGTAGTGCCGGATTTTTACCGACTAAAACCCCGCTGATGCCACTTCCCTACACCGATTTCTGATGGGCTTCGGGTTCTCCTAAGAATTTCACCGAAACCCATCCGGCGCCACGAGTCGAACTCGCACATTCCCAGCGGAGATCCGGAAGGGATCTCTGACAGACCACCCGGGGTATGCAACACACACATGCTCACACCTTTATTTACAAAAATAAACGTCACACTCGTACAAACATTCTTACACTGTTACATACTAATACCCGGTAACTACCGACGACGGGCCAGACATCTACCTATCGCCATCGCTCGCTTGTGCACCTTATTGGTTGGACGAGCCCCTGCTCGTGCCAACGTGCACCATTCTACCCAGTCGCAGGCAGTGTCCGACGCCTGCGACCAGTGCGGCAGTCGGAAGGAGATGACTCTTATGAGGTTAGCAGCTCCACCGACCGCAGCCGTAGTTAGCTATCGTCGCTTCGCGCACTGAGGCGATCGGTGACCGGGGCACGTCTCCGGTTGGTCCGCTCGCAACCGGGTCGCCTATCGCGCTCCCGGTCCGCAGACTCCTTCTGGGACATAACGTCCTCGCAGAATAAACGCTCGTCGGCACCCCCGCTCTCGAGCAGCTTCGGTAAGATGCCCGAAAGCGAGAGGTCCCAGCCTACCGCGTCGACGAGGACTTGGCGTTCACGTGCCCACGCCGGGCACACCTCGAGCGTGTGCGCCGCCGTGTCCTCACTACCCACCCCGCAGTGCTGACAATTGGCGTTGCGTTCCCTCCCTATCCTTCACAGATAAACACTGAAACAACCATATCCGGTGAGAATCTGCGTGGCGCGAAACCCCCGCGAGATGAGACAGCTCCGGCTGAACCACTCCTGTGGGTTCCGCAGGAGCTCCTCGGCGAGTTCGCGACACCGGTCTAATCTCCGCTCACTCGCGTACACGCGGTCGCTCACTCTCCGGCGCCATTGAGCTATCGAGCGACACCTCGCAGCCCTCCGAACGGCACCGGTGAGGATCACCGAATGATTGACCGCGCTCGCGCATTCCCGCACGGTGATCGTATATCTCCGATTGTTCACGCGAGGTCGACAGGCACGATTGCCAGGGCTATCGCCGCCTCGAGGGATTTCTGTACTTGACCACACGGATAGCCATCTGCCGCTGGACCGATTCCAGCGCCACCCGACTACCCCGCGACAGATCGTCCGCCCATACCGGCGCACCGTAAAGCATCATCGAGTGTATGACGCCCGTGTACAGGCGGCGAATGTAAGTTTGGAAGCCTTATATTGCAGCCGTTATATATAGGTTGTCTTGGAAGTGTCGGTCGAACTTCCATATTGGAGTCGAGTTGAGGCCCAGGTATTTATAGCCCTCGGTCCCAATATCGACCGATGCCCCCGCCGATCGATAGCGTGGTGCGCGAAGGTCCGGAGTTGAAGCCTGTGGTAATGAAACCAATAGCCTGGGTCTTCTTGGAGATATCCGTAGGCCCAGCGCCTCGATCTCACCGACAAAGAGGTCACCGCCCGTTCCGCTCGGTCGGTGTCCTCCATAAGTTCCCCCCGGCGAGGACGAGTGTGTCGTCTGCGTAACACACGACACTCACCCCTGGAGGGCGCGCCGCGCGCAATACCGCGTCGAAACCGATGTCCCATAGAATCCGATAATGCGGGACCCCCCTGTTCACACTGCGCAGGTGGGTATATGCTATACGCAATTTTTATCTCGGATATCCGATGATTATACGCCGGAACGTATGGTATTCCAAGGCGCTCCGAATCACCCCCCAGGGCAATTTGAAGGCATTGACGATGTCGAGGCTCACCGCCAATACCACCCCGCCACTGGTGGTGTATCTATCCGTGAAGCCGCGCACGCGCTTCACCGCATCGATCGTCGATCGGCCACGACGGAAACCGAATTGGTCGTCATCGAGATCGGGACCCACCTCGGACAGATGCCGCAGAAGGCGGTGCATGGACCCGCTCGAACAGCTTACCGACCTCGTCCAAAAGCCAAATGGGTCGGTAAGCCGAGGCGGTGTCCCCTGTTCGTCCCTGCTTGGGGAGCAGTACTAATTTGGCGGTCTTCCACACCGAAGGGAAGACCCCCTTATGCAGGCATGTGTCGAACATGTCGATGATTTTCCTGCCCACCGCCGGAATGGCAAGCGCCAACGCCTTCCCTGGCACGCCGTCCGGCCCTGGGGCCACTTTCTTGCCCCTGAGCCTACGTGTGGCGATAGCCACTCCTCGTCGGTGACCACGCGCGACTCCTCTTCGGCAGCCGCCACTTGATCTTCACGGGGGCGGGTCGCCCATTCCGGCCCCTCCTCATCCGGTGGGAAGAGGGTACCTATGACCCGCTCCAAGAGTTCCGGCTCCAGTCTGCTGGTAGCCGGAGGAGCCCCGTCTTTGAGCTTACGCAGGACGATATTGTATGGACGACCCCAGGGATCCCGATCTATGGTTTCCCTGAGCTCGTTCCATGCCCTGTTCTTGGCGCTCTGGATCGCCTCCTGAACGGTCTTGCGCGCGCTACTGTAAGCGTCATAGAACGCTCGACCGTTCCGATCCTGTTCTTCTTCAGCCATCCCACGCCGCCGTCTGCGCAGATGGCGTGCGTACCGACGTCGGGCCGAAATGCAGACCGCTCGTAGGTCCGCAATCTCGTCCGACCACCAGTACGCCGCTCGTCGTCCTGGGTGTGGTCCTCCTCTTCTCATGGCTGAGTCGCAGATCCGCGTCATGACTCGTTTGAATTCGACATTCTTCAGCATGACGCATACGGTGCATCATCAATTTCGACGAACACACATATGAACATTTTTCAAATTTTTCGTCATGACGCATACGGTGCGTCATTAATTTTGATGTATCCGAATATCAACATTTTTCAAATTTTTGCTCATGACGCATACGATGCGTCATCAATTTTGTCGGAACTAAATATTAGTTTTGTGCCATGACGCATGCGGTGCGTCATTAACTTTGAAGGTAGCAAATGCTAGAATTGAGAACTTTTTCAACGTGACGCATACGGTGCGTCATGAATAATGATGGTGTCAAAGATTACATTTTTTCGTCATGACGTATACGGGTGACATAAATTTTGACGGACACTAATATTAAAGTTGACAACATTTTTTAGCGTGACGCATGTGGTGCGTCATTAATTTTGATGGAGTCAAATATCACTATTTCTCAAATTTTTCGTCGTGACGCATGCGGTGCGTCATCAATTTTAATGCAACGGAATATTACAATTTTTCGCCGTAAATCATTAATTTGTTAGGGATAATTATATCATAATTCGACCGTTTATTTTGAAAGTGCTGTAAGTCGATTTAAAAAAAAATGAGATATCACGCAATTTTTGATTAATTTAATGTAAACTTTTTATGTATAACTAGTTAATATTTGATTTCTTAAAAAATGCCCATGTTTTGTACAATTTAAAATTGGTCGCTAAAAGAAAGGGTTAGCAGATGTTTGCCGGTCAGTAGCCTGTTACTTTACATTTCTTTTACATTAGCAAATATTGAAATTGGCAGCATTTTTCAACGTGACGCATACGGTGCGTCAACAATTTGGACGGAGCTAAATATTAAAATTTGTCAAATTGTTCGTCACGACGCATTTAGTGCGTCATCTTTTTTCACAGAAGAAAATATTGGAATTGACACCATTTTTCAGCATGACGCATACGGTGCGTCAACAATTTTTGGACTCAAATATTAATACATTCTATTCCACGTGTACTATTTACCATGAAATAATGAAATATGGCGAAAAACAGAGTTAAAATTCTGAAAGATTCAACAAAAATCCCCAAATTTCGCTCCGTAGACGTCACAATAAAAATGACGACAAATTTCTAAATAATAAAATCATACGTTTTACTAATTTCGCTACTTAACCTCGAAACCTCTAGTTCTAGATCTAGTGTTAAACAAACTCGTCGTCCGTTCTGTAAAAAATGAAAAATCGAAAATTCGTCTATGTTGCCACAGATACGAGTCCACTTGGTACACAGTTCCACCCCGAATTCAACGACTTCTGGTTGTTCCGATGTTGCGAAGCCTGAATCCCTGTCAAATAACGGCAGGCAAATTCTTCACCTGCAAAATCGACACCTTCGGCTCCGTAAGTAGTGCTTCGAATTTTACGCCCATTTTCTGCAAATTCCCCCGATATTTTCGGCTGAGACGTTGAAAAATCCTGCGATCTTTGCCGCATGTTCGTCTGTTTAGTCAGAAATGACTGCGATGTTTCGAGAAAAACGAATGTGACGCACTGCAATGAAGAATCTTTGTTTCGAGCATTTTACACGCTCGAAATTTCTCACGGCAAAATTGAGCTAAGAATTAAAAGGACAGAATGCAAATGGTACTGCTACATTTCCTATTTAACTTGTCCGATTTTTCTGCGGTCAATAATTATTAGTCTTTTATTATAAGCAAAAGTAGCAGAAATAATGTATCTTGTGTACTTATTATTTATTAGTGCAGTTACGCAATTGTAATTTTTTCTACGCGGTTCTTTTCAGACAATAATCGTTTTAATGTTTTTTTCGTTATTACATATTCGGAGGATTTAATTTACCGCTATTTTATAAGAATGATTCCTGATTTTCGTTTGGGACAACTCGTCGTTTCCTGTTTTCATATTTTTATTATAGTTAAATTTACGTGTATTTATTTGTGTTACACGCGAACGTGTATTCGGCAGAAAAATGCGAATTTTATTTATTTCATATCGTTAGATTTGTAGTGTGCACAAGTTCGTATATTGACAAATTATTATTCGAAACAATATTAAACATTGCAAAGTGAATAGTGTAGAATTGAAACATTAGAAAACAAAAAGTCGCACACATGTGTTTCTGATATTATCATTTGCAAATTTAATACATTCCTGTTTAAAGGATAGAAAGTGGTACATTGCAAAATGATTGTCTGAAAAGTTAAATAAATGCCCAAAGTTGAATATTAAATGGTGATCTAATGCAAGCTTCAGTATCACAATTTGTAGGATGCGGAATTTTAAATTATGATCACTTCCAATTTTGCATATCGGTAAATCATTATAAGCAGATGAGAATATCAAACATTATCATGTGCATTTTTGAACAATTACATATCGAATGGTATAGAATTTTAAAAAGTTAAAAATAATTCAATTAAAAAACGTGTATTAATAGAGATGATTTCCACATTTGAAATGTTGTGAATTATCAATTGTAAATTTTGAATATTTTAAAATATCATCTGAAAATCTTTAATATTGCATAATAATATATCCTGTATAATTATATAGCATGTGGAATTGAAAATGATGATCACTCCCCAATTTGCATATCGGTAAATCATTATAAACGATAAATGATGGTTCGTAAACTTTGATTATTGTTATTTGAATTATACAGCATCCTAAACATCGGGATAATTAGGTGGAAATCAGAATATCAAAAATTATCATATGCACATTTGAACATTTACAACATATTGAATAGTACAGAACTAAAAAGTTAAAAATAATTCAATTAAAAAATGTATATAAAAGAAGATGATTTCCAAATTTTAAATGTTGCATATTATCAATTGAAAATTTTGAATATTATAAAATATCACCTGGAAATGTTTAATATTGCATAATAATATATTCTGTATAATTATATTGCATGCGGAATTGAAAAATATACTCACTCTTAAATTTGCATATCGGCAAATCATTATAAGCGATAAATAATTTTTCGTAAACTTTGATTATTGTTACTTGAATAGTTCAGAATCCGAAACATTCGGATAATTAAGTGGAAATGCAAATATCAAAAATTATCATATGCGCATTTGAACAATTACATATTGAATGATTTAGAACTAAAAAGTCAAAAATAATTCAATTACAAAATGCATATTAAAAAGATGATTTCCAAATTTGAAATGTTGCACATTATCAATTGTAAATTTTGAATATTATAAAATATCATCTGAAAATTTTTAATATTACATAATAATGTGTCCTGTATAATTATATAGCATGCGGAATTGAAAAATATACACACTCTTAAATTTGCATATCGGCAAATCATTATAAGCGATAAATAATTGTTCGTAAACTTTGATTATTGTTATTTGAATAGTATAGAATTCGAAACATCGGGATAATTAAGTGTAAATGAGAACATTAAAAATTATCATATGCACATTTGAACAATTACATATTGAATGGTAAAGAACTAGTCAAAAAAATATCAATTACAAAGTTGTTATTAAAAAGATGTGAATGTTGTGAACTATCAATTGTAAATTTTGAATATTATAAAATATCACTTTAAAATGTTTAATATTGCATTATAATATATCCAATATAATTATATAGCATGCAAAATTAAAAATGATGCAATTTAAATTACAATATCGGCAAATTTTTAAAACGTACGAAAAATTGATTGAAACATCATTTCCAAGTTTGTTGTATTGTTATTATTATTGTAATTAATATTGTTACATTCATATGTTGAATATGAAAACTTTGAATTATACGAATATATAATTCAAAATTTATAATAAAATATTAAAATATGAATATTTTGAATTATGAAAATATAATTTTTTGTTTCCATTCATTTTGTGTTATACATACATCTATATTTTTCCTCGAAACATCGAGATAATTAAGTGGACATGAGAATATCAAAAATTATCATGTGCATTTTTGAACAATTACATATCGAATGGTATAGAATTTTAAAGTTAAAAATAATTCAATTGAAAAATACATATTAAAAAAGATGATTTCCAAATTTGAAATGTTGCGAATTATCAAATGCAAATTTGGAATATTATAAAATATCACCTGAAAATGTTTAATATTGCATAATAATATATCCTGTATAATTATATAGCATGCGAAATTAAAAATGATGATCACTCTTAAATTTGCATATCGGCAAATCATTATAAGCGATAAATAATTGTTCGTAAACTTTGATTATTGTTATTTGAATTATACAGAATCCGAAACATCGGGATAATTAAGTGGAAATGCGAATATCAAAAATTATCATATGCACATTTGAACAATTACATATTGAATAGTACAGAACTGAAAAGTCAAAAATAATTCAATTGAAAAATGCATATTAAAAAGATAATTTCCAAATTTGAAATGTTGCAAATTATCAATTGTAAATTTTGAATATTATAAAATATCACCTGGAAATGTTTAAAATTGCATAATAATATATCCTGTATAATTATATTGCATGCGGAATTGAAAATGATGATCACTCTAAAATTTGCATATCGGCAAATCATTATAAACGATAAATAATTGTTCGTAAACTTTTATTATTGTTATTTGAATAATACAGAATTCGAAACATCGGGATAATTAAGTGTAAATGAGAATATCAAACATTATCAGGTGCATTTTTTAACAATTACATATTGATTGGCACAAAACTAAAAAGTCATAAATAATTCAATTGAAAAATGTGTATCAAAAAACATGACTTCCAAATTTGAAATGTTGCAAATTATAAATTGCAAATTTGAACATTGCAAATTTTAAGTATTGTAAAATATCAAATGCAAAGTGTGAATACTGTAATTTAAGTGGTGCCGTATTCGCAATAATCAATTGAAAATATCGATATTACATAATTGTCGTTAGCAAATTCTAAATATTGCAATTTGAAGTTTGAAACATCAGAATTTTTATCAATTGCAATTTTCAACGTTGCAAATTATCAATTCCAAATTTTGAGTATTCCAAAATATTAACTGAAAATGTCTAATATTGCAATTGAAATATTACAAAACTGAAATTTTATACATATACCGTTACAAATTCACATACTAAAATTATCATTTTCAAACTTGATATATGATAATTTTAATCAAACTGAATCGAAAACACAAAATTTTGACCTAAACATTTGAATTTTACAAACGTTCATCTACAAATGTTTAATTTCCAATTTTAAGCAGAGAATTTGAGATTTTTAAATAACAAATTGCTCGTTTATATATGAAAAAGGATAATTTGCAATGTTTATACTAGGCCGACTAAAATCTGCAAAATTAAATTTTGCATGGTTAGATCTGGGCTAGGTAAAATGTCTAATATTGCAATTTAAATATTACAAAACTGGAGTTTTAAACATATTCTGTTACAAATTCACATACTAAAATTAACATTTTCAAATTTGATATATGATAAGTTTAATCAATTGAATCGAAAACACAAAATTTTGAACTAAACCTTTGAATTTTACAAACGTTCATCTACAAATTTTTCTTCCCGGTCTAAAAGCAATGAATTTGAGATTTTTAAACAAGGAATTGCTCTCTTAAATACGACAAAGAATAATTTTCAACGTTTATAGATGACCGACTAAAATCTGCAAAGTTGAATATTGCATGGTTAATAAAGGGTGTCTCAAAATGGACGGACATATTAATTTATTAATAAATTGTATTATTTATTACATAAAAAAAATTATTTATTATATACTTTAATATATTTTTTTCTAATTTAGTTGATTCATAAATCATATTATTTATTAAATAGAGAATATATTTATTGATTAATGATGAATTGATGAATTGATTAATACTTATTTTATTAATTTTTTGAAATGTAATTTATTAATAAATCTTATTATTTATTATATCAAAAAATAACTTACTACATAATTTAATTCATTAACTTTTTTTTAATTTCATTTTTAATAAATCATATTATTTATTAAATAATGAATATATTTATTATATAATTTAATTTATTAATACTTATTTTATTAATTTTTTGAAATGTAATTTATTAATAAATCTTATTATTTATTATGTAAAAAAAATAATTCACTACATAATTTAATTCGTTAACTTTTTTCAATTTCATTTTTTAATAAATCATATTATTTATTAAATAACGAATATATTTATCATATAATTTAATTTATTAATACTTATTTTATTAATTTTTTGAAATGTAATTTATTAATAAATCTTATTATTTATTGTGTAAAAAAAGTAATTTACTACATAATTTAATTTATTAATTTTTTTAAGTTAATTTTTTAATAAATCATATTATTTATTAAATAACAAATATATTTATTATATAATTTAATTTATTAATATTTATTTTACTTATTTTTTTTAATTTATTTTATGAAGAAATTGTATTACGTATAATATAAAAATGTATTATATAATTTAATAGATTAATATTTACTTTATTAATTTTTTTCAAATTTAATTGATTAATAAATCGTATTATTTATTATATAAAAAGTAATTATTATACAATTTAATTTTTTTTTCTAATTTAGTTTACTAATAAGTCGTGTTATTTATTATACAAAAAAAGAATTTATTACATAATTTAATTTATTTTTTTCTAATTTTGTTTATTAATAAATCATATTATTTTTTAAATAAAGAATATATTTATTCTAAAATTTAATTGATTAATACCTATTTTATTAATTTTTTTAAATGTAATTTATTAATAAATCTTATTATTTATTATATAAAAAAATAATTTACCATATAATTTAATTTATTAATTTTTTTATTTCATTTTTTAATAAATCATATTATTTATTAAATAACAAATATATTTATTGTATAACTTAATTTATTAATATTTATTTTATTAATGTTTTTTAATTTAATTTATTATTAAATCGTATTATTTATTATACAAAAAAATAATTTATTGTACAATTCAATTTATTTTCTTTCTAATTCAGTTTTTTTTTAATAAATCGTATTATTTGTTATATAAAAAAAAATAATTTATTATAGAATTTAATTTATTTTTTTCTAATTTAGTTTGTTAAGAAATTATATTATTAATAAATGAAGAATATATTTATTCTAAAATTTAATTGATCAATACTTATTTTATTAATTTTTTTAAATGTAATTTATTAATAAATTTTATTATTTATTATATAAAGAAAATTGTTTACCATATAATTTAATTTATTAATTTTTTTATTTCATTTTTTAATAATTCATATTATTTGTTAAATAACAAATATATTTATTATATAATTTAATTTATTAATAAATCGTATTTTTTATTATATAAAAAAATGGCGCGTAATTTAAAACGTCAAGTCATTTTGAAACACCCTTTATTACAAAACATTAAATATTGCATCTTGAAATGGGCAGAATTCAACTTTAACTGATAATTTGCAAATTTTATGCATAACCGCCTGAATGACGTCGAACTGTATATCGAAAACTTGTACATACGAGAATGATAAACAGTACAATTTGAAATTCGAAAAATTGTAACTAAAATAACGCCAAACCTAAAAGTCGATAAACATAGCGAGTAAGTTTATTATTAATTATACGACTTTTTTTTCAAATTTTGCCCGCCGATTTTCAATGTTTCAGGTTCTGCAGATGTCGATATCGTATTTAATGGTTCTCGCCTCATTCCGTTGACCAACTAGGTTCGAGCAGTCGCCGAAGAATTCATTAATTAATCATAATTATGTAACACAGTGAACGAGTAATAAAAAAGAAAATGATAAAATTGCTGAAACACGTAGTAACTAGAAAGAATGTCTTCGAATTTTCGTGATAATACCAAGTGTCCAAATATTGGGTGCACAAATAAGTGTTTTGAGGTTTTTTTTTTTGTGATTTTGAAGCTTTATTCAGAGAAATTGGAAGAATGTATTTTATTCAAAGTAGGGTAAAGTATTTCTTAAGAAAAAGAGGTAAGTGGTTAACGATATATTTTAGAAAATATTGCTGAATTTGTAATCATTTTGGGGTGTATGTAGTGTTTCTGGAAAATGTGAAAATTTGATGACGCACCGTGTGCGTCATGCATTTGTGGTGTTTTAACACACGCGATGCGTCATGCATTTTCAAATGTTTTTTTGTTGGCTAAATATTCTGTATTTGAGTTTATAAATTTTCAAATTTTTGTGTTGCGACGTATAGTGCTTGACGCACCGTGTGCGTCATAAACTTTTCAATTTTTTATAAGTATAGTTCCTTCTTGCATAATGTTCATGACGCACCGTGTGCCTCACCAATTTTGAATATGGATTTATCCCTTATATGCATAATGTCTCACAAATAAAACACTATCTTCAACTCGTAATTAAAATATTAACCATTTTCAAAATTTTACTTTTGACTCTATGCCATAGTAGCTCGATGCATTCAAACACAATATGAAAAAAAAAGAAGAAAAAAAGTGAAAGTTAGGAGTGTCAACAAAATAAAAATTCAATAAAAAAAATTGATTAAAATTTCATAATAATTAGTAAGTAAATATATGCATACTTTTTTCTTAGTAATGAAACGATATTATTTATATTAGTACCGTACGGTGCATCGTTATTGAAACACTAAATTTAAAAGAAAATAATACCTATATATTAATTTTTTTATTCTTTCATAAATCTGTATAATAATCTACGTATAATAGAATTTTTGGGTCAAAATGAAGAAATCATGAATTTAAGGGTTATACGAGGACATGTTTATATGGCCATAACGTATAAATTGCGTCATGGAATACAAAATTGATGACGCACACGGTGCGTCATGAACAGAATGCAACAAAAAAATATACTGTAGTATAAATTCTACTTTCAAATTAATTTTTTTCAAATTAAATACTACTTTCAAATTCATTTCTTTCAAATGAATTCCTTTGAAATTAAAATGTTCAATTTTGAGGATTTATTCAGTTTATTTTATATTAATTCAAATGTCTGAAATATAATATAAATACCATATAATATGAAATATAACATAAAATAAAATGATTAGAATATCTTATAATTCTCTGCAACTATTTAATTCAATTTCTTTCAAATGAATTCCTTTCAAATTAAAATGTTCAATTTTGAGGATCTATTCAGTTTATTTTCTTATACTTAAAATATCTCAAATATAATGAACAGTATGCAACAAAAAAATATACTTTAACAAAAAGAAATATGAACATTTTATGACGCGCCGTGTGCGTCATGCATTTTTAATGTATTTTTGTTGGCTGAATATTGTGTATTTGAGATTGTAAATTCTCAAATTTTTGTGTTGCGACGTATAATGTTTGACGCACCGTGTGCGTCATAAACTTTTCAATTTTTTAAAAGTACAGTTCCTTCCTGCATAATGTTCATGACGCACTGTGTGCGTCATCAATGTTGAATATGGATTTATCTCTTAAATGCATAATGTCTCACAAATAAAACACTATTTTCAACTGGTAATTAAAATATTAACCATACTGAAAATTTTATTTTTGGCTCTACGCCATAGTAGCTCGATGCATTTAAACACAATATGAAAAAAAGAAGAAAAAAAGTGAAAGTTAGGAGTGACAACAAAATAAAAATTCAATAAAAAAATTATTAAAAATTTCATAATAATTAGTAAGTAAATTCAAATTTCAGCTTTATAATACTAATTTTTCTGGTTTATAATACTAATTTTTCAATCTTTCACATTTTTTGAAGTTTAGAAATTTTATGAAGTTTGGAATTTTCGCGTCTTCCCATTTTTCGACGTCCGCAACTTTTGAATATAAAAATACAAACATAATATAAAAATATTATATTAATATAGTATTATAATAAACATATTAATACATTAATAGAATAAATATGTAAAATATAATGTAGCATAAAAGAATTAAAATATCCTATAATACCCCGCAACTTTCGAATTTTTAATTTCTTTCAGATTAAATACTACTGTCAAATTAATTTATTTCAAATTAAAATTTTCAATTTTGCGGATTCATTTAGTTTATTTTATAATACTTTAAATGTCTCAAACATAATATAAATACAATATAATATATAATATATAATATATAATATAATATAATATAAAATAATTAAAATATCCTATAATACTCCGCACATTTTGAATTTTTAATTTCTTCCAAATTAAATGCTACTTTCAAATTAATTTGTTCCACATTAACTTCTTTCGAATTAAAATTGTCTACTTTACGGATTTATTCAGTTTATTTTATAATACTTTAAATGTCTCAAACATAATATAAATACAATATAATATAATATAAAATAATTAAAATATCCTATAGTACTTGGCACCTTTTGAATTTTTAATTTCTTCCAAATTAAATGCTACTTTCAAATTAACTTCTTTCGAATTAAAATTTCCAATTTTACGGATTCATTCAGTTTATTTTCTAATAATTCAAATGTCTCAAATAGAATATAAATACCATATAATATGAAATATAATATAAAATAAAATAATTAGAATATCTTATAATACTCTGCAACTTTTTAATTCAATTTCTTTCAAATGAATTCCTTTCAAATTAAAATGTTCAATTTTGAGGATCTATTCAGTTTATTTTCTTATACTTCAAATATCTCAAATATAATGAACAGTATGCAACAAAAAAATATACTTTAGCAAATAAAATATGAACATTTTATGACGCGCCGTGTGCGTCATGCATTTTTAATGTATTTTTGTTGGCTCAACATTGTCTATTTGACATTGTAAATTTTCAAATTTTTGTGTTGCGAAGTGTAGTGTTTGACGCACCGTGTGCGTCATAAACTTTTCAATTTTTTTAAAGTATAGTTCCTTGTTGCATAATGTTCATGACGCACCGTGTGCGTCATCAATTTTGAATACGGATTGATCTCTTAAATGCATAATGTCTCACAAATAAAACACAGTCTTAAACTCGTAATTAAAATATTACCCATACTGAAAATTTTACTTTTGGTTCTATGCCATAGTAGGTTGATGCATTCAAACACAATATGAAAAAAAATAAGAAAATAAGTGAAAGTCAGGAGGGACAACAAAATAAAAATTCAATAAAAAAATTAATTAAAATTTCATAATAATTAGTAAGTAAATAGGGTAAAGTAGGCAGTGAATGACCGTTCTGCGTTTATGAACGAATATCTGAAGATCGCTATAGCTATATTTTCATTTTTTTCAATATCAGTCTAAAGCACATTCTCTATGTGACCGTCTTGTAATACAACATTTTTGTGTATATTACCTGTTATTAATAACATCCTGTGAAAGAATTGTTACAGATTTCTTAAGAAAAAGAGGTAAGTGCTTAACGATATCTTTTAGAAAAGACCGCTGAATTTGTAATAATTTTGCGGTCTATATAGTATTTCCGAAAAATATATGATTTGTATGTGATGGAGTAAACTCACTAAAGGTTTTGTATCCGTCCCGATTTCCTAATATCGTAATAATCCGATAGTAATAGGGTGGTCAATTACCATATGGATATTGGATAATGGATATTAATGAAACATTAAAAATAAATGTTTTTCTCCAACTTTGGAATAGATTTTCGCGTGTTATTAGAAAACTATATTTTTTCCTTTTGCCTGCGCAAGGAAAATGAAAATTCTCACCACTTTGTTGAATATTGTTTAAATAATGAATTTGTATTTTTCACATTTTGATTTCGCATTTTTTTAACTATTTGCGTTACATCTTGTAAATATCTCTTTTACTTCCACCAAAATAGTTATCTTATACTTTCCAAACATTCATTTCACGTGATCTTTACATGCGTACAATATGTACAGCGAATATTTTTCCAATGTTTAAACACGATATTTTATTTTTATTTTATTTCTACTATTATTTTTGTTTTATTTTAATTTTAATTTTAAGTTTAATTTTATCTTTATTTTTATCTTTATCTTTATCTATATTTTAATTTTATCTTTTTCTTTACCTTTATCTCTATCTATATTTTAATTTTATCTTTATCCTTATCCTTATCCTTATCCTCATCTTCATCTTCATATTCATCTTTCATCTTTCATCTTTCATCTTTCATCTTTCATCTTTCATCTTTCATCTTTCATCTTTCATCTTTCATCTTTCATCTTTCATCTTTCATCTTTCATCTTTCATCTTCATCTTCATCTTCATCTTCATCTTCATCTTCATCTTTATCTTTGTCTTTCTCTTTGTCTTTGTCTTTGTCTTTATGAAATTTATTTTATTTTTATTTTACTTTATTCAAAGCCTTTCCATATTTGTGCTTTTCAACTTTTGAATTTCTTGCAAATACGATTGCTTGTATTTGTATATTTTCCAATGTTTCTATTATCGAATTTTCCAATGTTTTTCAATTGTTCCACTATTTTATGATAAAAGTACTTCTCTTTTCTTCCAGGTACGCCTCGATGCTGTAAATAAGACGGTCAATGACTGTGATTTCGGCGGTCAATCACTATTAATTGGCAATATTAAATTCATCGTTGTGTTATTAACAAATAAAATTTTGTTTCTGTTTCGTTGCAGGCCGAACATTTTCTTACAACATTTTTGTGTCCTAATATGCTAAAAAAATAAAGAATGCAACATTACACGTTTAAGTTATGCACCTTTCATTCAATCACTATTCTTAAGCGGTCAATCACTTTACACTTTACCCTATTGTTCATCATTACCTACGATTTACCCCATCTTTCAGGTAGCATATGGATTCCACGTTTAAAAAATTCGTCGTCTTTTGAAGCGATCCAAGAACCGACCCAATTTTTGGCTTCTTCGTATGAAGTAAAGTGTTTCTCGGCCAAGTCGTAAGTCATCTAGCGGAAAAAGCAGAAGTCAGAAGAAGCAATATCTGGTGAATACATCCCATTGAAGCACCTCCAAACTTTTCTCCACGACTATTTCAGCATGTGTGCGAACATTTTCGTGCTGAAGATCACTTTATCATGTCTTTTTACCATATTGGCAGCGTTTCAGCCTGAATGCTCGGCTCAATTGCATCAACTGTTGTTTCTAACGTTCTCAAATGATGGTTTCGTAAGGTTGGAGTAGTACAGCATTAGCTTTTTCCCATGAACATTCGGTTTGGCCACAGTATAGAAAGACCCAGTAACGACACTCAAGCCTTTTCGGTGAGAAACTTTTTACTCACTTATGCGCGATTTTCTACTACCCTCAAAATGGCCGATTATTTACATCGGCAGATTTGTTGGCAGTTACATCAAGCTGCATCAACTGCAAAACAGATGAGACGTATTCGCACTTCAGTTTAATGTACAGGGTCCGGCGCCAAAATCCGGACAAATCGCAATAATAGGAAAGTAAAAATGTTTTTTTTTGTTACTGTATTGTTTGTTGGGTCATAAAGAAAACATTCATTCAATATAACCCCCCTCTGCTTGAATGACCGCCTCCATTCTCAGTCTGAATCTGTCGCAGGCCCGTTTTAACGAGCCTCTGTTCATATCGGCGAATGCCACTTCAATAGCGGCTCTTAAGGGGACATTCTACTTTCTCATCGAAAAATTTTACTGATTTTCAATCATTTTTTTCTTATCGAAAAGAGAAACGCAGCAATTTGAAATTTTCACATTGTATCATATCGACCTTTGTTTATATAAAAATATTTTTTTTATGTTTTTTCACATTTTTTCATATAAATTCTTCTTGATTGCTGGAGCACCTCCAAAAAATTCATACTCACTGGCGTGCGTGATTGCGGTCGTTGGAATAATCAGAAAAAAAAAACAGAACAGGAATCTTAATTTACATACTAACCACTATCGCATGAACTACGGAGAAAGAGTTTGCATGAAAACTTTCACAATGACTGACTTTCCAAAATTAGGTTCACGAAAATGGCACTTTTTCCGTCTTTTTATGATGGAAAAAAATGAGAAAATATTGATTAATTAACACACCCGTGGTTCATACGATAGGCATAAGTATGTAGAATAATATATTAAAATCTCGGACCGATTGATCGAATAGTTTCTTTGGAATCGTGCACGCCAGTTGAAAAAATATAGTACCGAGAAAAACGCATTTACAGTTTTGCATATCGAATTTTTGTATATAAAAGATTCTTACATAGTAAATTGTAATATACAATAATTCATAGCCGGATCAATGTTTACATGCAGATCAGCATTTTCTTTTCATTTTTCTGCCGATGTACTAGCGTACTCTAAACTGCATTCACTTGTATGCTGATTTCCAATAAACGTTCTTTTTCGCGAACGACAGGATCTCGAATTGACAAATTTACTTTGTTTTCGATCCATATTAAAACGATACGTCTCTTTTGAAAACTGTTTGAATACTGAATGCATGTTCAGAAAGCAATAAACATAAGAGACATCGTCAAGGTCAAGGGTAAGATGATATTTAGATGTTATTTTGGTGCGCGGAACACACTCCTTCGTAATGTTTACTAATGCGATGTTTACATTTGGGTGATCTTCTCTTTTAAATTGTTTCCAGAATTAGATAATTCCTTAGAATAAATAAAGATCGCCGAAAGAGAAAAACGGCCCTTCTATCTGCGTGAGGTGGGTTAGATGCGAGGCCTATAACTTTCCCAATTGTTCGAATTTATCGCTGCAAATTTAAGGACATAATCTTGAAAGTATATACTTTCGAATAAGGCAATAAAAAAAAAATCGATTTTTTCGACCCGAGAAAGTAGAATGTCCCCTTAATGATGTTCGGTTGGGATGTCTGGACTTGTTGGTGACCCTTTCAAACACGCTCCATACATAATAGTCGAAAGGATTTAAATCTGGGCTGTTGGGAGGCAGAAAAGCAGGTTACAGCGTTCAACTCGCTTTGTCCTGGCAGCTTCGGAAAGCATCTGTCTCACTTTTATCGCATAAGACGCGCTAGCGGAGGTCCTCCTCTTAGATTCGACGCGTAGTTTCTTCGCGATCACCGACAATCGACGACAATTTTCGGATCGACTGCCCTGGATCCTGAAAAATGAGCTCCTGAGCCCGTTGAATGATTTTGGGCGTCCTAAAAACACGCTCCTTCGAGTGACTTTTCCTGGCCGGTGTTGCAAAATCGTTTGGACTTCTCAGACTCGTTATATCTCGCCTAAACATCATACACAGTCGATCTTGGCTATCCGAAGAATCGAATCATTTCTGTCGCTGAGCGCCCAGCGCGAATACTTTCGATAATTGCGGCTCTTCGATTATACTCTGCACACAGGTTTAACATAGTTACAGTTTCGAGGTTATGAATGTTTATTACATGCTTCAAATTATTTCGTTGCCAATAGCGACATCTCCAAGTGATATAGAATGACGGGAAATTTAAATTGAATTTTGTCCGGATTTTGGCGACGCCCCTGTAGATTCCGGCGTGCAAGACAAATAGTTGTAAAACCATGACAACAACCATGGGTAATCTTCAGGAAATTCCTATTCTTCGTTAAACCATGGCGGAAGCAAAAATTATTGCGAGAATTAAAGTTTACACAATGCATTTTTCAATTAAGTCTGTAATACGTGGAACTTTATTTCATATACTTCACTAAATATATTCACTTTTCGGAAAGCTGTTCACGACTACTTTTTTTCCTCTGACAATGTTTGACAATTTTCAGGACAAAAATTTGAACATATTTCTACTAGTTTACTAACTTTATTTAACCACATGTTTGGGTAATATCATCAGTTTCTTATTAATACTTCTTCGCTCAATTACATAGTTATAATTCATACTGCGTGTTCGTTGAGGAATTACTGTAGATTTTGCTCATGGAACCGTAAAAGTAGATTTCTTCGGCGACTGGTTGATCCTCGTTGATCAGCGAAACGACGCCAGGACTGTTAGATAGGATACCGATTTATGCAAAACCTGAAAAATTTCAAATTTCAGCAAAAATGCGTGTCGCACATGGAACTAGATAATAAAAGGATATGAGCCGTTTATTTTGAAAGTGGCCTAAGTCCCGTTTATCAATTATTTTCAGTTGCCCGTAATTATGTGTACAATTTGAAATTATCTATCAATAAAGCATTAGAGGTTAATTATAGGAACTGTTTATTTCGAAAGAGGTGTAAGTCGATTTTTAAAAGAAAAATGAAATATTATGCAATTTATGCTTAGTTTGAATCAAATATTAGCATTTCTCAAATTTTTCCTAATGACGCTTACGATGCGTCATCAATTTTGTCGGAACTAAATATTAGTTTTTCGCGATGACGCACACGGTGCGTTATTAACTTTGAAGATAGCAAATGTTAGAATTGAGATTTTTTTCAACGTGACGCATACGGTGCGTCATGAATAATGATGGTGTCAAAGATTACATTTTTTCGTCATGACGTATACGGTCTGACATAAATTTTGACGGAAACAAATATTAAAGTTCACAACATTCTTCAGCGTGACGCATACGGTGCGTCATTAATTTTGATGGAGTCAAATATTACCTTTTCTCAAATTTTTAGTCATGACGCATATGGTGCGTCATCAATTTCGACGAACACACATATTAACATTTTTCAAATTTTTCGTCATGACGCATACGGTGCGTCATTAATTTTGATGGAACCGAATATCAACATTTTTCAAATTTTTCCTCATGACGCATAGGATGCGTCATCAATTTTGTCGGAACTAAATATTAGTTTTTCGCCATGACGCATACGGTGCGTCATTAACTTTGAAGGTAGCAAATGCTAGAATTGAGAATTTTTTCAACGTGACGCATACGGTGCGTCATGAATAGTGATGGTTACAAAAATTATATTTTTTTGTCATGACGTATACGGTTTGACATAAATTTTGACGGAAACAAATATTAAAGTTGACAACATTTATCAGCGTGACGCATACGGTGCGTCATCAATTTTGAAGGGAGGAAATATTGATGTTGATAGTATTTTTAAGTGTGACGCATACGGTGCGTCATTAATTTTGATGGAACCGAATATCTACATTTTTCAAATTTTTTCTCATGACGCATATTATGCGTCATCAATTTTGTCGGAACTAAATATTAGTTTTTCGCGATGACGCACACGGTGCGTCATAGACTTTGAAGGTAGCAAATGCTAGAATTGAGAACTTTTTCAACGTGACGCATACGGTGCGTCATGAATAATGATGGTGTCAAAGATTACATTTTTTCGTCATAACGTATACGGTCGACATAAATTTTGATGCAAATATTAAAGTTGACAACATTTTTCAATGACGCACACGGTGCGTGATAATTTTGATGGAGTCAAATATTACCTTTTCTCAAATTTTTAGTCATGACGCATACGGTGCGTCATCAATTTCGACGAACACACATATTAACATTTTTCAAATTTTTCCCCATGACGCACACGGTGCGTCATTAATTTTTATGGAACCGAATATTACCATTTCTCAAATTTTTACGCCTTAAATGACAAAATAAAAGATATACCGGACATAAGTGCTATACACAAAGAGGAAAATTTTTCCGAACAATCGAAATAAAATTTGATGCGTATACCGATAAAGATTTCCAAATTCGACGTATAAAATGATAATATACGATATAATTTGTAAACATTTGATGTTCACAAATTTATAAATTTTCATATTAATATTTTCTGCATTCGAAATTTAAACAAACCGGTATAATGAACTGAACATTTTTTATTCGACTTATAAAATGATAAATTTAATATGATTGCATTTGATATTTACATCAGAATTATTCATTAATATTTTCTAATTCGAAATTTGAAAACTCGGTATAAAAATCTGAAAAAAATTTTAGTGTGTATACTCGATAACGAGATTAAAAATTTCCAAATGACTTATAGAATGATATACGATTTAATATGTAAACATTTGACGTTTACAAATTCAGAAACATATATTGACACTTTCTGCATTTGAAATTTGAAAATTCGGTATAATGAAACGGAAAATTTTTTAATTTTATTGTACGCAGGTTAAAATCGGATCGAAATTTGAGTGTATAATTAAAGATTTCCAAATTTGACTTATAAAATGATAATATTCGATTTAATATGTAAACATTTGACGTTTGCAAATTAATAAATATTCATATTCATATTTTCTGCATTCGAAATTTGAAAATTCGGTATAATGAAACGGAAAATTTTTTAATTTTATTGTACGCAGGTTAAAAATCGGGTCGAAATTATAGTGTGTAATTAAAAATTTCCAAATACAACTTATAAAATGATAATATACGATTTAATATGTAAACATTTGATGTTTACAAATTCAGAAATATTCATATTGATACTTTCTGCATTCGAAATTTGAAAACTCGGTATAATAAAACTGAAAATTTTTTAATTTTATTGTACGCAGACTAAAATTTGGCTCGAAATTATAGTGTGTAATTAAAAATTTCCAAATTTGACTTATAAAATGATAATATTCGATTTAATATGTAAACATTTGATGTTTACAAATTTATAAATATTCATATTAATATTTTCTGCATTTGAAATTTGAAAACTCGGTATAATGAAACTGAACATTTTTTAATTATATTGAACGCAGGCTAAAAATCGGGTCGAAATTATAGTGTGTAATAAAAATGTCTAAATTCGGCTTATAAAATGATAATATTCGATTTAATATGTAAACATTTGATGTTTACAAATTTATAAATATTCATATTAATATTTTCTGCATTCGAAATTTGAAAACTCGGTATAATAAAACTGAAAATTTTTTAATTTTATTGTACGCAGGTTAAAAATCGGATCGAAATTATAGTGTGTAATTAAAAATTTCGAAATTCGGCCTATAAAATGATAATATACGATTTAATATGTAAACATTTGACGTTTACAAATTCAGAAATATTCATAGGCACTATCTGCATTTGAAATTTGAAAATTCGGTATAATGAAACGGAACATTTTTTATTATTGTACGCAGGCTAAAAATCGGGTCGAAATTATAGTGTGTAATTAAAAATTTCCAAATTTGACTTATAAAATGATAATATTTGATTTAAAATGTAAACTTTTCATGTTTACAAATTTATAAATATTCATATTAATATTTTCTGCATTCGAAATTTGAAAACTCGGTATAATGAAACTGAACACTTTTTAATATTGTACGCAGGCTAAAAATCGGCTCGAAATTGTAGTGTGTAATTAAAAATTTCCAAATTCGACTTATAAAATGATAATATACGATTTAATATGTAAACATTTGATGTTTACAAATTTATAAATATTCATATTAATATTTTCTGCATTCGAAATTTGAAAACTCGGTATAATGAAACTGAACATTTTTTAATATTGTATGCAGGCTAAAAATCTGGTCGAAATTTTAGTGTGTAAATAAAGATTTCCAAACTCGACTTATAAAATGATAATATACGATTTAATATGTAAACATTTGATGTTTACAAATTTATAAATATTCATATTAATATTTTCTCCATTCAAAATTTGAAAACTCGGTATAATGAAATTAGACATTTTTAATATTGTACACAGGCTAAAAATCCGGTTGAAACTTTAGTGTGTAATTAAAGAATTCCAAACTCGACTTATAAAATGATAATATACGATTTAATATGTAAACATTTGATGTTTACAAATTCAGAAACATATATTGACATTTTCTGCATTTGAAATTTGAAAATTCGGTATAATGAAACTGATAATTTTTTAATTATATTGTACGCAGGCTAAAAATCGGGTCGAAATTATAGTGTGTAATTAAAAATTTCCAAATTCGACTTATAAAATGATAATATACGATTTAATATGTAAACATTTGATGTTTACAAATTTATAAATATTCATATTAATATTTTCTGCATTTAAAATTTGAAAACTCGGTATAATGAAACGGAAATATTTTGAATTACATTGTACGCAGGCTAAAAATTTGCTCGAAATTTTAGTGTGTAGTTAAAAATTTCTAAATACAACTTATAAAATGATAAAATACGATTCAATATGCCAAATTTGATGTTTACAAATTCGGGAATGTTCATATTGATACTTTCTGCATTCAAAATTTGAAAACTCGGTATAAAATGAAATATACGCTAAAAATTTGGTCGAAATTATAGTGTGTAATTAAAAATTTCCAAATACAACTTATAAAATGATAATAAACGATTTAATATGTAATCAATTGATGTTTACAAATTCAGAAATATTCATATTGATACTTTCTGCATTAGAAATTTGAAAATTCGGTATAATGAAACGGAAATATTTTTAATTACATTGTACGCAGGCTAAAAATTGGGTCGAAATTATAGTGTGTAATTAAAAATTTCCAAATTTGACTTATAAAATGATAATATTCGATTTAATATGTCAAATTTGATGTTTACAAATTAATAAATATTCATATTAATATTTTCTGCATTCGAAATTTGAAAACTCGGTATAATGAAACTGAAAATTTTTAATTATATTGAACGCAGGCTAAAAATCTATTCGAAATTTTAGTGTATAGCTAAAAATTTCCAAATACAACTTATGAAATGATAATATACGATTTAATATGTAAACATTTGATGTTTACAAATTCAGAAATATTCATAGACACTTTCTGCATTTGAAATTTGAAAATTCGGTATAATGAAACTGAAATATTTTTAATTACATTGTACGCAGGCTAAAAATTGGGTCGAAATTATAGTGTGTAATAAAAAATTTCCAAATTTGACTTACAAAACGATAATATTCGATTTAATATGCCAAGTTTGATGTTCACAAATTCAGAAATATTCATATTGATACTTTCTGCATTCAAAATTTGAAAACTCGGTATAATGAAACTGAACATTTTTTAATTTTATTGTACGCAGGTTAAAAATCGGGTCGAAATTATAGTGTGTAATTAAAAATTTCCAAATACAACTTATAAAATGATAATATACAAGTCGATATGCCAAATTTGATGTTTACAAATTCGGAAATGTTCATATTGATACTTTCTGCATTCGGCATTTGAAAATTCGCTATAATGAAACGGAAATATTTTTAATTACATTGTACGCAGGCTAAAAATTGGGTCGAAATTATAGTGTGTAATTAAAAATTTCCAAATTCGACTTATAAAGCGATAATATTTGATTTAATAATGTAAACACTTGATGTTTACAAATTTATAAATATTCATATTAATATTTTCTGCATTCGAAATTTGAAAACACGGTATAATGAAACTGAATATTTTTTAATATTGTAGGCAGGCTAAAAATAGGGTCGAAATTTTAGTGTGTAATTAAAAATTTCCAAATACAACTTATAAAACGATAATATTCGATTTAATATGTAAACATTTGACGTTTACAAATTCAGAAACATATATTGACACTTTCTGCATTTGAAATTTGAAAATTCGGTATAATGAAACGGAAATATTTTTAATTACATTGTGCGCAGGTTAAAAATATTGTCGATATTTTAGTGTGTAATTAAAGATTTCCAAATTCGACCTATAAAATGATAATATAAGATTTAATATGTCAAATATGATGTTTACAAATTCGGAAATGTTCATATTGATAAATTTGAAAACTCGGAATAATAAATGCAAACATTTTTTAATATTGAACGCAGGTTAAAAACGGGTTGAAATTTTATGTATAATTAGATACTTTCTGTAATTCGATTTATAAAACGATAATATTCGATTTAATATGTAAACATTTTTTAATTTTACAAACGGAAATGTTTAAAAATCTACATTCGACATTTGAAGTGTGAACATTTTTTAATTTGACTTCCATAAAATGATAATATACGATTTAATATGTAAACATTTGACGTTTACAAATTCTGAAACATATATTGACACTTTCTGCATTTGAAATTTGAAAATTCGGTATAATGAAACTTAACATTTTTTAATATTGTACTCAGGCTAAAAGTCGGCTCGAAATTATAGTGTGTAATTAAAAATTCCCAAACACAACTTATAAAATGATAATAAACGATTTAATATGTCAAATTTGATGTTTACAAATTTATAAATATTCATATTAATACTTTCTGCATTCGAAATTTGAAAATTCGGTATAATGAAACTGAACATTTTTTAATTTTATTGTACGCAGGTTAAAATTTGGTCGAAATTGTAGTGTGTAATTAAAAATTTCCAAATACAACTTATAAAATGATAATGTACTCATACTTATAATAATGAAATGTACTCACGGATCCGAAGGTGTCTATTCTGCAGACAAAAAATTTGCCGCCCGTTATTTGAGAGGGATACAAACTACGCATCATCAGGACAATCAGAAGTCGTTGAATTCGTGAAGGAAGTCTGTACCAGCTGGACTGGTATCTACGTCAAAAAACGTCAATTTCTCAAGCATTTATCCTCATTTCTACATAAAGAGTAGCTCAAAATTAACGCAACATTTGAATTTGCCACATTCGTGCAGAGCATAAGTAAATACTATCAATATTTTGTTATTTTTACAATGTAATTAACGTCTGAAATTAAAAATACTACTTCTATTTTATATATTATCATTATTTTAATATTTCATTTTTCAAAATTGAATATAAACGATTTTTATAATTGTCTAATTTTGAAAGTGGTGTATGTCCATTTGCAACCCATAAATATACATTAGTTTAGTGAAATTCGCCTAAAACAAATTTATATAACCAAATTACGTATTGATAAATCAGTAGAAACATTGCCAGACTGCATATAATTTGCCTAAATTTTTTAATTAACGGATATGCTAACCTTTAATTTTCTCGAAACAAAATGGACTTACACCACTTTCAAAATGAACGGTCCATATATCGAGTATATTTTTAAAAAGTGATCTATTACGGAAACGTTTATTTTGTTACAAAAATAATATTTGAAGGGAGTAAAGATTTTAGTGTTGAACTTGCAAAATAAATAGCAGATTCAGTTGATTCGTTTTTGAATAACAGACAAAGTTTCAAATATATTGATATTGACTGATTGCAAAAGATCTTAATGAGTATTTGGAAGAATATTCAGCAGGATATAATAAGCATCTGTTAAGTTATTATAAAAATAATATAAAAACATAACTATTGTTTCTTTAATTTTCTTTATGATTTATTCTTTTTCGTTGCTATATGACTCACTAACGAGTGATATTTTGTCTCTTCGTTTTAATATTGCTAAAAAAAAACAGGTTGGATATAAGAGTTGTATCATACATTACTATATGAAAAAAATACATTTTTATTTGTTCACAAAGGCTGAATTTAGCAATCTCTCACTATTTTTTAAACAATTCTTTCTCGATTATCAACCTATATCTGAGGGAATATGATAATTGATAATTGTCCTGTGACATATACGTATGTGTGATAATTCTGGTCAAAATTGTGCATTTAAACAAATTGTGTGAACAGACAAGATTCGGAGTTTCAACACTTCTTATATATCAACTCTAGGAGACTGATTAATTTAATTAATTTCATTAAAAAAGAAAATTAAAATTGAGAGAAATATGAACTATGATATGAGAAGAAAAATATTGCTAGGTTGCGAATATTATGTGCCAAGTAATTTGTGATGAAATTATTCTACGTAGGAAGAGTGGAAACGTTGAGTCCTGTTAGTTCACCGAATTGTTTAACCCATTCGAGACCGATTGCACACCGTGTGTGCAATTGATTTCCGAAGCTATAAGACGGCTTGCACACCGTGTGTGCAATAACAGTAATGTGCAATTATCAGTTATTCTGAGTAAAAGTTGTCGAAATAGATTTTCCTTCTAATGAAATCGAAGGTATAAGATATATATGGTGCGTCATCAATTTGATGGCCAAATTTTTCGTCATGACGCATACGTTGCGTCATCAATTTTCACGCAAGGAAATATTCAACTCAGAAGGAAATAATAAAAATGAAATGGTGCGTCATCAATTTTGATGGAGTGGAATATTAAGATTCCAAATTTTTCATCATGACGCATACGGTGCGTCATCAATTTTGTGAGGAGGCAATATCAACATTTTTTGTCATGACGCACACGGTGCGTCTTCAATTTTGTCAGAAGGGAATAAAACAAAATTTGACATTGGAAATTTCTCAATTTTTTTACTGTGTACATCAAAAATCTCAAAAATTATTTGACCGATTGCACACCGTGTGTGCTTTCTCACACCGTGTGTAAAAAACAATTATGTTATGCTGAGTAAAATAATGAAATCTGCAAGGTACAGGAAAACAAACATTGGTTTTACTGTGTACCAAAAATCTAAAAATTATTTCAAGTCTTTCTTAGATGAAAAATAAAATATACAAAGAAGGAAAATAAAACGTAATAATTACTCTTGTCCTGCTTGTGTCGGTAATACTGGATTATGTTTGGGAGAATGTTTCAAGCGCTACCATCAACCAACTAATGTATAATTACTTTACAATCAGTGTACTATTTGCTAAAAGTGTATTTACAAATTATATTTTCTTTTTTATTACTGAGTTACATTACTTTATTATCTGTAGACATTTTTCTAAAAATTTATTTCTCGTTTGTTATTTTTTTCATTATTCAACTTATCTTTTTTTAACTTTTTACTGCTTTTTAAACATTTTCTTTGCATTATATTCTGTTCTTTATTATTGAAAACAAAATAACGATTTTATAGTATCTAACTATTTTTCAAATAAATGTTGATAAATTTTTTAATGATGTATTTTCATTTTACCTTGCATTGCACACATGGTGTTCAATCCGTTCCTCGCAATAAAAATTTTCCGAGGAGCGAGCTGCACACCTGGTGTGCAATGATCTTATTTATGTGAATTCACTGACGAATTGGGTGATTTCCATAGTAAACGTGTTCTTTTTATTAAAAACGAACAATATAAAGAAAAAAAAAAATGTCGCTCCTGGGGACCATGTTCGAAAAAAATCGTCGTCTCGTATGGGTTAAGATTCCACTTTATCAAAATTGATGACGCAACGTATAAAATATTTGGAATCTTAATATTCGAAAATTTGTTGTCATGACACATGGTGTGCAATCAATTTTGATGGAATTAAATATTAAGATTTCAAATATTTCGTATATTTCCAAAAGCAGTCAAAATTGATGACGCATTGTGAAAGAATAGCTTATATGTAAAGAAATTGATTTAAAATTAACTTTTAATATTTTTTTATATTATTTACAGTCATATAATAGGTTATTAGTAATAATTAACTGTAAATATTGACTGTTTTCTATGAACTTATCCCATATTTCTGAAAGCAAGGCAAATTTATTTGTTTGTAGGTTCCTACTTCTTTCGGTTCTTTCGTCAAAACGAATAAATCGTAGGAATTTCAATTTTCCTTGCAGTTTTTCGAAAAAATTGATGACGCAACGTTTGCGTGATGACGAAATATTTGGACGGCTTAATCCGCCGAAGTACCGTCACTGAACGAAAATTCGCACACACGGTGTGCAATCGGTGCGCGTGGGTTAACTGTATATATGTTGAAACTTAATAGGAACTATATTGCCCAATAAAACAATCAAAATGACTCCATTGTGAAAGAATAACTAATATGTAAAGAAATTGATTTAAAATTAACTTGTAATATTTTTTGTATATTATTTACAGTTATATAATAGGTTATTAGTAATAATTAACAGTAAATATTGACTTTTTTCAATGAACTTGTCCCATATTTCCGAAAGCAAGGCAAATTTATTTGTTTGTAGGCTCCTACTTCTTTCGGTTCTTTTGTCAAAACGAATAAAATTAATGGATTTGCTTGAAATTTTCTCTTGTACGGCCATAGTTTTTCGAAAAAATTCGGAACCCAACTTTGCTGATCATTAATAACTCAATTTTACATTTTTTGCATTCATTCGACACTTTCATTTTCATCATTGGTGATCGACTCTTCATCGCTATCTTCAGTTTCAGATGTTTCACTTTGAATATGAACCGTTTCATCTTCAGATGATAGTTCAGAATTGATCGCATCTGATTCTATATCGGAGCACTCTTCACTTATGTTCGTTAGCTTTTCCAATAACTCTCTTCTATTCGACATTTCCTTCAGGAATTTAGGGCGCAAATGATATAAAATAAACAACTGGTTAGAACAAGTATCACTGCATAAAGATACGAATATCAAGTACTATTTTAGTTTATTGAGCAACGGGCCTATTTACACGATGAAGTTTTTCATGAAAGAGACGAAGCTGTGGTGCTAGCATCAAAATAACTTCCACCTAACCTACGGAATCAAGAATTACATATACTTGTATGTTATCACGTAACGGTAATTGAAAAAAATGAAAAATGTTATTTCAATGCAGAGCCGAACTGGTCATATAAGAAATTACTCAATTCAATAATAAGAGTCATTTGATTATTTGAAATTTCACGAGCAGTCAAAACGACTGCTTTTGGGCAATATAGGTATAACACATATATATACCGGAAATGAAGAAGGGGGGAGGTAACTACAATTATTAATAAACGCATTTATATGTTGTACAAAAAGTCACAAAATTCTAAGAATTTCTGTCATTATATACATATTTTTTTTTCTAATTTAAATTACAAAGCAGTTCAAATGACTTCCTTGGACAACCTAGTGTTAAAAAAAACCATTTGAGAGCTGATAACTTAGTGTTAGTAAAAATAGAGCATTACACAATAGAACAACCTGTTTTCATTGTTGAACAATATTTAAAAAATAATGAAAGTCTGACGGCCACAGTTAGAAAATTTCGTCCAAAATATGGTAGGAATAGTGATTTAACTTCGTCAACCGTGGAGAAAGTAATTGAAAATTCAGGCAGACTGGATCAATCGGTGATGCTAAAGTGGAGCAGACTGAATTTTCATTGCAAAATATATTGATTGTAACTGAAATAAATGATGAAATACGTTTTGTTATTTGAATTTGAAAAATATGTAACTTTTTAGCTATTTTGTAGAATTATAACTTAAATAAAACGTACTTCGTGTGACATTAATTTTTGAGTGAGACATGTTTAATCATGATTTATAAATAAAAAACAAGAAAAATAAGAAATAAGAAACAAAAATTTGAGTGCTTACATTTATTTAACATTTACATTTATATTAATTTTACATTTGTAAAGTTTGAACGCATTTTCTAGGTATTCTCAATACCTACATCTTTCATATAGGACATTTCTTCATAAAATTACTACGTTACTACCGTTTCTTACTACTATACATATCGGAAATGAAGGAGGAGGGAGGAAACTACAATTATTAATAAAAGCATTTATATGTTGTACAAAAAGTCAGAAAATTCTAAGAAATTGTTTCATTATATACATAATTTTTTTTCTAATTGAAATTAAAAAGCAGTCAAAATGACTTCCTTGGGCAACCTAGTGTTAAAACGGCGACAACTGAAGAGAATATTTTCGAAATTTTGAATGACGAAACTTTGAAACACAAATGCAGAAATTGTCAATTTGGCTGTTTTCAACTTCGAAATTCTCTTAAAACGGCAACATTTAAAGAGATGATTTTCAAAATTTAAATTACGAAAATTTGAAACCGCAAATACAGAAATTCTCAACTTCGCTGTTTTGAATTTCAAAAACTTGAATCCCTTAAAACGGCGACGTCTGAAGAGAAGATTTTCAAAATTTTCAATTACGAAACTTTGAAAACACAAATGCAGTAATTGTCAATTCGGCTGTTTCGAATTTCGAAACGTTGAGTCTCTTAAATAAGCGACATGTAAAGAGATGATTTTCGAAATTTTAAATGATAAAACTTTGAAACCGCACATACAGAAATTCTCAACTTCGCTGTTTTGAATTTCGAAAATTTGAATCTCTTAAAACAGCGGCATCTGAAGGTATGATTTTCAAAATTTAAATGATGAAAATTTGAAACCGCAAATACAGAACTTCTCAACATCGCTGTTTTGAATTTCGAAAATTTGAATCGCTTAAAACGGCGACGTCTGAAGAGACGATTTTCAAAATTTTAAATTACGAAACTTTGAAAACACAAATGCAGAAATTCTCAACTTCGCTGTTTTGAATTTCGAAAATATGAACCTCTTAAAACAGCGGCATTTGAAGGGATGATTTTCAATATTTAAATGATGAAAATTTGAAACCGCAAATGCAGAAATTGTCAATTCGGCTAATTTGAATTTCGAAACGTTGAATCTTAAAACAGCGGCATCTGAAGGGATGATTTTCAAAATTTAAATGATGAAAATTTGAAACCGCAAATACAGAAATTCTCAACTTCGCTGTTTTGAATTTCGAAAATTTGAATCTCTTAAAACGGCGACATGTAAAGAGATGTTTTTCGATATTTTAAATGACAAACTTTTAAACCACTAATGCAGAAACTGTCAATTCGACTAATTTGAATTTCGAAACGATGAATCTCTTAAAACAGCGGCATTTGAAGGGATGATTTTCAATATTTAAATGATGAAAATTTGAAACCGCAAATGCAGAAATTGTCAATTCGGTTTTAATTTGAATTTCGAAACGTTGAATCTTAAAACAGCGGCATCTGAAGGGATGATTTTCAAAATTTAAATGACGAAAGTTTGAAACCGCAAATACAGAAATTTTCAACTTCGCTGTTTTGAATTTCGAAAATTTGAATCCCTTAAAACGGCGACGTCTAAAGAGAAGATTTTCAAAATTTTAAATGACTAAACTTTGAAACCATGAATGCAGAAATTGTCAATTCAGCTGTTTCGAATTTCGAAACGTTGAATCTCTTAAAACAGCAGCATCTGAAGGGATGATTTTCAAAATTTAAATGATGAAAATTTGAAACCGCAAATACAGAAATTCTCAACTTCGCTGTTTTGAATTTCGAAAATTTGAATCTCTTAAAACGGCGACGTCTGAAGAGAAGATTTTCAAAATTTAAATGATGAAAATTTGAAACCGCAAATACAGAAATTCTCAACTTCGCTGTTTTGAATTTCGAAAATTTGAATCTCTTAAAACGGTGGCATCTGAAGGGATGATTTTCAAAATTTAAATGACGAAAATTTGAAACCGCAAATACAGAAATTCTCAACTTCGCTGTTTTGAATTTCGAAAATTTGAATCTCTTAAAACGGCAACATTTGAAGAGACGATTTTCAAAATTTTAAATTACGAAAATTTCAAACCGTAAAGGCAGAAATTGTCAATTCGGCTGTTTTGAATTTCGAAACGTTGAATCTCTTAAAACAGCGGCATTTGAAGGGATGATTTTCAATATTTAAATGACGAAAATTTGAAACCGCAAATACAGAAATTCTCAACTTCGCTGTTTTGAATTTCGAAAATTTGAATCTCTTAAAACGGCGACATCTGAAGAGAAGATTTTCAAAATTTTAAATGACAAAACTTTGAAACCGCAAATGCAGAAATTGTCAATTCAACTGTTTTGAATTTCGAAACTCTCTTAAAACGGCAACATTTGAAGAGACGATTTTCAAAATTTTAAATTACGAAAATTTCAAACCGCAAATGCAGAAATTGTCAATTCGGCTGTTTTGAATTTCGAAACGTTGAACCTCTTAAAACAGCGGCATCTGAAGGGATGATTTTCAAAATTTAAATGACGAAAATTTGAAACCGCAAACACAGAAATTTTCAACTTCGCTGTTTTGAATTTCGAAAATTTAAATCTCTTAAAACGGCGACATGTGAAAAGATGATTTTCGAAATTTTAAATGATAAAACTTTGAGACGGCAAATACAGAAATGCTCAACTTCGCTGATTTGAATTTCGAAAATTTGAATCTCTTAAAACGGCGACGTCTGAAAGAGACGAAATTTTGAAAATTTGAAAAATTACAGAAACTTGAGTTTGTTGTTTTGAATTTGAAAACAATCTCTTAAAACGGTGACATCTGAAGAGATGATTTTGTCGAAACTTTTCGTAAATGCAGAAATTGTTAATTGATTGTTTAGAATTTCGAAACATTGAATCTCTTAAAACGGCGGCATCTGAAGGGATGATTTTCAAAATTTAAATGATGAAACTTTGAAACCGCAAATACAGAACTTCTCAACTTCGCTGTTTTGAATTTCGAAAATTTGAACCTGTTAAAACAGCGGCATCTGAAGGGATTATTTTCAAAATTTAAATGATGAAAATTTGAAACAGCGAATGCAGAAATTGTCAATTCAGCTGTCTTGAATTTCGAAAATTTGAATCTCTTAAAACGGCGACGTCTGAAGAGAAGATTTTCAAAATTTAAATGATGAAAATTTGAAATCGCAAATACAGAAAACTCAAATGCAGAAATTTCAATCTCTTAAAACGGTGACATCTGAAGAGAGGATTTTCAAAATTTTAAATTACAAACATTTCAAACCGTAAAGGCAGAAATTGTCGATTCAACCGTTTTAAATTTCGAAACTCTCTTAAAACGGCAACATTTGAAGAGACGATTTTCAAAATTTTAAACTACGAAAATTTCAAACCGTAAAGGCAGAAATTGTCAATTCGGCTGTTTTGAATTTCGAAACGTTGAATCTCTTAAAACAGCGGCATCTGAAGGGATGATTTTCAAAATTTAAATGATGAAAATTTGAAACCGCAAATGCAGAAATTGTCAATTTGGCTGTTTAGAATTTCAAAACGTTGAATCTCTTAAAACGGCGACATTTGAAGAGACGATTTTCGAAATTTCAAATGATAAAACTTTGAAACCGCAAATGCAGAAATTGTCAATTCGGCTGTTTAGAAATTCGAAACTCTCTTAAAACGGCCACATGTGAAGAGATGTTTTTCGACATTTTAAATGATAAAACTTTGAAATCGCAAATGCAAAAATTGTCAATTTGGCTGTTTTGAATTTCGAAACGTTGAATCTCTTAAATCGGCGACATCTGAAGAGATGATTTTCGAAATTTAAGTGACGAAAATTTGAAACAGCAAATACAGAAATTCCCAACTTCGCTGTTTTGAATTTCGAAAATTTGAATCTCTTAAAACGGCGACGTCTGAAGAGAAGATTTTCAAAATTTTAAATAACAAAACTTTGAAAACACAAATGCAGAAATTGTCAATTCGGCTGTTTAGAATTTCGAAACTCTCTTAAAACGGCCACATCTGAAGAGACGATTTTCGAATTTTTAAATGACGAACTTTGAAACCACGAATGCAGAAATTGTCAATTCGGCTGTTTTGAATTTCGAAACGTTGAATCTCTTAAAACGGCGACATTTGAAGAGACGATTTTCGAAATTTTAAATGATAAAACTTTGAAACCGCAAATGCAGAAATTGTCAATTGAACTGTTTTGAATTTTGAAACTCTCTTAAAACGGCAACATTTGAAGAGACGATTTTCAACATTTTAAATTACGAAAATTTCAAACCGTAAAGGTAGAAATTGTCAATTCGGCTGTTTTGAATTTCGAAAATTTGAATCTCTTAAAACGGCGACATTTGAAGAGATGATTTTCAAAATTTAAATGATGAAAATTTGAAACCGCAAATACAGAAATTCTCAACTTCGCTGTTTTGAATTTCGAAACGTTGAATCTCTTAAAACGGCGACATCTGAAGAGACGATTTTCGAAATTTTAAATGACGAACTTTGAAACCACGAATGCAGAAATTGTCAATTTGGCTGTTTCGAATTTCAAAATTTGAATCTCTTAAAACGGCGACATTTGAAGAGATGATTTTCGAAATTTTAAATAACGAAACTTTGAATCCGTAAATGCAGAAATTGTCAATTCGGCTGTTTTGAATTTCGAAACGTTGAATCTCTTAAAACGGCGACATCTAAAGAGACGATTTTCAAAATTTTAAATTACGAAACTTTGAAACCGCAAATGCAGAAATTGTCAATTTAACTGTTTTGAATTTCGAAACTCTCTTAAAACGGCAACATTTGAAGAGACGATTTTCAAAATTTTAAACTACGAAAATTTCAAACCGTGACGGCAGAAATTGTCAATTCGGCTGTTTTGAATTTCGAAAATTTGAATCTCTTAAAACGGCGACGTCTAAAGAGACGATTTTCAAAATTTTAAATTACGAAACTTTGAAACTGCAAATACAGAAATTGTCAATTCAACTGTTTTGAATTTCGAAACTCTCTTAAAACGGCAACATTTGAAGAGACGATTTTCAAAATTTTAAATTATGAAAATTTCAAACCGTAAAGGCAGAAATTGTCAATTCGGCTGTTTTGAATTTCAAAACGTTGAATCTTTTAAAACAGCGGCATCTGAAGGGATGATTTTCAAAATTTAAAATTACGAAACTTTGAAACCACAAATGCAGAAATTGTCAATTCGGCTGTTTAGAATTTCGAAACGTTGAATCTCTTAAAACAGCGGCATCTAAAGGGATGATTTTCAAAATTTAAATGATGAAAATTTGAAACCGCAAATACAGAAATTCTCAACTTCGCTGTTTTGAATTTCGAACATTTGAATCTCTTAAAACGGCGACATTTGAAGAGAAGATTTTCGAAATTTTAAATGATGCAAATTTGAAACCGCAAATACAGAAATTCTTGAGTTTGTTGTTTTGAATTTCGAAACTTTCAATCTCTTAAAACGGTGACATCTGAAGAGATGATTTTCGAAATTTTAAATAACGAAACTTTGAAACCGCAAATGCAGAAATTGTCAATTCAACTGTTTTGAATTTCGAAACTCTCTTAAAACGGCAACATTTGAAGAGACGATTAAAATTCAAAATTTTAAATTATCGAAAATTTCAAAGCATCTGAAGGGATGATTTTCGAAATTTGAAATGATAAAACTTTGAAATCGCAAATGCAAAAATTGTCAATTCGGCTGTTTTGAATTTCGAAACGTTGAATCTGTTAAAACAGCGGCATCTGAAGGGATGATTTTCAAAATTTAAATGATGAAAATTTGAAACCGCAAATACAGAAATTCTCAACTTCGCTGTTTTGAATTTCGAAAATTTCAATCTCTTAAAACGGCCACATCTGAAGAGACGATTTTCAAAATTTTAAATTACGAAACTTTGAAAACACAAATGCAGAAATTGTTAATTCGGCTGTTTAGAAATTCGAAACTCTCTTAAAACGGCAACATTTGAAGAGACGATTTTCAAAATTTTAAATTACGAAAATTTCAAACCGTAAAGGCAGAAATTGTCAATTCGGCTGTTTTGAATTTCGAAACGTTGAATCTCTTAAAACGGGGACGTCTGAAGAGAAGATTTTCAAAATTTATATGATGAAAATTTGAAACCGCAAATACAGAAATTCTCAACTTCGCTGTTTTGAATTTCGAAAATTTGAATCTCTTAAAACAGCGGCATCTGAAGGAATGATTTTCAAAATTTAAATGATGAAAATTTGAAACCGCAAATACAGAAATTCTCAAGTTCGTTCTTTTGAATTTCGAAACTTTCAATCTCTTAAAACGGTGACATTTGAAGAGACTATTTTCGAAATTTTACGTGATAAAACTTTGAAACCGCAAATGCAGTAATTGTCAATTCGGCTGTTTTGAATTTCGAAACATTGAATCTCTTAAAACCGCGACATATGAAGAGACGATTTTCAAAATATAAAATTACGAAAATTTCAAAACGAAAAGGCAGAAATTGTCAATTCGCTGTTTTGAATTTCGAAAATTTGAATCTCTTAAAACGGCGACATTTGAAGAGACGATTTTCGAAATTTTAAAATGATAAAACTTTGAAACCGCAAATGCAGAAATTGTCAATTCTGTTTTGAATTTTGAAACTCTCTTAAAACGGCCACATGTGAAGAGATGTTTTTCGACATTTTATATGATAAAAGTTTGAACCGCAAATGCAAAAATTGTCAATTCGGCTGTTTAGAATTTCGAAACATTGAACCTCTTAAAACAGCGGCATCTAAAGCGACGATTTTCGACATTTTAAATTTATTTTAAAATTTCGAGTTTAATTTCAAAATATTGCATTTTGAGAATATACCGTACGTGACGTCTCGTATTGCGGTGCTTGACTCGATTAGTTCTTGTCCTGGCAGGCTCATAATATAGAGATGTACCAACTGACTGCCTATGAAGAAGATCATCGGTAAGGATTCTTCGTAAACCTCGAACCTCACGATGGCCTACAACAAACCACGTTTCTCTACATATTTATGTCTCGTACAATTAAAATTCCCCGTCATATAACAGAAATAATTGGTACATCATATGGACCATTTATTTTGAAAGTGATGTAAGTCCATTTAAAAAAAAATGAGATATCACGCAATTTATGCTTAATTTCATTTAAACTTTTTATGAATAAGTAATCAGTATTTGGACCGTTTATTTTGAAAGTGGTGTAAGTCCACTTTCTCTTGGTTCGAGAAAATTAAAGGTTAGCTTATCTGTTAATTAAAAAATTTAGGCAAATTATGTAAAGTCTGGCAATGTTTTTACTGATTTATCAATATGTCTCTGTAACTCCTTAATAAAACATTTAAGAGCATATGTTCATTGTATAACATTTCTTACTTTATATCCCACCCATCTTTCAAATCGGGATAAAAATGTCTAAGCAATCTTATACCTTCCAAACGCTCTTTTTATATTACTTTTTTTGCTATTACATACAATACACTACATGTGTACAAATTCGGAATAAATTTTGTCATAATCATTAGCAGACTAAAGGGACATATATGTCCCAAGATTTAACTTTCCACTATTGTAAAAAAAATCTTTTTTTTTGCCCTATTATAATGAATCAATTCTGCACCCGAAGTATTAGAAATGTAACCTGCCTCTTTTATTTTCTTTAAAAAAAATCCGTATCGAATAAGTTAAGAGTAGGTACTTAGTAAAAAAAAATGTGTAAAATGTACCGGATGAAATTTTTCTATTACTACGGTTATTGAACTTTTCTCAAAGTCGTACTATGTCAATTCTTTTTTCTTCAATTTCTTACCATCATTCCGCTGAGGCTTATACCGATCATGTTGACACAAATGTTGATGAAGAATTGCCAGGTGAGACACGACCTCAGAATAGTGGCGTACCTTCCCAAAGAATAAAAATCTGATATGAAAAACATGTATTTCACATGGGGTAAAGTATAGAGTGATTGATCGCTTAAGAATAGTGATTGAATGAAAGGCGTATAACTTAAACGTGTATTGTTGCATTGATTATTTTTTAGCATATTAGGACAGACAAATGTTGTAAGAACATGATCAGCTTGCAACGAAACAGAAACAGAATTTTATTATTAATAACACAACGATAAAATTAATATTGCCAATTAATAGTGATTGACCGCAGAATTCAGAGTCATTGAAGATGAAGATGAAGATGAAGATGAAGATGAAGATGAAGATGAAGATGAAAGATGAAAGATGAAAGATGAAAGATGAAAGATGAAAGATGAAAGATGAAAGATGAAAGATGAAAGATGAAAGATGAAAGATGAAAGATGAAAGATGAAAGATGAAAGATGAAAGATGAAAGATGAAAGATGAAAGATGAAAGATGAAAGATGAAAGATGAAAGATGAAAGATGAAAGATTAAAGATGAAAGATGAAAGATGAAAGAGGAAAGAGGAAAGATGAAAGATTAAAGATGAAAGATGAAAGATGAAGATGAAAGATGAAAGATGAAAGATGAAAGATGAAAGATGAAAGATGAAAGATGAAAGATGAAAGATGAAAGATGAAGATGAAGATGAAAGATGAAGATGAAGATGAAGATGAAGATGAAGATGAAGATGAAGATGAAGATGAAGATGAAGATGAAGATGAAAGATGAAAGATGAAAGATGAAAGATGAAGATTAAAGATGAAAGATGAAAGATGAAAGATGAAAGATGAAAGATGAAAGATGAAAGATGAAAGATGAAAGATGGAAGATGAAAGATGAAAGATGAAAGATGAAAGATGAAAGATGAAAGATGAAAGATGAAAGATGAAAGATGAAAGATGAAAGATGAAAGATGAAAGATGAAAGATGAAAGATGAAGATGAAGATGAAAGATGAAAGATGAAAGATGAAAGATGAAAGATGAAAGATGAAAGATGAAAGATGAAAGATGAAAGATGAAAGATGAAAGATGAAAGATGAAAGATGAAAGATGAAAGATGAAAGATGAAGATGAAGATGAAAGATGAAAGATGATGAAGATGAAGAAAGATGAAGATGATGAAAGATGACAGATGAAAGATGAAGATGAAGATGAAAGATGAAAGATGAAAGATGAAGATGAAAGATGAAAGAAAGATGAAGATGAAAGATGAAGATGAAAGATGAAAGATGAAAGATGAAAGATGAAAGATGAAAGATGAAAGATGAAAGATGAAAGATGAAAGATGAAAGATGAAAGATGAAAGATGAAAGATGAAAGATGAAAGATGAAAGATGAAAGATGAAAGATGAAAGATGAAAGATGAAAGATGAAAGATGAAAGATGAAAGATGAAAGATGAAAGATGAAAAATAAAGATAAAGATAAAGATAAACATGAAGATGAAAGATAAAAGGCGTATAACTTAAACGTGTAATGTTGCATTGATTATTTTTTAGCATATTTGGACAGAAAAATGTTGTAATGAAGATGAAGATGAAGATGAAAGAAGAAACAATGTTTTATTATTAATAACACAACGATAAATTTAATATTATTATATAAATTTAAGATGAAGATGAAGATGAAAGATGAAAGATGAAAGATGAAAGATGAAAGATGAAAGATGAAAGATGAAAGATGAAAGATGAAAGATGAAAGATGAAAGATGAAAGATAAAGATGAAAGATGAAAGATGAAAGATGGAAGAAGAAAGATGAAAGATGAAACATGAAACATGAAACAAGAAAGATGAAAGATGAAAGATAAAGATAAAGATAAAGATGAAGATAAAGATAAAATGAAAATTAAAATTAAAATAAAACAAAAATAATAGTAGCAATAAAATAAAAATAAAATATCTTGTTTAATTATTGGAAAAATATTCGCTGTACATAATGTAGGCATGTAAAGATCACGTGAAGTGAATGTTTGGAAAGTATAAGATAACTATTTTCGTGGAAGTAAAAGAGATATTTAAAAGATGTAATGCAAATAGTTAAAAAAATGCGAAACCAAAATGTGGAAAATACAAATTTATTATTAAAAACAATGTTCAACAAATTGGTGAGAACTTTCATTTTCCTTGCGCAGGCAAAGGGAAAAAATATAGTTTTCTAATAACACACGAAAATCTATTCTAAAGTTGAAAAAAACATTTATTTTTTATGTTACATTTATATCCATTTCATACTTTCGAAACGATATTTTTCGGTAAAACAAAATAAATATTTGCATAATCATTATGAAAAGAATACTTTTCCGCTTAATTTAAAACAAATATTCTAGGGTAAAGTATATAGTGATTGACCGCTTAAGAATAGTGATTGAATGAAATTGAATTAAAAAGTTGCAGAGTATTATAAGATATTCTAATTATTTTATGTTATATTATATTTCATATTATATGGTATTTGTATTATATTTGTGACATTCGAAATATTAGAAAATAAACTGAATGAATCCGTAAAATTGGAAATTTTAATTCGAAAGAAGTTAATTTGAAAGTAGCATTTAATTTGGAAGAAATGAAAAATTCGAAAGGTGCGGCGTATTGTAGGATATTTTAATTATATTATATTATATTATATTTTACATTATACTGTATTTATGTTATGTTTGAGACATTTAAAGTATTATAAAATAAACTGAATAAATCCGTAAAGTAGAAAATTTTAATTCGAAAGAAGTTAATGTGGAACAAATTAATTTGAAAGTAGCATTTAATTTGGAAAAAATTCAAAATTCAAAATGTGCGGAGTATTATAGGATATTTTAATTATTTTATATTATATTATATTTTATATTATACTTTGTATTATATTGTATTTATATGATGTTTGAGACATTTAAAGTATTATAAAATAAACTAAATGAATCCGCAAAATTGAAAATTTCAATTTGAAAGAAATTCATTTGGAACAAATTAATTTGAAAATAACATTTAATTTGGAAGAAATGAAAAATTCAAAAGGTGCGGAGTATGATAGGATATTTTAATTATTTTATATTATATTATATTTTACATTATATTGTATTTATATTATGTTTGAGACATTTAAAGTATCATAAAATAAACTGAATGATTCCGCAAAATTGAAAATTTTAATTCGAAAGAAATTAATTTGACAGTAGTATTTAATCTGCAAGAAATTAAAAATTGTAATTATTATAATTATTAATTATTTATTTATTTTAAAATTTCCTTATTTAAAAACTTTCAAACGGTGCGGAGTATTATAGGATATTTTAATTATTTTATGTTAAATTATATTTTATATATTTATTATATAAATATATTGTTTATTATATTAATATAATGTTTTTATATTATGTTTGTATTTTTATATTCAAAAGTTGCAGATGTCGAAAAATGGGAAGAGGCGAAAATTTCTAAACTTCATACATAAAAAACATTTGAAAGATTGAAGAATTAGTATTATAAACCTGAAAAATTGATATTTTAAAACTGAAATTTAGTATTATAAACCTGACATCTAATACTAAAAATTAGTATTACAACCCGAGAATTTACAACAGAGCAAAGTAACTGAAGCAACAAATAATGTGTGCGTGAAATATCGGAAACACTATAAACAAATTCTTTCGAAGCCGAACGTTGACTCAGACTTTTTGTTTCTGCTGCAACGATACTCACTGAATCGATTTATTATGTAATTGAATTCCGTCGATCAAACGATCCAACAGAATCGGCAGTCTCTTCTCTTCGTCGTCTGGCAACGAAACGTACATCGTTGTAAACATTTTCGAATCGTACACTTCCACTTTTCGGCAGATGTGCTTCAGTCGGTGCCTGAAAAACAATTCGACATTTCTGCATGACGCAATCGGCGCGTCATCTTTTTGAATCTCATAGAAAATATGGACCGTTTATTTTGAAAGTGGTGTAAGTCCATTTTCTCTTGTTTCGAGAAAATTAAAGGTTAGCATATGTTCATTAAAAAATGTAGGCAAATTATATGAGGTCTGGCAATGTTTCTACTGACTTATCAATATGTCAAGTGACTATATAAATTCGTTTCAGGCGAATTTTAACTAAAATAATATACATTTACGGGCTGTAACTGGACTTGCACCAATTTAATAATTTGTAATATTAAAATTTGGCAATATTTAAAATGTTCAGTTTTGACGATTCAAAAAATTACATTTTTAAGTTCAAGAGTTTATACAATTTAATTTCCAATGTTAATATTTTATATTTTTTAATGTCATGATTTTGACTTTTTATTCAATTTCATTTTCATTTGTAAAACTACATAATTTGAAAGTTAGTTATTTTGCTCCATAAATTGATTTAATTTTTAGTTATGAATTTCAAGCGTTTCCAATGTTTACATTGGATGATGACAATATGCGTCATGACAAAAAATGTTACTATTTCCTTCCGACAAAATTGATGACGCACCATATGCGTCATGACGCAAAATTGGGAAAGTTCAATATTTCCTTGCGTCAAAATTTATGACGCACCGTATGTGTCATGACGAAAAATTTCCGGGGAGAAGCCCTAAGTATCTGAGCGGCTGGATTCGGATTCACGCCGCTCAATACGGGCCACGAATACACATGCCTGCGGTGGAACGGGGGGTCAGTCATCGACGTGTCCCTGGCCAATCCTTCTGCCGCTCGCTGTGTGAGGAGATGGCGTCTGGCAGTGGACCTTGAGTCTCTGTCGGACCATCTTCTCATAGAAATGGACATCTCCGCGGGGGACGAGATTGGGCCTCGTCCAACTCCGGGGGGCTGCCATCAAACCCCGAAATGGGTACTACGTGGGATGGATGAGGACAAGTTAGTCGCTGCCGCCCTCGTCGAAGAATGGAGCCCACACTCGCAAATGGCTGAGGGGGATCGCGATCCGGAAGTCATGGCTGTCGAATTCAAACGAGTCATGACGCGGATCTGCGACTCAGCCATGAGAAGAGGAGGACCACACCCAGGACGACGAGCGGCGTACTGGTGGTCGGACGAGATTGCGGACCTACGAGCGGTCTGCATTTCGGCTCGACGTCGGTACGCACGCCATCTGCGCAGACGGCGGCGTGGGATGGCTGAAGAAGAACAGGATCGGAATGGTCGAGCGCTTTATGACGCTTACAGTAGAACGCGCAAGACCGTTCAGGAGGCGATCCAGAGCGCCAAGAACAGGGCATGGAACGAGCTCAGGGAAACCATAGATCGGGATCCCTGGGGTCGTCCCTACAATATCGTCCTGCGCAAGCTCAAAGACGGGGGGCCTCCGGCTAACAGCAGACTGGAGCCGGAACTCTTGGAGCGGGTCATAGGTACCCTCTTCCCACCGGATGAGGAGCGGGAGAATGGGCGAACCGCCCCCCGTGAAGATCAAGTGGCGGCTGCCGAAGAAGAGTCGCGCGTGGTCACCGACGAGGAGTGGCTCATCGCCACACGTAGGCTCAGGGGCAAAAAAGTGGCCTCAGGGCCGGACGGCGTGCCAGGGAAGGCGTTGGTGCTTGCCATTCCGGCGGTGGGCAGGAAAATCATCGACATGTTCGACACATGTCTACATAAGGGGGTCTTCCCTTCGGTGTGGAAGACCGCCAAATGAGTACTGTTCCCCAAGCATGGACGAACAGGGGACACCGCCTCGGCTTACCGACCCATTTGCCTTTTGGACGAGGTCGGTAAGCTGTTCGAGCAGGTCCTGGTGCACCGCCTTCTGCGGCATCTGTCCGAGGTGGGTCCCGATCTCGATGACGACCAATTCGGTTTCCGTCGTGGCCGATCGACGATCGATGCGGTGAAGCGCGTGCGCGGCTTCACGGATAGATACACCACCAGTGGCGGGGTGGTATTGGCGGTGAGCCTCGACATCGTCAATGCCTTCAACACCCTGCCCTGGGGGGTGATTCGGAGCGCCTTAGAATACCATGGCGTTCCGGCGTACTTGCGGGCCGTCATCGGAGACTACCTCCGAGACAGAAAGATTGCGTACACTAGCAGGGTCGGAGGCACCCACCTGCGCAGTGTGAACAGGGGGGTCCCGCAGGGGTCGGTCCTCGGACCGCTTCTATAGGACATCGGTTTCGACGCGGTATTGCGCGCGGCGCGCCCTCCAGGGGTGAGTGTCGTGTGTTACGCAGACGACACGCTCCTCCTCGCCGGGGGGAACTCCTGGAGGAGGGCCACCGACCGAGCGGAACGGGCGGTGACCTCTATTGTCGGTGAGATCGAGGCGCTGGGCCTACGGATATCTCCGGAGAAGACCCAGGCCATGTGGTTTCATCCACACAGGCTTCGGGGCTCCGGACCTCCGCGCACCACGCTATCGATCGGCGGGGGCGTATCGATCGAGGTTGGGACCGAGGGCTATAAGTACCTGGGCCTCAGACTCGATTCCAGATGGTGTCGTGATAGCGCGGAATTAACACAACGACATAAAATAAATGAAGGTTTTATTAAAATAATTAATACTACTGACAAGAATTTATACAAGTGTTAGGTATGGTTCTCTTAACGGACAGAGTTTCTGCGCTTAGGCGTATATCGTGACTGAGGCTTGAGGCTGGACATCCCTCTTTTATATTCGGAGGGATGATGGGAAGGGATGATTTTTGGAAAGTTTTGCTAGGAAGTCTTTTTCAGTTAACTGCCAGATTCTTGGAAATGTAGAAAGTGGAGATTCTTGGAAAGATAGGTGATACTCTAGTTTAAAAGGTGCTTCGTGTTGGGTGCATCGTAAATCAGTTCGGAAGAGGAAGAAAAAAAGGGAAAGCGGCGAAGGGATGCGACCTGGACTAGTCGACACCTCCCGGGGTTGTTTAAGATTTTAGTTGGGGACAAAAGGGTTTTAACTAAAATCCATAAGCCGACTTCATTGGTCTGGTTGTGATTCTTTAACCAATGAAGCGTACTTGTTCAGGACGTGCGGTAGAGAAGGTTGCTTGAACTGGGACCGGGGTTGTGACGTGTTGAGTGGGTGCCCGATTACCAATGCTGCAGTTATTATATGTACGGGATGCGAAGCATCCATTGAGAGTTCTTATCATTAACCGATAGAATCCTATCTTACTTAAAAATGTTATTAACAGATCACCTATTGCTACATATCCGGCATATTCTAAATATTTGTACATTCGTTCTTTCCATGTTAGAACAAGTTTCCTGGATGCCAGCGTTTCAATTTGATCGTCGATTTGATCAAACATGTAATACTTAGATACGATCTCGGCCCAATTTCTGTTGGCTTCTTCCTTTAAATGGATGTCCGCAGATTGCTTGAATTTCATTAGAGCTTCCTTTACGGAATCCAGCTCACTCTTGCTAGTCGCCTCTAATATCTGCTGAAATGAAACTAAAAACGCTTCTATTCTGTCGTCCACGTGTTCTGTGCTGTATTTATCAGCCTGTGTGCACACTGTGATTGAATAACTGAGAATACCGTATGTATCCAACCTAAGGCAGAACACGTCATAACCAAGTTGTTCTTGTGTTCGAAGTTGATTGAACAGGGGCTCTTCCATGACCATGATAAGTAACTCAGTGATGACTGATAGTTCGATCGACAATTCGCCTGATTGGTAGTAATTCGTGACGACCGAATTTACGTCGTTCTTATTGAAACTCTTTACTTTACAGTATCGCGTACTTTGCGGGATCTGTACCACCTCCAACTTTGGCATATCCTTAGGTGATAGCGGTTTACACGATAGGATAGACACGCATTCCTTTATATTTGCAATGACGTCATCCTGCGTCATGTTACCTTGCACAAGGAACTGCATAAATACACAATCTAGAAAAGAGTGTATATATTCTAGGAACTCTTCGAATTTAACGTCAGCCATTGCCTTATGCTTGTCCACTGCTGACCAGTAACGTTCCATTAAGAGTGACAAATGCACTTCTTTTACGAGCTTGGTAGGCTTCAAAAATGTATTGTAATAAATCTTTAGCTGTTCTTCCTTCATCACATTATATAAAGCCTTTGTTACTAAATTTTTACAATTTGCTATGTACTTGGTAACGGTAGTTAACAAGAGAGGCAAGTTTTGATTGAATCCATCCACTTGCACAACGATGCCTCTTTCAGCTGTATGCACGTGGTGATTGAGTCCAGCAGCCGTAGCTGGATATAATTCTTCTACTAACAATTGTTTTAATATTTCGACAAATACGTCAGTCATTGCACCGTTTTTGGCACTTTTAGTTTTGAATGGTGATATAAGATAAAAGAACGTGCAACACTCCGGAAGTACAAACTTCGGATCTGGTCGGTACCAAACTTCGCATGTTTCGTCGCTATGCATCTTTGTTGGATATTTCGGAACACTCTCTGTCATCGAAATTAAACTGAAGTCCGTAGTGAGAAAAACATTAGGTAAAGCCAAGTGAAAATCGGAGAGAGGGTCAATGGTCTTCCAGTCCTCAATCCAATCCTTTGGTATTTCTTCGTCCGTATATCTTGTATTAAACCAAGGTTCTACTTTGTGAAGCTCATCCTCGGTGTACTTTTTGTTGAGAACTATGATATTTACGTTATCAGGCGTTAGATAACTCATGCACATCTCAATGGCTTCAGGCTTGTACTCAAAGTAAAGATCGCTTCCGGTTATATAATCCTTAGGTGGATAAAACTGCATGTTTTCGCATAAATCTTCGACGTACTCAACCGGATCTTCCTCGTCGGCAAACCTAAAGTTTGTCTCCTCGATCTTACAAATTTCGTCGTATATCTCTTTTTGTGGACCTTTCTGGCGTATCAAGTTGATATACGAAAAGACGGCATCCAGAACTTTCTTTAAATGTTGATGACCCTTTTCGGTTAGACTCAAATATAAACTAAACAAGGCATACATAGAGCTATGCTCAAAACCACTCTCCGCATTACCGCTGCATATTTCCAGACACCACATTCTTTTACGCAAGTAACTAATTAAGGAACCTTTACCTTCGTGGCCAATGATCCAGGATAAATACTGATGGGGTTTACTTTTATACAAATCGCGTAAAGGAGGCATTACCCACGTCAAGTTCACTTCACACACATCCCTTGTAGGCTTAATTGCATAAATCCTACGGTAATTAGGCGTGTCAAAAGACTCGACTCCTTTGTAGAGAGTAAAATCGTCTGCAGGCAGGCTGTTATTCGGAACATGAGAGAAGCATTCCATTATATATTTCTCTAACGTTGTCAGCGGAAGTCTGGCTTGTATGGCGACTGTCATTCTATGTGCACTATAGTGACGTTCTCTAGGTTTATGTAACTCTTCGTACAGATTATCGTCCGTCACATTGTCCCTTAACGTTTGTAAGTTACCCCATGAGAACTTTGTTGCAGGATGATTCGGTTGTGCAAAGGTTGAGAGTAATTGTTCCTTTCTATATTGATCGCAAGGTAGAGCCATCTGAAATTCGCTTTCTATGGATTCACGCTCTCGTGTGATGGCATCCCTTTTCATGAGAGGCATAATAAAAAATTGAGCAAAACGATCAAGGGCCGATAACAGATATTTTTCTTGAACTTCAAAATAGAATGTGGTATGTTCGCATTCAGTAGAAGCATTATCAGAACCACATGTTTTTTTAATAAATGCATCGAAATCGTTTTCCTCAGGATATTTTTTCGATCCCATGAACACCATGTGCTCTAGGAAATGGGCCATGCCAGGAATCTCCACTGGATCGCTAAAGCTGCCAACACCAACGCATAATCACAGGCAGCCATTTTTTCCTCCTTCTTAGATTTCTTATATGAAGAACCATGAGCTTCATCAGATTCTTCATGTCCATGCTCTTCTTCAGACTCTTCATTCCTGGACTGTTGACCCGCCTTTGCTTGTTCTACTTGAGAGTCCCGCAAAGCTTTAATTTCTGCTTTTAACGTAGTCACCGTCATTTCTTTGGCATTCAATTCACCATTCATTTTATTCGCAATATCTTGAAGTGACTTCGTTTTCTCTTCCAATTCCATATTTCGTTTAATACTCGTTTCCAGTTCTGATTGTTTCAGCTTGATTTCAGCTTCCAACATATTTTTCAACTGGCTCATTTCCTCCGATTCGTCCTTTGCACTGGACAAGTTCTTGATTTTGTTCTCCATCTCCTTCAATGCGTTGTCTTTAGCCTCCAGTTGAGTTCGAACCGATTTCATTTCCGTTTCTAAAGTTTCCACGGAACGTTGTAAATTAGCTCTTGTTTCAGACAACTTTTGTATCTCATCTGCTTTCGACGCTAACATTTCATGGATACTCATTCGTTCGTTTTCCGATTGAGTGTGCGCATCCTTCATAGACGCAATAATTCCATTGAGTTCAGAAATTTGGTCGTCTTTCCGTGCGGCAGCTGTTTGCATCGCAAGAAGTTTGTCCTCCTTATCCTTGACATCTTGTGCCGATCTGTCTAATTTGTCCTTAAGAACTTCCACGGCATCGGTCATAGTTTTCAACGACTCCGAAAGACTTTTATTGGTCGCTTCGCTGTTAACAGCTAACCTCTGCATTTCATCCCGTAACTTTGATAATTCGCCTTCCAGTTTTTCAACGCAAGATGTCTTCTCCGATAAAGTCGACTCTAACTGGGATCTAGCTTTGATTTCTGTTTCTATCTTCTCGGTTAATTCTTCAATCGTCCACCTGTTTGCACTACGTTCACTCTCGAGTTTAGCTTTCAATTTTTGCAAATTAGCAATTTCAGCCTGGGAAGCATTTAATTCTTCGTTTACGTTAGTCAATTTTTGTTGAAGTGCGGACACCTCTGAACTCAAAGAATGGTTCGAAGTTTCATGTTCCTTTTGAAGGATTGACAAGTTTTCTTCAGAACGTTTCAACTGTTCCATAAGATCAGACATTTTCTTTGTTTGCTCCTTTAGTTCATCTTCGCTACTCTTATTCTTGTTGGTTATCTCTCGCAATTCCTGTTCTGACATCTCAAGTTGAGATATTTTGCTGGAAAGCTCTGAGTTCGAAGACTTCCCTTTCAATTCCTCATTCAATTTATTCAATTCCGTGGACGAAGTCGACGCACATGCCATCAAACTGGCAACCTCCTGTTCCAATTTCTGCTTATCGCTGATAACTTTCATTGTTTCGTCGTTCTGCGATTGGAACTCACGAATCTTCATCGTGAGAACGGCGTTGTTGTCTTCGGCCAATTTGAGCTGCGCACTCAATTCTTCCAGTTTCTGTAAGACAGTTTTTAATTCTTCATCCTTTTTCTCGCACAAGCTTTGCTGATTTGATAATTCGTTTCGAAGCTTTTGCGTTTCGGAGATCGTCTGATCGAGTCGCAATGTGACTTCCTTTATCTGCGCGTTATCCACCGTCAACTTTTCGATCGTCTCGTTCGCACGTCGGCAGTCATTCTTTAAAGCATCCGTACTGTTGGCGAATTCTTGCTTTACATTTTCCAATACAGCGCATTTCTCCTGCAACGTCTGTTCCACCGTCTGGAAATTCTTTCGCAACTTGCACTCGAGTTCCTTCAAAGCCTGTTGTTCCTGTTCCTTCTCAATCAGTCGTGATTCGAGTTGTTTGATATGTCCTACGTACTGTTCAGCGAGTGCGGATCTTTCTTGAACTTCCTTCTCCAAAATAGCCCTGGCATCTTTCAGACTTTGATTTTGATTTTGCAACTCTTGAAAAACGACTTCATCCTGAACGGACGACGAGGAAAGCTCATTACGTAGACGTGCGAGTTCCTCCTCAGCTTCAAACAATTTGACGCTGTCACGTTCAAATTGCACCACCCTTTCTCTTTCCTCGGCGAGTTGTTGCTCAAGTTCTTTGATTCTGTTTTTATTTACTGTATTTAAAACCCCTTTTATGGTGGCTGGTGTTTTCTTCTTGTGTTCCCCCGTGAGCTGCTTTTCCTTGATGAGGGTCATGCTGCTTCCAGTGTCCACGAGCCAGCTGCTTTCTTTGATGCCTTCCATGCTTAGACGTACCATAGGCAGTCTACCACCCCGCAGTCGTTCCCTTCCAATCTCGTCATTTCCGGCGTATACTCCGAATTGGAAGCGAAGTCTGGTGTACAGGTCATCGAAGTCGCTGACCATATCCGCTCGGATCGAGCCATCGGCTCTGCCTTTTAATTTTTGGGCTAGAATAAAACGAAGTAAGGTGTTCTGTTCCCTCGGTATCGTATTTTCTCTAGCCGCCTCGATTTGGGCTATGAAATTTTCACAGTTTTGTCCGGAAAATTCGCCAATCATGCCCAGTGTATCTCGCGCTCTGTGCAAATTGTTGCTTTGGGATACCTGTGCTATTTCTTCTGCTTCTCCTTCTTCTTCAGAAGGGGTATCATTCTTCTCGTCAGAGTTTTTTAAAAATGTTTTTTGAAACCATCCGTTGTTTCCTTGCCTATTAGGCCTTGAGGATTCTTCTAATTTGTTCAGCCTCGAGGCTAAGTTCGTGCACTGTTCTTTCATGTCGTACAGTATCTGTTCGATTCCCAACAGTGGAGATGCTGCTCGCGACATGGTTTTTTGTTGATTCGTATACTCGAATGTATTCGATCGCGAAGGGTCGATAGAGGAAACAGATGATCTTGAGTCACGATATTGTGTCCGCTTACTTGTGTTTTCTGCCAGTATGGTAGATTTGTGGGTTCTCCTGTGCTGGTTTTAGACTTCTCCGAGCCGAAACCGTTCTCCAAGAGTTGTCAATCTAGGACAACTAGAATATTGCTCTACTCTTGAGGCACAATTCGTCGTTCCTGACAAATTCCTTTCGGAGGATCCCACCGCTGCCACCAATTTTATGTCGTGATAGCGCGGAATAAACACAACGACATAAAATAAATGAAGGTTTTATTAAAATAATTAATACTACTGACAAGAATTTATACAAGTGTTAGGTATGGTTCTCTTAACGGACAGAGTTTCTGCGCTTAGGCGTATATCGTGACTGAGGCTTGAGGCTGGACATCCCTCTTTTATATTCGGAGGGATGATGGGAAGGGATGAATTTTGGAAAGTTTTGCTAGGAAGTCTTTTTCAGTTAACTGCCAGATTCTTGGAAATGTAGAAAGTGGAGATTCTTGGAAAGATAGGTGACACTCTAGTTTAAAAGGTGCTTCGTGTTGGGTGCATCGTAAATCAGTTCGGAAGAGGAAGAAAAAAAGGGAAAGCGGCGAAGGGATGCGACCTGGACTAGTCGACAATGGAAGTTCGACCGACACTTCCAAGACAACCTGAAAAGGTTCAAGGGCACGGCTGCAGCTTTGGCAAGGCTGCTGCCAAACTGCGCGGGGCCAAACGCGGCGGTTCGCCGCCTGTACACGGGCGTCATACACTCGATGATGCTTTACGGTGTGGCGCTGGAATCGGTCCAGCGGCAGATGGCTATCCGTGTGATCCGAGGGTACAGAACCGTCTCCCTCGAGGCGGCGAGAGCCCTGGCAGGCATCGTGTGTCGACCTGCTTGCGCGTGAACAATCGGAGATCTGGCGAGCGCGGTCAGGATCCGGCGGTGATCCTCACCGGTGCGTGAGCGACCGCGTACGCGAATGAGCGGCAGCGTCGCGTACTCGCCGAGGAGCTCCTGCGGAATCCGATCACAGGAGTGGTTCAGCCGGAGCTGTCTCATCTCGCCGGGGTTTCGCGCCACGCAGATTCTCACCGGACATGGTTGTTTCGGTGTTTATCTGTGGAGGATAGGGAGGGAACGCAACGCCAATTGTCAGCACTGCGGGGTGGGTAGTGAGGACACGGCGGCGCACACGCTCGAGGTGTCCTCGTCGACGCGGTAGGCTGGGACCTCTCACTTTCGGGCATCTTACCGAAGCTGCTCGAGAGCGGGGGATGCCGACGAGCGTTTAACTCCTTCTGCGAGGACGTTATGTCCCAGAAGGAGTCTGCGGACCGGGAGCGCGATAGGCGACCCGGTTGCGAGCGGACCAACCGGAGACGTGCCCCGGTCACCGATTGCCTCAATGCGCGAGGCGACGGTACATAACTACGGCTGCGGTCGGTGGAGCTGCTAACCTCATAAGAGTCATCTCCTTCCGACTGCCGCACTGGTCGCAGGCGTCGGACACTGCCTGCGACTGGGTAGAATGGTGCACGTTGGCACGAGCAGGGGCTCGTCCAACCAATAAGGTGCACAAGCGAGCGATGGCGGCGGGCAGATGTCTGGCCCGTCGTCGGTAGTTACCGGGTATTAGTATGTAACATTGTAAGAATGTTTGAACGAGTGGGGAGTTTATTTTTGTAAATAAAGGTGTGAGTATGTGTGTGTTGCATACCCCGGGTGGTCTGTCGGAGATCCCTTCTGGATCTCCGTTGGGAATGTGCGAGTTCGACTCGTGGCGCCGGATGGGTTTCGGTGAAATTCTTAGGAGAACCCGAAGCCCATCAGAAATCGGTGTAGGGAAGTGGCATCGGCGGGGTTTTAGTCGGTAAAAATCCGGCACTACCCCTGCACTTTCCCTTGGAAGTGCGGGGGTGTCTTACAGAAGATTTCCCCTCCGTCACAAAAAAAAATAACAAAAAATTTTACTATTGCCTTGCGTAAAAATTGATGACGCACCATGTGCGTCATGACGCAAAATTGAGAAAGTTCAATATTTCCTTGCGTCAAAATTGATGACGCAACATATGCGTCAGGACGCAAAATTGAGAAAGTTCAATATTTTCTTGCGTCAAAATTGATGACGCACCATATGCGTCATGACGAAAAATTGAGAAATTTCAATATTTCCTTGCGTCAAAATTGATGACGCACCATGTTCGTCATGACGCAAAATTGAGAAATTCCAGTATATCCTTGTGTCAAAATTGATGAAGCACCGTGTGCGTCATGACAAAATATTTGGAATCGTAAATGACATAAAAAGTCTTTGAATTTTTTACACTTATTTGTACACCCAATAAACAGACATCGCCATCCTATGCAAACTTGCTTCCGACAACGTTCTTCAATTTTTCTTCGAACACATTACCCTGTGACGGCAAATAATCCGCAGGCGTGATAGGCCAGCATGAAGTACATGCTGTCGGACGAAATGATCAGCCACAATCCGATTAAAGTTACGATGTTCGTGTGGCAGATCATGATGAAATATTTGTTCTCCAGGTCGTCCGGCGATCCGTAATTTCCTGGAAACAGCAGTGCCCTCTCTCGCGTATGGTTCAACGGCATAAAATAGTCCATAATCATCGGCCGTAATGGAATCGTCAGCATCGCAGAAGCGGTGAAGCAAAGGTACCCTAAGAACACGCGCAAAATTAGGAGAGTCGATTTCGTTCGGCCTATTTGTTTGAAAAAAAGATGGCGGTGCTGGCGTACGTGCGTAAAAGTAAACTAAGCTTCTTCCTTTGCTGGCGTAGAGTGTCAAAATTTCACGTTCCTGGTCTTCACGTATTGACAGATAGTCTTCTTCGGTTTCGACGATTATCCTGTTTATCTGGAACAAAATGTTCATGCTTTTTACATTGCATTTTATGTTGAAGGGCAAACGGTATTTTTCTTTCGCATCGTAAAAATGTTTAGATTATATTTGCGTAATTCATATATTTCTTCGGACGCGCCAAAATAATTCGTCAATCTAAATGTCATATTAAAAATTGTTTGATATTCCTTTTTTTTCTTATTTCGAAACCGTGAAACTTTGCGCCTGAAAATAGTGAAAAATAATGAAGGAAACTTTGTTTAAATAGTTGTATTATCGAAATTTTAGAGATATTTTTAAGAATTCAATAATTGTATCGGAATGTGACAATTTTTGCGAATGAGAAAACTAGTAAAAGTATTAAAACCGTTCACTTTGATGTCGTTTATTTGCGACGATTAGAACAAATTAGAAGTAAAATTGCGAATAAAAATGGAAGTGAGTTAGTTCCGTGTAAAAATTAATTCAGGAATGGTGTAAACGTTTTTACTTGTTCTAGTAAGTTGATAAACTTACGACTCATACATATCAGTACTTTTTTGTTCAAAACATCACGCTCTCTTAGATCTTATCTTAAAAAATATACGGTTCCATTTAAAAAAAATGAAGTTGACCTTGATATCTTCGAAACGACTCCACAAAAAAAATAATGCATCTAATAATGCAGCCCTTGGAACCATACAAGTGTCAAAAAAAAGTTTTTTCATACGATGCGTACTTTAGAAATAAAACAGGTGAGCATGTTACGTGGGATTTCCTGTTATTACGATTTGTTTACCTCTTTCTCGTAAATAATAGGGATGCTGTATTTCGCGGTGGTGACGATGATCACCAAAATCGGCGGAAGTCCCCGACACAGTGCAATCATTGGCATGTCCCAAAGGTCGCGTATACCAAAAATCTGCGCAATTAACAAACAAATCATCATACGACGTAATACGTACCGTCACAGCAAACAATACAACTGAATCAAATGTTCCCCGGTACAAAAATGTTTATTTTGAAAGTGGCCTATGTCCGTTTGTCAAGTATTTTCGGCTGCCCGGAGTTACATGTACAACTTATCCATCAATAAAGCATTAGAGGTTAATTATATTCCGAGTAAATACGATCATTTTGGATACATAACTTTTCAGAGTTATTCCAATAATTAAAAGCACCATTTTGAAAGTGGTTTAAGTTCAATCAGTCGAGTCGTTTATTTTGAAAGAGGTCCGAGTCTATTTATAGTTAAATTGAGATGTTTATTATTGATAATGTTCGAAGGCAGTGATGAAGGTAGTTTTAATTAATTAGTACTTAACAAGTTAACCTCAGTTTTTGGATACGTGCTTTAGTTGAATAATCGGTACGTTTAATTAATACAGTTAAACAAAATTGATGCAAAACGCATACTTACAATTAAATATGAAACTTAAAATTTAATATTAAATTTTAGAAATTATTTCACCCGTGCGAAATCGAATAAAACGACAAGAGCATTTAGATTTATTACCACGTTGGTGTAGTAATTTATTAATATATATAAATGTACATGTGCTTTTTATAGATTATATTTTATATTATTGATGATTTTTTTTAGAATTTAAAATAAATATGGCAAAAATTGTAGAAGTTTTATACTTTATTGCGGTCCTTGGTACAATATTTATTTGTTTTACTATAATTACAATATTACCTCAATCTCCAGCAACTTATTTAGTTTATATATTATTTTTTACTTTAATAATAACATTTTATTTATGTTTAATTTATCTAACAGTGTTATTTTATTATATTTTTTTTTAATTATTGGGGGCGGTATTATAGTATCTGTTTTATTTTTCGTAGCATTTAATTAAAAATTATATTTAAATTTAGACGTTTTATTTTTTTCTATTTCAATATTCATTATTTGTCTCATAGTTGCAATAATTCGTTTATTTATATTAAATGACTGTGATTTATTTTATAAAAGTATGGTTAATTAGATTATAATACAAGAAAAAATTAATTCGTGCAACTTCTTTTTAGAATAATTTACTTATTGTATGTTATATATATGATGGTTAAAGTCGCTACTTTTCTAAAGTCTTCTCCTATGCGTAATTTGCATTAGTTTCAGAAAAATAAAATATTGAAATCACGATAATACAATAAAATGTATAATTATATGGAATAAATTAATTGATATTTTAGCTAAAATTAAAATAAAATTTAAGTGATAAACATTAAGATAATAAATAATATTTTTTGTATTCTAAATAAGAGAAAAGAAATTTTTTAAAACAGTTTTTAAATAATTACCATATAAATATCAATATTTAAAATGATTAAGTATTGGTATATTATATTGGCATACGATGCGTCATTAATTTTGTCGGGACCAAATATCGTAGTTTTTCACCGTGACGCATACGGTGCGTCATGAATATTGACGATGTCAAATATTACAGTCGTTCGTCATAACGCATAAGGTGCGTCATTAATGTTAATGCAGTGTTTATTTTACCAACGGTGTAATTACAAAACAACAGAGAAAAGGGAAAGAACAAAAAAATTAAAAATAAAAGATTGATTAGATCGCATAGATTTTATCGAATCGATCAGATATCGATTTTAAAATTCATATGTTTCTGAAAGTTTATTCGGTTTAAGTGTATTTTAAACTCCGTCTTTTTTTGAATAATTAAACTTTGTTTAAAAACTATAACATAATTTTGACCAAAGCAAATATTAGAATTTGAAAATTTTTCGTCATGACGCATCAGGTGCGTCATTAGTTTTGACGGAAGCAAATATTAACGTTTTTGAAAGTTTTCCTTATGACGCATACAATGCGTCATCAATTTTGTCGGTACCAAATACTATAAATTATCGCCATGACGCACACAGTGCGTCATCAGTTTTGACGGTAGCAAACATTAAACCAATTTTGTTTCATTTAAAACCTGATAAAATCCCCGTGCAACGTGGGTCAATTTTTGGTCTGAAATCCTGTGCCTCAAAGAGTTAAACGATCATACCCGAAAATACTGAACAACATTACACAACGTACGATATGCTATCTTCCTATTATCTTGTTATTATCACTTTTATTGCGCACCGACTCTCCATCTTACAACTTAGGCCACTTTCAAAATACGGCTGAAACAATGATTTCCCTGTCCCACATTCGAACGCCGCCTAAAAATTCTTCCAAGTTCTCTTGTCTCTTACAACGCACGGCGTCGATAGCCACAAAATAGAAGGATATAATATTCTCGAGATGAGTTTGCGTCTTCTGCCCAAGCTCGGCCACTGTCCGACACTGCAAGCCAACCGCTTCGTAAAGCGGAAGTACTCGTTGTCGAAAGCACGTCCCCCCTCGTCGATCATTCTACCGCACAGGATCCTGACTAGACCACCATAGACTCAACCACCCACCATCGACAACCCTCGCCAACCGACAGCAACGCCTTCTCACACCCCGCCAACCGGTAATTAACGTGTTAAGATAATCGTCCGCTCGGACGCCATTAAAATTGCAGATCGAAAGGTGTGTTTGACAGGTTACTTTCCTATAGGCAGTTCGAGTGATTCGAGGAGATAAAGAATTGAGCGCAAACCTCCCAGGGATAGGTTAAACGTTATATAGTGACACGTTGGGACGTTTATGGGAATACGTCGCAGAATGATGAAGACGTCGGGTAATGAGTCTTTTAAGGTAGGGTGCCGTTTTCTGGTTTGAGGTGTTTGATTTATTTATGTAAAAAGGTAATTTAGTGACGGCGTTGGGAAGAAAGTAAATACGTAAGAGTCGTGGTTTTTGAGAAGATGTTTGCGGGGTAAGAGGATACTGCCATTTATGGCGTGCTTGGTTGAAATAGGGTAAAGTATACAGTGATTGACCGCTTAAGGGGTTATGCCTACTTGGGTTGGTGAAATAAATCGAATTTTTTTATTGCATTCTTAATGCACATCATTTTAAGAATATTTCCTCCAAAAGTACATAAGAATCGGAGCACACGTTCAAAAATTATAAGCGTTTAACTGGAGTGCTACTTTATATGATTAGTAAAGAGCATGCAGCGGTCGCTCAGGACATCAAAGTGGATGCAAAGGGACTCAGAAAAATCGAAACCGCACCTCAAAATTCGCAATACTTCCCGACATATCGACGAAAATATATTTGATATTATGTGAAGTGCTCCCGAAATGGCGTCGAAAATAAAAGTTCACAGATCGGTTTCATATTTTAGGGTATCAAAGTAGCTGCAAAGTGACTCAGAAAAATCGAAACCGCACCTCAAAATTCGCAATACTTCCTGAGATATCGACAAAAATATATTTCATATTATGTGAAGTGCTCCCAAAATGGCGTCAAAAATAAAAGTTCACAGATCGGTTTCATATTTTAGGGTATCAAAGTAGATGCAAAGTGACTCAGAAAAATCGAAACCGCACCTCAAAATTCGCAATACTTCCTAAGATATCGAGAAAAATATATTTCATATTATGTGAAGTGGTCCCAAAATGGCGTCGAAAATGAAAGTTCACCGATCGGTTTCATATTTCGGGATATCAAAGTGGATGCAAAGTGACTTAGAAAAATCGAAACCGCACATTCAAATTCGCAATACTTCCCGAGATATCGTCAAAAATATATTTCATATTATGTGAACTGCTCCAAAAATTGCGTCGAAAATAAAAGTTCGCAGATTGGTTTCATATTTTAGGGTATCAAAGTAGATGTAAAGTGACGCAGAAAAATCGAAACTGCACCTCAAAATTCGCAATACTTCCCCAGATATCGTCAAAAATATATTTCATATTATGTGAAGTGTTCCCAAAATGGAGTCGAAAATGAAATTTCACAGTGCGGTTTTAAATTTTGGGATGTCAAAGTGCATGCAAAGTGACTTAGAAAAATCGAAACCGCACCTCAAAATTCGTTATACTTCCCAACATATCGTTGAAAATATATTTGATATTATGTGAAGTGCTTCCAAAATGGCGTCGAAAATAAAAGTCCACCGATCGATTTCATATTTTAGGGTATCAAAGTAGATGCAAAGTGACTCAGAAAAATCAAAACCGCACTTCAAAATTCGCCATACTTTCCGAGATATCGACAAAAATGTATTTGATATTATGTGAATTGCTCCCAAAATGGCGTCGAAAATAAAAGTTCACAGATCGGTTTCATATTTTAGGGTATCAAAGCAGATGTAAAGTGACGCAGAAAAATCGAAACCGCACCTTAAAATTCGCAATACTTTCCGATATATCGACAAAAATGTATTTGATATTATGTGAACTGCTCCCAAAGTGGGGTCGAAAATAAAAGTTCACAGATCGGTTTCATATTTTAGGGTATCAAAGTAGATGTAAAGTGACTCAGAAAAATTGAAACCGCACCTTAAATTCGCAATACTTCCTGAGATATCATCAAAAATATATTTGATATTATGTGAACTGCTCCCAAAATGACGTCGCAAATAAAAGTTCACAGATTGGTTTCATATTTTAGGGTATCAAAGTAGATGCAAAGTGACTCAGAAAAATCTAATCCGCACCTTAAAATTCGCAATACTTCCTAATATATCGTTAAAAATATATTTGATATTACGTAAAATACTCCCAAAATGGCGTCGAAATGAAAGTTGACAGATTGGTTTCATGTTTTAGGGTATCAAAGTAGATGTACAGTGACTCAGAAAAATCGAAACCGCACCTTAAAATTCGCAATACTTCCTGAGATATCATCAAAAATATATTTGATATTACGTAAAATGCTTCCAAAATGACGTCGAAAATAAAAGTTCACAGATCGATTTCATATTTTACGGTATCAAAGTAGATGCAAAGTGACTCAGAAAAATCGAAACCGCACCTCAAAATTCGCAATACTTCCTGAGATATCATCAAAAATATATTTGATATTACGTAAAATGCTCCCAAAATGGCGTCGAAATGAAAGTTGACAGATCGGTTTCATATTTCGGGATATCAAAGTGGATGCAAAGTGACTCAGAAAAATCGAAACCGCACCTCAAAATTCGCAATACTTCCTAATATATCGTCAAAAATATATTTGATATTATGTGAACTGCTCCCAAAATGACGTCGCAAATAAAAGTTCGCAAATCGGTTTCATATTTTAGGGTATCAAAGTAGATGCAAATTGACTCAGAAAAATCAAAACCGCACCTCAAAATTCGCAATACTTTCCGACATATCGACAAAAATATATTTAACAATTTTGTGAACTGTTCCCAAAATGGCGTCGAAAATAAAAGTTCACACATCGGTTTCATATTTTAGGGTATCAAAGTAGATGCAAAGTGACTCAGAAAAATCGAAACCGCACCTCAAAATTCGCAATACTTTCCGAGATATCGTCAAAAATATATTTCATATTATGTGAAGTGCTCCCAAAATGGCGTCGAAAATAAAAGTTCACAGATCGGTTTCATATTTTAGGGTATCAAAGAACATGTAAAGTGACGCAGAAAAATCGAAACCGCATCCCAAAATTCGCAATACTTCCTGAGATATCGTCAAAAGTATATTTGATATTATGTGAACTGTTCCCAAAATGGCGCCGAAAATAAAAGTTCACAGATCGGTTTCATATTTTAGGGTATCAAAGTAGATGTAAAGTGACGCAGAAAAATCGAAACCGCATCCCAAAATTCGCAATACTTCCTGAGATATCGTCAAAAGTATATTTGATATTATGTGAACTGTTCCCAAAATGGCGCCGAAAATAAAAGTTCACAGATCGGTTTCATATTTTAGGGTATCAAAGTAGATGCAAAGTGACTCAGAAAAATCGAAACCGCACCTCAAAATTCGCAATACTTTCCGACATATCGACAAAAATATATTTAACAATTTTGTGAACTGTTCCCAAAATGGCGTCGAAAATAAAAGTTCACAGATCGGTTTCATATTATAGGGTATCAAAGTAGATGCAAAGTGACTCAGAAAAATCGAAACCGCACCTTAAAATTCGCAATACTTCCTGAGATATCGTCAAAAATATATTTGATATTATGTGAACTGCTCCCAAAATGGCGTCGAAAATAAAAGTTCACAGATCGGTTTTATATTTATGGATATCAAAGTAGATGCAAAGTGACTCAGAAAAATCGAAACCGCACCTCAAAATTCGCAATACCTCCTGAGATATCGTCAAAAGTATATTTCATATTATGTGAAGTGCTGCCAAAATGGCGTCGAAAATAAAAGTCCACAGATCGATTTCATATTTTAGGGTATCAAAGTAGATGCAAAGTGACTCAGAAAAATCGAAACCGCACCTTAAAATTCGCAATACTTCCTGAGATATCGTCAAAAATATATTTGATATTATGTGAACTGTTCCCAAAATGGCGCCGAAAATAAAAGTTCACAGATCGGTTCCATATTTTAGGGTATCAAAGTAGATGCAAAGTGACTCAGAAAAATCGAAACCGCACCTTAAAATTCGCAATACTTCTTAAGATATCGACAAACATATATTTGATATTACGTAAAATGCGCCCAAAATGGCGTCGAAAATGAAAGTTCACAGATCGGTTTCATACTTTAGGTTGTCAAAGTAGATGCAAAGTGACTCAGAAAAATCGAACGGGACGGACGAGAACGTCTTTTTTCCCCTCCAGGCAACATTCTTTTATGTGATTCGAGATTCGGATGCATACATTGTATACTTTCAAGTACATTTGATAAGCGTGGTTTGTAGCAATTGTGTATTAGCATTCAAACGTACAACTTCGGAAGTTACGATCAGTTAATTTCGTTTTCTCTACGTTTACTAAAGTTTTTGCCGCTTTTTGAAGTATTATAATTACGACCGGGGATCATCATAAAGAGACTCGTGATGACAGAACATCTAAAAAATCGTGCAAATCGAGGCCAAAGAAAAGGAAGCAATATTTTAATCCGAAAACCGCAGAGACTGACGAGACTAGTTTCAAAACGTTTTGGAAGAAAATAAGGCTTAGTACGAAGTTGACCGTGCCGCTTGATTATTTGGTCGAATACCGAATTTTGAATTTTATACAAGTATGGACAATGAGACGATTAGGCAATTATAAAATTATATACAAGAACAATAATGAAAGTTATAACCAACTCGTGTGGAAAATCAGCCCGAAAAGTCTTTTGGGCGCTGCAAAACCCGTTTAAATTGCGGCATACATATCTGCATGTATGTTTAACGAAGGTAACATGGCCCTCCTGAAGATTTTTGAAGCATTAGACGTGCCTTGTGGCCGAAATGTCCAGGAATATGCTAGAAAAGCAGACGAGAGCCGTTTTACAATTGCCGAACATCATCTGGACGTTCTGGAGTTGGCCAAAAGTGCAGATGGAACCATTTATGGCCCTGGAATATATGATTCTATGTAAGTCAAGAAAAATTAATTTTAACTATGAAAAACATAGACTTGAAATTTTAAACGCGATTATCTCGAAAGTGTGTTTTTTAAAACATACGGTTGCGGTGACCACGATTTCTCAAAAACTACTTCACCGATCGGACTCTAATTTTATATACTTATTTGGTATTACAATAGGCATGGCCTCAACGAAGGATTTTTTATTTCGGTAAAAAAAAAAGTTGCAACATGAAAACGAAAGTCAGTTCACCTCGAAAGACGGATTTTTTTTCGTAAAAGTGTTGTAATTCTTGTAAAAATTGAAATGTTTCCAAATCCTTCGTTCCGGCCCTTTAACATGCAATATACAAACACAGTATTCTTTTATTTCTATTTCCGATAACCCGTACCGACGATATCGTGGTCACCGCAAGTGATGAAAATAAACGAAAGCTCTAGGAGAATAGCTATATTTTCTCCATATTTTTATATTTTCTTATAAAAAAATGTATACAAGTATCACTAAATTCGTACTTTTTGGTAGTATTTTGCGAATTTTAATTAGTACTCACTAAAATGGCAAAAAAAATCTTGAAGATCATGTAATTTTGCCGACTCCAAGTAGGCATAACCCCTTAAGCCATCTTCTAATAAATGGATACATTTGTCTGCATTTATTTTTATACAAATTTTGCATATTGAAGTTTTCGAAGTGTAATTAAATGCTCAGTACGCAGATCGTGCCAGTAATATTTGAAACTGTCAGGTGCATCTAAATTGAATTTTTTCTTATCCGAAAATATGACATCTTTGCACTCTACACTCCGTCTTGTGATTTCGAGCAAACTCTAACATAGCTGTTTTATGATCTTCTGTAAGAGGTGGTTTCCATTAAAATTTTCTCCTTTTCATCATTTTATGTTTTTCAATTCCAAAACTGTTGTCACTTCACCACCAGTTTTACTTCCACCTCTTATTTCTGTGAAATTACGTGAACGATCGCCCCTTGTAAGTTTCCTGTTGCCACCTGTGTAATGGCTTTTACCATCATTTTCACGCAATTTGAAAGAATTATATGAGCCGCTCAGTGCACACATCGATTAACTCCACTTTTTGAAAAATCTTAAATTTAAGTGTCAAAGCCCTTGGTATAGTCATAACTTTTTATATTTATAATAACTTTCCTGAATAATAAATATTAGCCCCGTTAAATGGCAAATTTTTTTGGCAACTGAATAGTAAGTAATTTATTTCAGAAGCCATTTCGATTAACTCCATACTCTAATATAAATCGTTTCAGTAACGCCGTATCTGTTCTGGCCGTGCATCGACGCTTATTTGTTTTTAAACAGCCGAAGATGCTCTCTCCCTCTCATTAATATTCGTAACAAAATCGCATCGGTAAACAGATAAAAAGAAGCACAATGCAAGCGGTAGTTAGTATAGCAGTGATCTCGCACGCTCAATGTTACTGTGTACTTCTTAGTCTTTTCAACATTACTCCCAGATTTTTTTTTGAAGAAATAAATATTATACCGTTATAATCAAGATGAGTGAGACTAATAATGCGAGTGAGGAAAGCAGTGATGATTCTTCAATACGATTTATCAACAGAAATTCTGGGTTAAGAAGACGTTTATCGTTTTCCTCGGATTCATCGGATTGCAATAGTACAAACCCAACAAACACATTGATTGGGAGGAAAAGAAGTCGTAATCCTGTTAAATGGATACGAAATTTACAAAAGCATAACAGGATAAAAGGTTTGGCGTACAGGAATAGGGGAGGAAAATTAATACCTGCAAAAACATTTGTCGATATACAATGCAGATGCCGTCAAAATTGCAATCAAAAAATTATTTCGGATGTGAGAGAGGCTGCCATGAAAGAATTTTATAGTTTACATAGTCAACTTGACCAAAATATTTTCTTAAGAGGTTGTATCAAAGTTAACGAAATAAAGAGAAGGCGCCCTACGAATGAAACTAAAGAACGAAGATCACATTCGTTTACATATTACTTTCGAAAAGAGGGACTTGATATTACCGTTTGTAAGAAATGTTCTAGAGACACTTATCAGGTGAGTGACGGGAGGATATACGATTGTTGTTCTAAAGAACAAGTTACATCTTTGGTTGATAAGCGCAAAGGTCGCGTTGCAAGCAATAAAATAGATGATACAAATGTTATAAAGCATATAAAGTCATTTCCAGCCTACAGTAGTCACTACACCAGAGCTCATAATCCAAGACGACAATATTTAAATCCTGACTTAAATATTAAGAAGATGTATGTCACAGAATGTGAAAAGGAAAACGTAGCACCAGTGAAAGAAAAATATTACTATAATGTGTTCTCTACAAAATTTCATTTACATTTTAAACAACCATCAAAGGATACGTGTCAAACTTGTGATACTTTTCAAATAAAAATTCAATCTTCAGACGATGAGGGAATTAAGATGGCAAAAATTGAAAAGGAAAATCACTTAGAAGAGGCTGAACGGGCTCGCAGTCAAATGGCTGCCGATCGAATGGCAACATCGGAAAAATTGTTCGTATTTTCTTTTGACTTGGAAAAAGCTTTAGCCTTTCCCAAGTTGACCACATCCGTAGCTTATTATAAGCGAAATTTATATGTTTATAATTTTGGATGTCATGAATTCAATACAAATATAAGCCACATGTTTGTTTGGCCAGAAACTGAAGGATCTCGTGGGTCTCAAGAAATGTCATCTTGTCTAAAAAAGTACATAAAAACTTACGCTGCAAACTTCGAAAAAATAAAACGCTAAGTTTATTTTAGGCTGAGACTATCTCTACTAGGATTAGAAGGACCTACTAGGTGATTGCTCTTCTATTGAGGCCTAGGGGGAGATAAGAGAAGATCTTAAACTTTACTTGATGTTACCTAGGATTTAACTTGAACTAGGAAACTTGAACGTTAGAGACGTATCTCGGCTTCAAGAGATTTTATGGGGAGACTTAGACTCTTAACTAAAGTTTTAGCTTATGTTAGGCTGAGGCTATCCTCTACTAGGATTACAAGGACCTACTAGGTGATTGCTCTTCTATTGAGGCCTAGGGGGAGATAAGAGAAGATCTTAAACTTTATTTAATGTTAATTAAAATATTAATTTAATCTAGGAAAAATGAACGTTAGAGAGGTATTTTAAGAGATTTTAAATACGTAATAAAAACTAAAGTTTTTATCTAATGTTACTTAGCTAACTAATAATCATCACTTTTATTTTTAATACTAGATGGAAAGAGAATAAATACTTAGTAAAAACTAAGTTTTTATCTAATGTTACTTAGCTAAATAATAATCATCACTTTTATTTTTAAATACTAGAAGGAAAGAAGAATAAATACTTAGTAAAAACTAAGTTTTTATCTAATTTTACTTAGCTAAATAATAATCATCACTTTTATTTTTAAATACTAGAAGGAAAGAAGAATAAATACTTAGTAAAAACTAAGTTTTTATCTAATTTTACTTACTAAATAATAATCTCTTTTATTTTTAAGGCCTAGGGGGAGATAAGAGAAGATCTTAAACTAAGTTTTTATCTAATGTTACTTAAAAATAATAATCATCACTTTTATTTTTAAATTATTAGAAGGAAAGAAGAATAAATACTTAATAAAAACTAAGTTTTTATCTAATTTACTTAGCTAAATAATAATCATCACTTTTATTTTTAAATACTAGAAGGAAAGAAGAATAAATACTTAGTAAAAACTAAGTTTTTATCTAATGTTACTTAGCTAAATAATAATCATCACTTTTATTTTTAAATACTAGAAGGAAAGAAGAATAAATACTTAGTAAAAACTAAGTTTTTATCTAATGTTACTTAGCTAAATAATAATCATTACTTTTACTTATAACTTTTACGCTGCAAACTTCGAAACTTGTTCAAAGCACGGAAATCAAAGCTGAATCAATTGACATGAAATTTTTGGTAAGTGGACACAGCTATTTGCCCAATGACTCAGATTTTGCCATTATTGAGTGATGTGCGAAAAAAAATCAAAACATTTCTTCACCGGATGATTGGTACCATATAATCAAAACATGTAAAAAGAAAGCGCCGTTTCATCTAATCCAAATGACTCACCAAGATTTTTTGTCAACAAAACCTTTAGAACAGTCTATCATTAACAGAAAAGTAACCGTCACAGGGCTTCCAGTAAATTGGCTTAAAATACGCTGGATAAAGTTAGAAAGGTCCAAACCCTATCTCATACAATTCAAATGTGACTATAATGAAGATACAGAATTTCAAGCCATTAATATAAGAAAATCTTTAGTGGTTAGACCGCAAAGTTTGAAAAATATAGATCAGCCTTTATTATATCCTAAAGGTAGAACTGTGACAAAGGAAAAATGGAGAGACATGATGGACCTGCTAAAATTCATTCCTCCTGTTAAACACGATTACTATAAGAACTTGTCAACAAATCGAAATGACGAATCCTCGCATACAGCTGATGAAGAAGACATTATTTATAATATTGCCGAATCATCCCAAAGAATAATGCCGCTAACATAAAGCTGCTATGAATTAATTACGAAAATTATTTTATAACCGAACTTCCAACATTCATTTTTATGGAAAAGCTGTGATAAAAATGTATAATAACTAACTTTTTCTGTAATAAAAACTTAAAAATGAAAAGACTAAATTTAACTTTATTACTTTTTTCAGTTGCCAAATCGATTAATTCCATCAGTCACATAAAAACTGTAACATTACTGACGATTGTTTGTTGGCTATTCTTTCTTATTAATCTTATATACCGTTAGATGAAAGCTATATCTGCAATTATGCATTCCACATTATATATTTGAATTCATATTATCAGAGGAATTTTTAAAAACAATATACATTACATCATTTCTCAACTTTTCGTTTTATGGAGTTAATCTATGTGTGTACTGAGCGGCTCATATACAGCAATGCCTGATCTGTTCATTTTTCCAGCAATCTTTCAAATAGAAAATCCTGCATCGCGATATCCTTCTATTTATGCCTCTTCTTCCCGACTTAAAACTTTTCCTCGTTGTATTCTGATAAAGGAAAAATATTTTATATATTATTATGTGCATTTATAAATGGGAATGTCATGCTTGGAACACTTACTTTCTGTTTGAGTCACTGACGATCTTGTTGGTTCAACTAATGAAAGACATCTAAGTAAATATAGCTGATCTTATACAAATTTTTTACTTACCATGGCGAACATTCTTCTGTTTTTCTATACAAACTGAAAACTTCCAATTCACCGTTTCACAATAAAGACACTGTGCTAAAGTGAAGTTTCACGCATTAACTAATATAACATTATAAAATGAATCAACTTTCAACGGAAAATTAGGCTGTTCTTAAAGAAACTTCGTCTACTGTATTTGAACATTTTAAAGCAGAAATTTTTAATGTCGGGAAGGTCCGTTTACTATTACAAAAGTTTTTACATATTCCAAAATATGGTGGTCAATTAGTAATAAAAATTCGCTGCTTAGCTCCCCCTTCATAATATTTCTTTTCGCATGTGCCAAATTTTAATTTTACCGCCGTCCAAATATTTGACGCACCGTATGCGTCATGATAAAAATATTGTCAAGCTTTAATTTTGCCTCCATCTAAATTGCTGACGCACCGTATGCGTCATGACGAAAAATTTGACAAGTTTTAATACTCGATTCCGTTAAAAATGTTGACGCACCGTATGCGTCACGAAAAAAATATGGTCAAATTTTAATTTACCTCCGTTAAATTGTTGACGCACGTGCAAGACAAATAGTTGTGAAACCATAACGACAACCATGGGTAATCTTCAGGAAATTCCCATTCTTCGTTAAACCATGGCGGAAGGAAAAATTATTGCGAGAATTGAAGTCTATGCATTGCATTTTTCAGTTCAGTCTATAATACGTGGAACTTTATTTCATATATGTACTTCACTACTTGTATTCACTTTTCGGAAAGCTGTTCAAGACTACTTTTTTCCCCTGACAATGTTTGACCATTTTCAGGACAAACATTTGAACATATTTCTACTAGTTTACTAACTTTATTTAGCCACATGTTTGGGTAATATTATCAGTTCCTTATTAATACTTCTTCGCTCGATTACATGGTTATAATTCATATTGCGTGTTTGTTGAGGAATTACTGTAGATTTTGCTCATGGAACTGTAAAGGTAGATTTCTTCGGCGACTGGTTGATCCTCGTTGATCAGCGAAACGACGCCAGGACTGTTAGATAGGATACCGATTTCTGCAGAACCTGAAAATTTCAAAATTCAGCAAAAATGCGTGTCGCACATGGAACTAGATAATAAAAGGATATGATCCGTTTATTTTGAAAGTGGTCTAAGTACCGTTTATCAATTATTTTCGGTTGCCCGTAATTATGTGTACAATTTGAAATTATCTATCAATAAAGCATTAGAGGGTAATTATATGAATCGTTTATTTTGAAAGAGGTGTAAGTCCATTTTTAAAAGAAAAATTAAATATTATTGTAGGAATTTTATTACGTGAAACTAGAGAGTGTAATATTTATAAACAATGACAACACAATCAAGCCACTTTCGTCTTATTCCAATCGACGTTCAATTGTCGTCGTTTCGTCGTTTCGCCGCAATTTGGGTCTCGTCTTTACGTCTTATCGTCTTCACATCTTACCGTCAACTGTCTCCTTAGCAACCGAATAACACAATTCAATAAACTCGTCTCCTACGATGCATCAATATAATAAATGAAGATCATAGGTGACCTTTCCTCGCCAACTAGAGGACCCTGTATCTGAGATCCCACACTCACTGTTTATTCACCTAAACAATAATCGTCGTCACTCAATACGTTCTTTCATCCACTTAAGCTATAATCATCATCACCCGATACATTCTTTCATTAACTTAAATTACGATCATCGTCACTCGATACATTGTTTATGTCGCTTTCCTTGTACCGTAATGCCTTCTTCCGTCGTTTGTTAAACTGTCTGATCTTTACTACATTTTCTTTTGCTTGTCGCCGTAGGTCGGTTCGTTCTTTCTCAAAAGCGATAACAACTTCGTTCTCCAAGAGTTCCCTAACGTGTGGGCCCTCCTTGAGTCTCTTCCTTGTTCCGGATTTGGGTGCCGACAATTTAGTAAAAATAGGAATTGATTTTCGATCAATCCGTTCAGCCTGTCCGTGTCCTCTTCGTACGCCTGCCCTTTGGTCGGAAATAATTCTTCGTGGATCCACTACTTCTGTTGCCCCCGTAGATTTCGTAGAGTAAGGCCTCACAAATTTAGAGAATGCATCCACATTTATATTCTTCTGTATGAGTGCGAGGCGATTTCGTAATTGACTCGTTTCAGCTTTTGACTCTTCCAATCGACGTTCATTTAGACGTGCAGCAACCCACTCTTCATGAACTTTCGTTTCTAATGCGGCAATTTGGGTCTTGTACTTTCTTTCCTGATCTAAAATTTCGCGCCTCAGCATCTCTACTTGTTGTTTATAATTTTGCATCTCATTTTGCATTGTCTGTATCCTTTCCACCGTTGACGTGATTTCCCCTTGTTGTTGAAGCCGTACAGTTTCTTCTTGTTTCTCTTCCGGTGACAGTCTTCGAGGCCCCTGATATACTGGTATCTCGTCTTTTAAAACAATCCGCATTTGGACGCCTACTTCGCGTGTTTTATTCGCTTGATAACTTTGTACGATTTCCTCTACTTCGGTTTTTACTTTCAGATTTTCAACATGTGATAAATCAAGTGCGTCATTAGTATCTGAAACATCTATCTTATAAATCTCCGCGTCGTCTACTCGTGAAATAACTACATTGCCTAGCTTTAGATTGAACTCTACGGTGTTTAGAAAACCAGAACCGATTAGCAAGTCCTGCTCTATCAGGTTGTCGGAACCTACGTGTAATGTAACATCATATGATTGACCATCTATAAACATCTCTACTTGCGTCTCGCCTAATGTCGCGTTACTGTCGGAACCGATACCTCGAAGTCGAACCGTTCGCTTTTCTAATTTAGGTGCGCCTATTCGAATATAACATTCAGATCGTATTAAACTAATGTCACTTCCGGTATCAATTAACGTTACTACATTCTGTCCAGCTACTTGCACTTGCTTCTGACACTTTTTCTGGCTTGCCCGCGTTACACTGAAACTATCTTTCATTGGAGGATCGTTTCCTGGGCATCTTCTTGAAATATGTCCGAAGGTGTTGCATTTGAAGCACTTTGGACCCTTGCTTCGTGATGGACACTCGGTTGCTGGATGGTCCGTGACACCACAATTGTAACAGCGCATCACTGCTCGAGTTGCTTGGTTCGTCATCGTCATTGGTTTTCCATTGGTTCTGCGTCCCTGTCTCATATTAGACTTCATGCTCTCATACTGGTCCAACCTAAGCTTCAATTCATGTATAGTGAAGGCGCCGTACAGCATTGACTTATTCGATTCATAATCATCAATACCGTCGATTATATACCGTATTACAGACTCAGCTTCTATATTAGCTTGCGCAGCAATTCCAACCATCGCGTAGACATATTCATTGTAAGATTCATCATACCGTTTTTTCCTTTGACAGAGTTCCTTGTGGACCTTGTGACTATTTATTTTGTGCGCAAATTCGGCCTGCAACCCTATTTTGAATTGTTGCCATGTCTTGCCACATCCTTCGTGTTGGACAAACAATTTTGCCGAGCCCTTTAATAATCTCTTAGCATAAATTAACTTTTGTAAATCATTCCACTCACACATTTCCGCCATGTCTTCAAATTCGGTGATCCATCGTAACACGTTTGTATCATTTTCTCCGCTGAACGTTTCCACGGACTCTTCCACATCTCTAAATGTTGGCACAAACTTCGCTGTTTCACGGAAAACTGCAGTGGTACGTGAATGTTGGTCATCATCATCAGGTTGTTCTTCGGCTTCTTTTTCGTTGTCCAAAATCAGTGCCGTCTTCAATCTTGCAATCAACTCGGATTTGTTTCCCGTCGTTTTGAGCTTACGGTTCTTCAATTCAGCTTTGAGTACATCTAATCTCATTGATTCCACATTATGTAATTTATGCTTAATTTAAATCAAATATTACCATTTCTGAAATTTTTTCTAATGACGCTTACGATGCGTCATCAATTCTGTCGGAACTATATATTAGTTTTTCGCCATGACGCATACGGTGCGTCATTAAATTTGAAGGTAGCAAATGCTAGAATGGAGAACTTTTTCAACGTGACGCATACGGTGCGTCATGAATAATGATGGTGTCAAAGATTACATTTTTTCGTCATGACGTATACGGTGTGACATCAATTTTGACGGAAACAAATATTAAAGTTGACAACATTCTTCAGCATGACGCACACGGTGCGTCATTAATTTTGATGGAGTCAAATATTACCATTTCTCAAATTTTTTGTTATGACGCATACGGTGTGTCATCAATTTCAACGAACACACATATTAACATTTTTCAAATTTTTCCTCATGACGCACACGGTGCGTCATTAATTTTGATGGAACCGAATATCTACATTTTTCAAATTTTTTCTCATGACGCATATTATGCGTCATCAATTCTGTCGGAACTATATATTAGTTTCCGACATGACGCATACGGTGCGTCATTAAATTTGAAGGTAGCAAATGCTAGAATTGAGAATTTTTTCAACGTGACGCACACGGTGCGTCATGAATAATGATGGTGTCAAAGATTACATTTTTTCGTCATGACGTATACGGTGTGACATAAATTTTGACGGAAACAAATATTAAAGTTGACAACATTCTTCAGCATGACGCACACGGTGCGTCATTAATTTTGATGGAGTCAAATATTACCTTTTCTCAAATTTTTCGTCATGACGCATACGGTGCGTCATCAATTTCGACGAACACACATATTAACATTTTTCAAATTTTTCCTCATGACGCACACGGTGCGTCATTAATTTTGATGGAACCGAATATCTACATTTTTCAAATTTTTTCTCATGACGCATATTATGCGTCATCAATTTTGTCGGAACTAAATATTGTAGTTTTTCGCCATGACGCATACTGTGCGTCATTAACTTTGAAGGTAGCAAATGTTAGAATTGAGAATTTTTTCAACGTGACGCACACGGTGCGTCATGAATAATGATGGTGTCAAAAATTACATTTATTTAGACGGAAACAATTATTAAAGTTGACAACATTTATCAGCGTGACGCATACGGTGCGTCATCAATTTCGACGAACACACATATTAACATTAAATTTTTCCTCATGACGCACACGGTGCGTCATTAATTTTGACTGAAGCAAAACTTCAAGCTTGTAACATTTTTCGTCATGACGCATACGGTGCGTGATTAATTTTTCGAATATCTATATTTTTCAAATGTTAGAATTTTTTTTCATGACGCATATTGATGCGTCATCAATTTTGTCCGAACCAAATATTATAGTTTTTCGCCGTGACGCATACGGTGCGGCATCGACTTTGACGGTAGCAAATGTTAGAATTGAGAATTTTTTCAATGTGAAGCATACGGTGCGTCATGAATAATGATGGTGTCAAAAATTACATTTTTTCGTCATTATTTAAATTTTGACGGAAACAATTATTAAAGTTGACAACATTTTCAGCGTGACGCATACGGTGCGTCATCAATTTTGACGAGTCACACATATTACATTTTTCAAATTTTTCGTCATGACGCATACGGTGCGTCATTAATTTTAATGGAACCGAATATCAACATTTTTCAAAATTTTCCTCATGACGCATAAGATGCGTCATCAATTTTGTCGGAACTAAGTATTATAGCTTTCCGCCATGACGCATACTGTGCGTCATTAACTTTGAAGGTAGCAAATGTTAGAATTGAGAACTTTTTCAACGTGACGCACACGGTGCGTCATGAATAATGATGGTGTCAAAAATTACATTTATTTAGACGGAAACAATTATTAAAGTTGACAACATTTATCAGCGTGACGCATACGGTGCGTCATCAATTTCGACGAACACACATATTAATATTTTTCAAATTTTTCCTCATGACGCACACGGTGCGTCATTAATTTTGATGGAACCGAATATCAACATTTTTCAAATTTTTTCTCATGACGCATATTATGCGTCATCAATTTTGTCGGAACCAAATATTGTAGTTTTTCGCCATGACGCATACTGTGCGTCATTAACTTTGAAGGTAGCAAATGTTAGAATTGAGAATTTTTTCAACGTGACGCACACGGTGCGTCATGAATAATGATGGTGTCAAAAATTACATTTATTTAGACGGAAACAATATTAAATGACAATATATTTATTACGGTGCGTCATTAATTTTGACAACATTTACCTTTTCTCAGTTTCGTCATGACGCATACGGTGCGTCATCAATTTCGACGAACACACATATTAACATTTTTCAAATTTTTCCTCATGACGCACACGGTGCGTCATTAATTTTGATGGAACCGAATATCTACATTTTTCAAATTTTTCCTCATGACGCATAGGATGCGTCATCAATTTTGTCGGAACTAAATATTAGTTTTTCGCGATGACGCACACGGTGCGTCATAAATTTTGACGGTAGCAAATGTTAGAATTGAGAACTTTTTCAACGTGACGCATACGGTGCGTCATGAATAATGATGGTGTCAAAGATTACATTTTTTCGTCATGACGTATACGGTGTGACATAAATTTTGACGGAAACAAATATTAAAGTTGACAACATTTATCAGCGTGACGCATATGGTGCGTCATCAATTTCGACAAACACACATATTAACATTTTTCAAGGTTTTCCTCATGACGCACACGGTGCGTCATTAATTTTGATGGAACCGAATATCTACATTTTTCAAATTTTTTTTCATGACGCATATTGTGCGTCATCAATTTTGTCGGAACTAAATATTGTAGTTTTTCGCCATGACGCATACTGTGCGTCATTAAATTTGAAGGTAGCAAATGCTAGAATTGAGAATTTTTTCAACGTGACGCATACGGTGCGTCATGAATAATGATGGTGTCAAAGATTACATTTTTTCGTCATGACGTATACGGTGTGACATAAATTTTGACGGAAACAAATATTAAAGTTGACAACATTCTTCAGCATGACGCATACGGTGCGTCATCAATTTCAACGAACACACATATGAACATTTTTCAAATTTTTCGTCATGACGCATACGGTGCGTCATCCATTTTAATGTAATGGAATATTACAATTTTTGGCCGTAAATCATTAATTTGTTGGGGATAATTATATCATAATTGGACTGTTTATTTTGAAAGTGGTTTAAGTCCATTTAAAAAAAAAAAATGAGGTATCACGCAATTTTTGATTAATTTAATGTAAACTTTTTATGTATAACTAGTTAGTATTTAATTTCTTAAAAAATGCGCATGTTTTGTAGAATTTAAAATTGGCGGCTAAAAGAAAGGGTTAACAGATGTCAGTAGCCTGTTACTTTACATTTCTTTTACATTACGTGTCAAGAGTCACTAGTAACTCTTAGTACTTAGTTACTACTAAAAAAGAGTATGAAAATTTACTATACGAATTTTAGGTTGGATCGATGAAAAATTATGTGACGCAACACATGTGTCATTGAAAAAAAAAGAAAGAAAATTTAGTACATGAATTTCAGGCAGGGAGAGCGAATAATTATATGACGCACCATCTGCGTCATGCCAAAGATATTAGGTTGCCATACCAATATTATGAATATATGATAATATATATATATGGACTATTTATTTTGGAGGTGGTGTAAGTCCATTTAAAAAAAAAGAAATATCACGCAATTTTTGTTTAATTTAATGTAAACTTTTTGTGTATAACTAGTTAGTAGTTAATTTCTTAAAAAATGCGCATGTTTTGTACAATTTAAAATTGGTCGGTAAAAGAAATTGCGTAATCATTGATTATGAAAGTGGTATAAGTCGAATTTCCAGAGATGTTATTGCTTTTTACATTTCTTTTATATTACGCGTCATATTACGTGTCAAGAGTAGCAAGCAAACTTGTATTATAGCAAATTTAAAACGTGTTCAATCGATGCGATGCGAATTTCTATATTTGAAATATTTGCAGTTTGAAAAACAAATTGAACGAGAAAATTGATTAAACACACAAGATTTCAAATATAAATCATATGAAAAATAAATTGAAACGCTGCAAATTTGATAGATTTTAAATCTGCAACGATTTCGACGTTACGAAAATATAAATTACTGAGAAAAACATTGCAAGATTTGAAATGCAAAATATGTTAAATTGTAACGTCATGAAATTATAAAATAATAATAACAGATTTAATATGTACACATTTGATGTTTACAAATTCAGAAATATTCGTATTGATATTTTTTGCTTTCGAAATTGGAAAATTCGGTATAATAAAACTGAACATTTTTAATTTTATTGTACGCGGGTTAAAAATCGGCTCGAAATTGTAGTGTGTAATTAAAAATTTCCAAATACAACTTATAAAGTGATGATATACGATTTAATATGTAATCATTGGATGTTTACAAATTCGGAAACATATATAGACAGTTTCTGCAATTGAAATTTGAAAATTCGGTATAATGAAACTGAAAATTTTTTAATTACATTGTACGCAGGCTAAAAATTGGGTCGAAATTATAGTGTGTAATTAGAAATTTTCAAATACGACTCATAAAATGATAATGTACTCATACTTATAATAATGAAATGTACTCACGGATCCGAAGGTCTCTATTCTGCAGACAAAAAATTTGCCGCCCGTTATTTGAGAGGGATACAAACTACGCATCATCAGGACAATCAGAAGTCGTTGAACTCGTGATGGAAGTCTGTACCAGCTGGACTCGTATCTATGTCAACAGAAACGTCAAATTCTCAAGCATATATCCTCATTTCTATATAAAGAGAGGCCCAAAATTAACGCAACATTTGAATTTGCCACCATTCGTGCAGTAAAGTGTTGGCAACTCTATTAAAAAACCCATTTGACAGCTGATAGTTTAGGGTTAATAAAAATGGAGCGTTCCACGATGGAACAACGTGTCTTCGTTATTGAAAAATATTTAAAAAATAACGAAAATCTGGCGACCACCGTCCGAACATTTTGAATAAAATAAGGTCGGCATAGTGATCTAACTTCGTCAAACTGTGGAGGGAGTAATTGAAAATTCAGGCAGATTGGATCAATTGGTGATACTAAACACACAGGTTGACCAAAAACAAGCCTTTCAAATTTTAGTATTTAAGCATTGCGTGAAGGAATTATTGACGCATAAGGTGCGTCATTAATTTTGATGGGACCAAATATCAACATTTTTCCTCATGACGCATACGATGCGTCATCAATTTTGTCGGAACCAAATATTATAATTTTTCGTCATGACGCACACTGTGCGTCATCAATTTCGACGAACACACATATTAACATTTTTCACATTTTTTCTCATGACGCATACAGTGCGTCATTAATTTTGATGGAACTAAATATGACGCATATTGTTCATCTGCCATGACGCATCGATATGTTAAATTATTTTAGTCTTGAATTTGGAAAATTGAATACGGTGCGTCATTAACTTTGACAATAGCAAATGTTAAAATTGAGAACTTTTTCAACGTGACGCATACGGTGCGTCATGAACAGTGATGGTGTCAAAGATTATATTTTTTCGTCATGACATACACGGTGTGACATAAATTTTGACGGAAAGTAATATTAAAGTTGACAAAATTTATCAGCGTGACGCATACGGTGCGTCATTAATTTTGATAGAGTCAAATATTACGTTTTCTCAAATTTTTCGTTTTTTTTTTTTTTTTTTTTTGTGACGGAGGGGAAATCTTCTGTAAGACACCCCCGCACTTCCAAGGGAAAGTGCAGGGGTAGTGCCGGATTTTTACCGACTAAAACCCCGCCGATGCCACTTCCCTACACCGATTTCTGATGGGCTTCGGGTTCTCCTAAAAATTTCACCGAAACCCATCCGGCGCCACGAGTCGAACTCGCACATTCCCAACGGAGATCCGGAAGGGATCTCCGACAGACCACCCGGGGTATGCAACACACACATACTCACACCTTTATTTACAAAAATAAACTCCACACTCGTACAAACATTCTTACAATGTTACATACTAATACCCGGTAACTACCGACGACGGGCCAGACATCTGCCCATCGCCATCGCTCGCTTGTGCACCTTATTGGTTGGACGAGTCCCTGCTCGTGCCAACGTGCACCATTCTACCCAGTCGCAGGCAGTATCCGACGCCTGCGACCAGTGCGGCAGCCGGAAGGAGATGACTCTTATGAGGTTAGCAGCTCCACCGACCGCAGCCGTAGTTACCAGGTATACAAGTATGAAATGCCTCGCGCATCTCAAAAAAACGTTAAATTCGGAAGAATGATAAAAAGTGGTTTATTCAAAGTATGCTCCATCGCTTGCTATATATTTCTCACATCTTTCGGGTAATTTGTGAATACCACGCCAATAAAAATCTTCCCCTTTTGCTGCGAACCATTCAACGAGCCATTTCTTCACATCTTCGTATGAACCAAAGGCTGTTCATAACGTGACCCATCGATACAAACAAGTGGTAGTCGGAAGGAGCTAAGTCTGGTGAGTAAGCCGCATGGGGTAGAACTTCCCAGCTGAGTCCTTCCAACGTGTCGCGTACCGGTTTTCGAGCAGCATTCGGTGAAGAATGCTTTGTGTTGCCTCTTTCGGTATTGTGGCCTTTTTACCAAGCGTCGAACGTTCAAATCGGTTAATTGTTGCTGGTAGCGTTTAGCATTAACAGGTTTTGCAACTCATAATGTACGATGCCCGTCTGGTCAAACACAGTGCGCGACGAACATCGTTTTTCTGCCAAAGCGATTCGGTGCGGTCGATGTGGATGGTGCGCCTGGATCTACCAATGATTTTTTGACATTGGCTCAAAATAAATCAACTTTTCATCACCTGTAACAATACGATGCAAAAACGACTTTTTTGTACCGAGAGAGCAAAATGTCACAGGTGTTTTTGCGCTTTTCCATTTGCCTGGCGTTCAACTCATGTGGCCCATGTACCGATCTCTCTGAATCTTTCCCATCTCCTAATCGATTGATTCTTGTTGACTAACGCCCAATTGCTCGGCGAGTTGTTTTTGTGTCTGCGAATCATCTTCGTCCAACAACGTTTGCAATTCCACATCTTCGTATTTTTTTGGCGGTTTTCGTTCCTTCCTGTAACGTCGCCGAGTCACCATCTTTTGAAACGCGAAACCATCGTTCACACGTATCTTGCGATGGAGCATGTTCGCCATAAGCCACGACGAAGTAATCCAAATTCAGCGCAGTTTTCTTCAAATGAAAACAAAAAATTAATGCCGTCCGCGAATGCTCGGACAGATGCCGGTATAAATTTCGACATATTGAACACAACATTCAACACGCTCGCACACACTTTTCCAATTTATCACGACCTGCGTCCAGACTTGTTGCAGACAACAAAATGGCGCAGAGTAAAATCTTTATTCGTCCATAAACACTATTGGGGAGCTATCTGTTATTTAAAATCCTTCCATTTCATACTTGTACACCTGGTATATACCGTCGCCTCGCGCATTGAGGCGATCGGTGACCGGGGCACGTCTCCGGTTGGTCCGCTCGCAACCGGGTCGCCTATCGCGCTCCCGGTCCGCAGACTCCTTCTGGGACATAACGTCCTCGCAGAAGGAGTTAAACGCTCGTCGGCACCCCCCGCTCTCGAGCAGCTTCGGTAAGATGCCCGAAAGCGCGAGGTCCCAGCCTACCGCGTCGACGAGGACTTGGCGTTCACGTGCCCACGCCGGGCACACCTCGAGCGTGTGCGCCGCTGTGTCCTCACTACCCACCCCGCAGTGCTGACAATTGGCGTTGCGTTCCCTCCCAATCCTCCCCAGATAAACACCGAAACAACCATGTCCGGTGAGAATCTGCGTGGCGCGAAACCCCGGCGAGATGAGACAGCTCCGGCTGAACCACTCCTGTGGGTTCCGCAGGACCCCTCGGCGAGTTCGCGACACCGGCCTAATCGCCGCTCACTCGCGTACACGCGGTCGCTCACTCTCCGGCGCCATTGTTCTATGGCGACACCTGCATCGCCTCCGAACGCACCGGTGAGGATTGCGCGCGGACTGTAAGCGTCATAAAGCGCTCGACCGATCCGATCCTGTTCTTCTTCAGCGCAAGCCTCGCCGCCGTCTGCGCAGATGGCTGCGCTACCGCCGTCGTCGGGAGACGGTTCAGACCGCTCGTATGGTCCCATCTCGTCCGATTCCACCAGTACGCCGCTCGTCGTCCGCCCATACCGGCGCACCGTAAAGCATCTTCGAATCATGACGCCCGTGACCGTCGCAGATCCGCGTCATGACTCGTTTGAATTCGGACTTGCCAAAGACTTCCGGATCGCGACCTTTTCAGTTGTTTGCGAGTGTGGGCTCCATTCTGAGGCCCGACGAGGGTCCCAACCGGAACAGCGATCTAGCGTTGTCCGCGGATCCATCCCACGTGGGGTACCCACATCGCCTGGGTTTGATGGCAGCGCCTCGATCTCACCGGAGTTGGACGCCCGTTCCCAATCTCGTCCCCCACGGAGATATCCATTTCTATGAGAAGTGATGGTCCGACAGAGACTCAAGGTCCGCTGCCAGAGCGCCATCTCCTCACACAGCGCGCGTCATAATACGGCACGTCGAAACCGGATTGGTCCAGGGACACGTCGATGACCACCCCCCGTTCCACTGCGCAGGCATGTGTATCCGTGGCCCGTATTGAGCAATCTTTCTGTCCGAATCCGATGACCGCCCAGATACGCCGGAACGCCATGGCTTCTCCCGGTGGCAGGAAACTCTGATACCCCAGGGCGGGTGATCGCATTGCGTTTAGGTCACCCAATATAAGAATTTTCCCGCGAGCCGCGCTCCCGGCAGCCCATTTATCGCGTCGCCCGACAGCTCGTCTAGGTAGTCCATCAAACTGAGACCCAGGACAGATGCCGCAGAAGGAGAAGTAAACACCTATCACCCGAAAACTCCCCCGTCCTAACGATCGTCGTACCCGGTGTCCCAATTTTTCCTCATGAAGCATCGTAATCATTTGGCGGTCTCCCACACCGTATAAGGGAAGAGTTTTTTGCCATGCATCGAACATGTCGATGATTTTGCCCATCGCCGGAACCAAATGCCAACATTTTTGGCAAATATTTCCCGTAACACGGCCGATGCGTCCGCTTTTTGTCGGAACCAAATATTATAATTTTTCGATGATGACACATACGGTGCGTCATGCGATCGTGCAGGTGAGTCTTCACGGGCGGCGGATTTTATTTTTTCCTCATCCGGTTATGACGTATACGGTGACATGCTCCAAGACGGAAACAAATATTAAAGCTGGTACAACATTCCCCCGTTCATGACGCATACGGTGCGTCATCAATTTCAACGAACACACATATTAACATTTTCCAAATTTTTCGTCATGACGCATACGGTGCGTCATGGATTTCGACGAACACACATATTAACATTTTTCAAATTTTTCCTCATGACGCACACAGTGCGTCATTAATTTTGATGGGGTCAAATATTACCATTTCTCAAATTTTTCGTCACGACGCATACGGTGCGTCATCAATTTCGACGAACATACATATTAACTTTTTCCAAATATTTCGTCATGACGCATACGGTGCGTCATTAATTTTGCGAGATGGGCTCCAAATGTCGACAATTTTTCAAATATTGTCCTCATCCACGCATACGATGCGTCATGGTTTGATCAAAGATTATATTTTTTCGCCATGACGCATACGGTGCGTCATTAACTTTGAAGGTAGCAAATGCTAGAATTGAGAACTTTTTCAACGTGACGCATACGGTGCGTCATGAATAGTGATGGTTTCAAAGATTATATTTTTTCGTCATGACGTATACGGTGTGACATAAATTTAGACGGAAACAAATATTAAAGTTGACAACATTTTTCAGCGTGACGCATACGGTGCGTCATTAATTTTGATGCAGTGAAATATTACCATTTGAAGAGATGACATCTCAAGAGACGATTTTCGTAATTTCAAATGACGAAATATCAAATGTAGAGTTTAATTTCGAAATAGTGCATTTTGAGAATATACCGTACGTGACGTCTCGTATTGCGGTGCTTGACTCGATTAGTTCTTGTCCTGGCAGACTCATAAAATAGAGATGTACCAACTGACTGCCTATGAAGAAGATCATTGGTAAGGATTCTTCGTAAATCTCGAACCTCAGGATGGCCTACAACAAACCACGTTTCTGTACATAGTTATGTCTCGTACAATTAAAATTCCCCGTCATATAACAGAAATAATTGGTACGTCATATGCACCATTTATTTTGAAAGTGATGTAAGTCCATTTAAAAAAATGAGATATCACGCAATTTATGATTAATTTCATTTAAACTTTTTATGAATAAGTAATCAGTATTTGGACCGTTTATTTTGAAAGTGGTGTAAGTATATTATATTTCAACTCCTTAATAAAACATTTAAGAGCATATGTTCATTGTATAACATTTCTTACTGTATATCCCACCCATCTTTCAAACCGGGATAAAGATGTCTAAGCAATCGCATATAATACACTACACATATTTGCTATTACATATAATACACTACACGTGTACAAATTCGGAATAAATTTTGTCATAATCTTTACCGGACTAAAGGGACATATATGTCCCAAGCTTTAACTCTCCACTATTGTAAAAAAAATCATTTTTTTTGCCCTATTATAATGAATAAATTCTGCACCCGAAGTATTAGAAATGTAACCTGCCTCTTTTATTTTCTTTTAAAAAAAAATCCGTATCGAGAGGGTTAAGAGTAGGTATTCGGTAAAAAAAAAATTTGTAAAATGTATCGGATGAAATTTTTCTATAACCACCGTTATTGAACTTTTTACAAAGTCGTACTATATCAATTCTTTTTTTTTTCAATTTCTTACCATGAATCCGCTGAGGCTTATGGCGATCATGCTGACACAAATGTTGATGAAGAATTGCCAGGTGAGACATGACCTCAGAATAGCGGCGTATCTTCGCAAAGAATAGAAGTCTTATATGAAAAACATCTATCTTCCCATAGGGTAAAGTATTGAGTGATTGACCGTTTAAGAATAGTGATTCAATGAAAGGCGTATAACTTAAACTTGTAATGTTGCATTCATTATTTTTTAGCATATTAGGACAGAAAAATGTTGTAAGAACATGTTCAGCCTGCAACGAAACAGAAACAATGTTTTATTATTAATAACACAACGATAAATTTAATATTGCCAATTAATAGTGATTGACCGCAGAATTCAGAGTCATTGAAGATGAAGATGAAGATGAAGATGAAAGATGAAAGATGAAAGATGAAAGATGAAAGATGAAGATGAAGATGAAGATGAAGATGAAGATGAAGATGAAGATGAAGATGAAGATGAAGATGAAGATGAAGATGAAGATGAAGATGAAGATGAAGATGAAGATGAAGATGAAGATGAAGATGAAGATAAAGATGAAAGATGAAAGATGAAAGATGAAAGATGAAAGATGAAAGATGAAAGATGAAAGATGAAAGATGAAAGAGGAAAGAGGAAAGATGAAAGATGAAAGATTAAAGATTAAAGATGAAAGATGAAAGATGAAAGAGGAAAGATGAAGATAAAGATGAGGATAAGGATAAGGATACGGATAAGTACAAAGATAAAATTAAAATATAGATAGAGATGAAGATGAAGATGAAGATGAAGATGAAAGATGAAAGATGAAAGATGAAAGATGAAGATCAAGATCAAGATGAAAGATGAAGATGAAAGATGAAAGATGAAAGATGAAAGATGAAAGATGAAAGATGAAAGATGAAAGACGAAAGACGAAAGACGAAAGACGAAAGATGAAGATGAATGATGAAAGATGAAAGATGAAAGATGAAAGATGAAGATGAAAGACAAAGATGAAGATGAAGAAGACGAAGATAAAGATGAGGATAAGGATAAGGATAAAGATAAAATTAAAATATAGATAGAGATGAAGGTAAAGATAAAATTAAAATATAGAGGAAGATGAAGATGAAGATGAAGATGAAGATGAAGATGAAGATGAAGATGAAAGATGAAAGATGAAAGATGAAAGATGAAAGATGAAAGATGAAAGATGAAAGATGAAAGATGAAAGATGAAAGATGAAAGATGAAAGAGGAAAGATGAAAGATGAAAGATGAAAGATGAAAGATGAAGATGAAGATGAAGATGAAGATAAAGATGAGGATAAGGACAAAGATAAAATTAAAATATAGATAGAGATGAAGGTAAAGAAAAAGATAAAATTAAAATATAGAAAGAGATGAAGGTAAAGAAAAAGATAAAATTAAAATACAGATAAAGATAAAGATGAAGATGAAGATGAAAGATGAAAGTTGAAAGATGAAAGATGAAGACGAAAGACGAAAGACGAAAGATGAAGATGAATGATGAAAGATGAAGATGAAAGATGAAAGATGAAAGATGAAAGATGAAAGATGAAAGATGAAAATGAAAGATGAAGACGAAGATAAGGATAAGGATAAGGATAAGGACAAAGATAAAATTAAAATATAGATAAAGATAAAGATGAAGATGAAGATAAAATTAAAATATAGATAAAGATAAAGATGAAGATGAAGATGAAGATGAAGATGAAGATAAAGATGAAAGATGAAAGATGAAGATGAAGATGAAAGATGAAAGATGAAAGTTGAAAGTTGAAAGATGAAAGATGAAAGATGAAAGATGAAAGATGAAAGATGAAAGATGAAAGATGAAAGATGAAAGATGAAAGATGAAAGATGAAAGATGAAAGATGAATGATGAAAGATGAAAGATGAAAGATGAAAGATGAAAGATGAAAGATGAAAGATGAAAGACAAAACACGAAAGATGAAGACGAAGATAAAGATGAGGATAAGGATAAGGATAAAGATAAAATTAAAATATAGATAGAGATGAAGGTAAAGATAAAATTAAAATATAGATAAAGGAAGATGAAGATGAAGATGAAGATGAAGATGAAAGATGAAAGATGAAAGATGAAAGATGAAAGATGAACATGAAGATGAAGATAAAGATGAGGATAAGGAAGAAAGATAAAGATGAAGATAGAAGAGAAGATGAAGGAAAGAAAGAAAAAGATAAAATTAAAATATAGAAAGAGATGAAGGTAAAGAAAAAGATAAAATTAAAATATAGAAAAGATGAAGATGAAGAGAAGAAAGATGAAGAAAGATGAAAAGATAAAGATAAAGATGAAAGAGGAAAGATGAAAGATGAAAGATGAAAGGACGAAAGATGAAAGATGAAAGATGAAAAAACGAAAGATGAAAGATGAAAGATTAAAGATGAAAGATGAAAGATGAAAGATGAAAGATGAAAGATGAAAGATGAAAGATGAAAGATGAAAGATGAAAGATGAAAGATGAAGATGAAGATAAGGACAAAGATAAAATTAGAATATAGATAGAGATGAAGGTAAAGAAAAAGATAAAATTAAAATATAGATGAAGATGAAGATGAAGATGAGGATAAGGATAAGGATAAGGATAAGGAGAAAGATAAAATTAAAATATAGATAGAGATAAAGGTAAAAAAAGAGGATAAAATTAAAATATAGATAAAAATAAAGAATAAGATAAAGATAAAATTAAACTTAAAATTAAAATTAAAATAAAACAAAAATAATAGTAGAAATAAAATAAAAATAAAATATCTTGTTTAAACATTGGAAAAATATTCGCTCTACATATTATACACATGTAAAGATCACGTGAAGTGAATGTTTGGAAAATATAAGATAAATATTTTGGTGAAAGTAAAAGAGATATTTAAAAGATGTAACGCAAATAGTTAAAAAAATGCGAAATCAAAATGTGGAAAATACAAATTTATTATTTAAATAATATTCAACAAACTGGTGAGAACTTTCATTTTCCTTGCGCAGGCAAAGGGAAAAAATACGGTTTTCTAATAACACACGAAAATCTATTCCAAAGTTGGAGAAAAACATTTATTTTTAATGTTACATTAATATCCATTTCATACTTTGGAAACGATATTTTTCGGTAAAACAAAATAAATATTTGCATAATCATTTTGAAAAGAATACTTTTCCTCTTAATTTAAAACAAATATTGTAGGGTAAAGTATATAGTGATTGACATCAGACAGTATATTAAACGTGTAAAGTGGCATTCATTATTTTTTAGCATATTAGGACAAAAAAATGTTGTAAGAACATGTTCAGCCTGCAACGAAACAGAAACAAAATTTTATTTATTATATTAATTAATAGTGATTGACCGCAGAAATTACAGGGATTGACCGTTTTATTTACAGTTATTGAAAACCTTGTAAACTTGTGAGAGATGAGAAATATTTAAGCGGTTAGTTTTACTGTATTATCTTTAAATTGGTGACGCACATGTTGCGTCATGAACATTATATAAGAAGGAACTATGCTTTTAAAAAATTGAAAAGTTCATGACGCACACATGTCGAATCACAAAAATTTGAAAATTTACAATGTCAAATAAAAATGTTGTCAACAAAAAAATTTACAATCGTCAAATACACATATGCATACTGTTCAGATATTTGAAGTATAAGAAAATAAACTGGATAAATCCTCAAAATTGAACATTTTCATTTGAAAGGAATTCATTTTAAGAAATGAATTTGAAAGTAATATTTAAATTGAAAGAAATGAAAAATTCAAAAGTTGCCGAGTATTATAGGATATTTTAATTATTTTATATTATATTTCATATTATATGGTGTTTGTTTTATATTTGTGACATTTGTAGTATTAGAAAATAAACTGAATAAATCCGTAAAATTGAATATTTTAATTCGAAAGAAATGAATTTGGAACAAATTAATTTGAAAATAACATTTAATTTGGAAGAAATGAAAAATTCAAAAGGTGCGGTGTATTATAGGATATTTAAATTTTTTTATATTATATTATATTCTATATTATATTTTATATTATATGGTATTTATATTATATTTGAAACATTTAAAGTATTACAAAATAAACTGAATGAATGTAAAATAAATTCGGAAGAAATTAATTTGGAACAAAAATTGAACTTAATTTCGAAGAAATAATTCAAAAGTTGCCGAGTATTATAGGACATTTTAATTATTTTATATTATATTACATTTTATATTATATTTCATATTATATGGTATTTGTATTATGTTTGTGACATTTGAAGTATTATAATATAAACTGAATAAATCCGTAAAATTGAAAATTTTAATTCGAATGAAATTAATTTGGAACAAATTAAAAATTCAAAATGAAATTAAAAATTTGCCGAGTATTATAGGATATTTTATATTATATTACATTTTATATTATATTTCATATTATATGGTATTTGTATTATATTTGAGACATTTAAAGTATTATAAAATAAACTGAATAAATCCGTAAAATTGAAAATTTTAATTCGAATGAAATTAATTTGGAACAAATTAATTTGAAAATAGCATTTAATTTGGGATGAAATTAAAAATTCAAAAGGTGCGGAGTATTATAGGATATTTTAATTATTTTATATTATATTACATTTTATATTATATTTTATATTATATGGTATTTATATTATATTTGAAACATTTAAAGTATTACAAAATAAACTGAATGAATCCGTAAAATTGAAAATTTTAATTCGGAAGAAATTAATTTGGAACAAATTAATTTGAAAATAACATTTAATTTGGAAGAAATGAAAAATTCAAAAGGTGCGGAGTATTATAGGATATTTTAATTATTTTATATTATATTACATTTTATATTATATTTCATATTATATGGTATTTGTATTATATTTGAGTCATTTAAAATATTATAATATAAACTGAATAAATCCATAAAATTGAAAATTTTAATTCGAATTAAATTAATTTGGAACAAATTAATTTGAAAGTAGCATTTAATTTGGGATGAAATTAAAAATTCAAAAGGTGCGGAGTATTATAGGATATTTTAATTATTTTATATTATGTTACATTATTTATTATATTTCATATTATATGGTATTTGTATTATATTTGAGACATTTAAAATATTATAATATAAACTGAATAAATCCGTAAAATTGAAAATTTTAATTCGAATTAAATTAATTTGGAACAAATTAATTTGAAAGTAGCATTTAATTTGGGATGAAATTAAAAATTCAAAAGGTGCGGAGTATTATAGGATATTTTAATTATTTTATATTATATTACATTTTATATTATATTTCATATTATATGGTATTTGTATTATATTTGTGACATTTGAAGTATTAGAAAATAAACTGAATGAATCCGTAAAATTGAAAATTTTAATTCGAAAGAAATTAATTTGGAACAAATTAATTTGAAAATAACATTTAATTTGGAAGAAATGAAAAATTCAAAAGGTGCGGAGTATGGTAGGATATTTTAATTATTTTATATTATATTTTATATTATATTGTATTTATATTATGTTTGAGACATTTAAAGTATCATAAAATAAACTGAATGATTCCGCAAAATTGAAAATTTTAATTCGAAAGGAATTAATTTGACAGTAGTATTTAATCTGAAAGAAATTAAAAATTGTAATTATTATAATTATTAATTATTCATTTATTTTAAAATTTCCTTATTTAAAACCTTTCAAAAGGTGCGGAGTATTATAGGATATTTTAATTATTTTATGTTACATTATATTTTACATATTTATTATATAAATATATTATTTATTATATTAATATAATGTTTTTATATTATGTTTGTATTTTTATATTCAAAAGTTGCAGATGTCGAAAAATGGGAAGAGGCGAAAATTTCTAAACTTCATACATAAAAAACATTTGAAAGATTGAAGAATTAGTATTATAAACCTGAAAAATTGGTATTTTAAAACTAAAATTTAGTATTATAAAGCTGACATCTAATACTAAAAATTAGTATTACAACCCGAGAATTTACAACACAGCAAAGTAACTGAAGCAACAAATAATGTGTGCGTGAAATATCGGAAACACTATAAACAAATTCTTTCGAAGCCGAACGTTGACTCAGGCTTTTTGTTTCTGCTGCAACGATACTCACTGAATCGATTTATTATGTAATTGAATTCCGTCGATCAAACGATCCAACAGAATCGGCAGTCTCTTCTCTTCGTCGTCTGGCAATGAAACGTACATCGTTGTAAACATTTTCGAATCGTACACTTCCACTTTTCGGCCGATGTGCTTCAGTCGGTGCCTGAAAAACAATTCGACATTTCTGCATGACGCAATCGGTGCGTTATCGTCTTAAATCTCATAGGAAATATGGACCGTTTATTTTTAAAGGGGTGTAAGTCCATTTTCTCTTGTTTCGAGAAAATTAAAGGTTAGCATATGTTCATTAAAAAATGTTATATTATAATCAATATGTCAATTGATTATATAAATTTGTTTTAGGCGAATTTTAACTAAAATAATATATATTTACGGGCTGCAAATGGACTTACACCAATTTAATAATTTGTAATATTAAAATTTGACAATGTTTAAAACGTTCAATTTTGACGATTCAAATAATTGCATTTTTAATGTCAATAGTTTATTCAATTCAATTTCCAATGTTAATATTTTATATTGTTTAATGTCTAGATTTTGATTTTTTATTCAATTTCATTTTCATTTGTAAAACTACATAATTTTAGTCATTTTGCTCTATAACTTGATTTAATTTTTATTTATGAATTTCAAGCATTTCCAATGTTTACATTTTTATCCGTTGTCAAATTTAATTTTAAACGTATTAAGAAAGAGATGTCAATTTGTCAATTAATTTAATATACCGGGTGCCCCAAAAGAAAGTTTTGTATATTTATTCATTCAAATCCTAATGATAACATTACACCAGTTTTAATTCTCTCAATTTCTACATTTCACATCATTTCAAGTTTAATGTAAAAACGTTACAATTTTATATTATATGATTTTCTTATAAAATTTGACAACTTTAAATATATCGGCTGTTTATTTTCGAAGTGAGGGAACTCCATTTTTTGTTCTTTCGAAAAAGTGTTTGTGTCAGAGTCTTTTTTAGTGATTACGGAGTTTAAGTGGTTGTTTGAGTACGGGAAAACATAAAGGAAAAAGGGAAAACGAAGAAAAAGTGGAACGACATCGAATTTGGAAAAAATTGAAAGAATTAGAGAAGTAATTCCAGAACAGATCGGAGACATGCCTTCAACACTGTATCGTTTTTAAAAGTTGTTTCCACTATACACACGTAACACGTGTCTTCCCGTGGGATCGGAAATTATGGTATATAATTTCGCTCATTACTTGAAGGTGACGTAGAATTCGGATCGTGGATCCTTTATTAAACATACAACTTGGTACAATAACACGTAGTTAATTATTGATGCGCAAACAAAAACGGAACAGAAAGGTTATTTCGTAAGAGATGCGTTGCCAAACATAAACAAAACAGTAGAACGCGAATACAACGTATTTTCTGAACAATAACCGTTGACCACTGAAAAGCCGATTAATCGGCTACCGGTAAATAGCAGTTGGAACCGAAAAGCCGATTAATCGGCTAGCGGTCGTTAAAGTGTTAATATTCAACCCCATCAAAATTGATGACGCACTATATGCGTCATGACGCAAAATTGAGAAAGTTCAATATTTTCTTGCGTCACAACTGATGACGCACCGTGTGCGTCATGACGAAAAATTTTGATATTGCCTTTTGACAAAATTTATGACGCACGGGGTGCGTCACGACAAAATTTGAGAAATTTCAATATTTCTATGCGTCAAAATTGATGACGCATCATATGCGTCATGACAAAAAAATTCAGAAATTTTAATATTTGACTCCGAAAAAATTGATGACGCACCATATGCGTCATGACGCAAAATTGAGAAAGTTTAATATTTCCTTGCGTCAAAATTGAAGACGCAACGTATGCGTCATGACGCAAAATTGAGAAATTTCAATATTTCCTTGCGTCAAAATTGATGACGCACCGTATGCGTCATGACGAAAAATTGCTATATATTTCCAGACCCGACACGCGGAAAACAATGACGCACCATGTGCTTGATGACGGAGCGCTGCATGTGCGTCAAAATTGAGTTGTCTCAGCGGCGGTGTGGGAGCTTGCCGTTGTCTCGCCGTGGGGGCCGGGTAATGTTCGGCGTTGGCCGAACTGGCTCTGCTCTGAGTGCGGCCTGGTCGCCTTCGTGCACCGGCACGAAGAAAACTCACCTCCCTGCTCGCTCGTTGAACGCGGGGATGGGTACGCGATCGTTAGGTGGGGGAGTTTTCGGGTGATAGGCGTTTACTTCTCCCCCAACCGCACCCTGGCTCAGTTTGAGGACTACCTAGACGAGCTGGGGCGACGCATAAACGGGCTGCCGGGAGCTCGCGGGAAAATTCTTATATTGGGTGACCTAAACGCGCGATCACCTGCTTGGGGTAGCAGAGTTTCCTGCCACCGGGGAGAAGCCCTAAGTATCTGGGCGGCTGGATTCGGATTCACGCCGCTCAATACGGGCCACGGATACACATGCCTGCGGTGGAACGGGGGGTCAGTCATCGACGTGTCCCTGGCCAATCCTTCTGCCGCTCGCTGTGTGAGGAGATGGCGTCTGGCAGCGGACCTTGAGTCTCTGTCGGACCATCTTCTCATAGAAATGGATATCTCCGTGGGGGACGAGATTGGGCCTCGTCCAACTCCGGGGGCCGCCATCAAACCCCGAAGTGGGTACTACGTGGGATGGATGAGGACAAGCTAGTCGCTGCCGCCCTCGTCGAAGAATGGAGCCCACGCTCGCAAATGGCTGAGGGGGATCGCGATCCGGAAGTCATGGCTGTCGAATTCAAACGAGTCATGACGCGGATCTGCGACTCAGCCATGAGAAGAGGAGGACCACACCCAGGACGACGAGCGGCGTACTGGTGGTCGGACGAGATTGCGGACCTACGAGCGGTCTGCATTTCGGCCCGACGTCGGTACGCACGCCATCTGCGCAGACGGCGGCGTGGGATGGCTGAAGAAGAACAGGATCGGAACGGTCGAGCGCTTTATGACGCTTACAGTAGCGCGCGCAAGACCGTTCAGGAGGCGATCCAGAGCGCCAAGAACAGGGCATGGAACGAGCTCAGGGAAACCATAGATCGGGATCCCTGGGGTCGTCCCTACAATATCGTCCTGCGCAAGCTCAAAGACGGGGGGCCTCCGGCTACCAGCAGACTGGAGCCGGAACTCTTGGAGCGGGTCATAGGTACCCTCTTCCCACCGGATGAGGAGGGGGAGAATGGGCGACCCGCCCCCCGTGAAGATCAAGTGGCGGCTGCCGAAGAGGAGTCGCGCGTGGTCACCGACGAGGAGTGGCTCATCGCCACACGTAGGCTCAGGGGAAAGAAAGTGGCCCCAGGGCCGGACGGCGTGCCAGGGAAGGCGTTGGCGCTTGCCATTCCGGCGGTGGGCAGGAAAATCATCGACATGTTCGACACATGCCTACATAAGGGGGTCTTCCCTTCGGTGTGGAAGACCGCCAAATTAGTACTGCTCCCCAAGCAGGGACGAACAGGGGACACCGCCTCGGCTTACCGACCCATTTGCCTTTTGGACGAGGTCGGTAAGCTGTTCGAGCGGGTCCTGGTGCACCGCCTTCTGCGGCATCTGTCCGAGGTGGGTCCCGATCTCGATGACGACCAATTCGGTTTCCGTCGTGGCCGATCGACGATCGATGCGGTGAAGCGCGTGCGCGGCTTCACGGATAGATACACCACCAGTGGCGGGGTGGTATTGGCGGTGAGCCTCGACATCGTCAATGCCTTCAACACCCTGCCCTGGGGGGTGATTCGGAGCGCCTTGGAATACCATGGCGTTCCGGCGTACTTGCGGGCCGTCATCGGAGACTACCTCCGAGACAGAAAGATTGCGTACACTAGCAGGGTCGGAGGCACCCACCTGCGCAGTGTGAACAGGGGGGTCCCGCAGGGGTCGGTCCTCGGACCGCTTCTATGGGACATCGGTTTCGACGCGGTATTGCGCGCGGCGCGCCCTCCAGGGGTGAGTGTCGTGTGTTACGCAGACGACACACTCGTCCTCGCCAGGGGGAACTCCTGGAGGAGGGCCACCGACCGAGCGGAACGGGCGGTGACCTCTATTGTCGGTGAGATCGAGGCGCTGGGCCTACGGATATCTCCGGAGAAGACCCAGGCCATGTGGTTTCATCCCCACAGGCTTCGGGGCTCCGGACCTCCGCGCACCACGCTATCGATCGGCGGGGGCGTATCGATCGAGGTTGGGACCGAGGGCTATAAGTACCTGGGCCTCAGACTCGATTCCAATGGAAGTTCGACCGACACTTCCAAGACAACCTGAAAAGGTTCAAGGGCACGGCTGCAGCTTTGGCAAGGCTGCTGCCAAACTGCGCGGGGCCAAACGCGGCGGTTCGCCGCCTGTACACGGGCGTCATACACTCGATGATGCTTTACGGTGCGCCGGTATGGGCGGACGATCTGTCGCGGGGTAGTCGTGTGGCGCTGGAATCGGTCCAGCGGCAGATGGCTATCCGTGTGATCCGAGGGTACAGAACCGTCTCCCTCGAGGCGGCGAGAGCCCTGGCAGGCATCGTGCCTGTCGACCTGCTTGCGCGTGAACAATCGGAGATCTACGATCACAGTGCGGGAATGCGCGAGCGCGGTCAGGATCCGGCGGTGATCCTCACCGGTGCCGTTCGGAGGGCTGCGAGGTGTCGCTCGATAGCTCAATGGCGCCGGAGAGTGAGCGACCGCGTGTACGCGAGTGAGCGGCGATTAGGCCGGTGTCGCGAACTCGCCGAGGAGCTCCTGCGGAACCCACAGGAGTGGTTCAGCCGGAGCTGTCTCATCTCGCCGGGGTTTCGCGCCACGCAGATTCTCACCGGACATGGTTGTTTCGGTGTTTATCTGTGGAGGATAGGGAGGGAATGCAACGCCAATTGTCAGCACTGCGGGGTGGGTAGTGAGGACACGGCGGCGCACACGCTCGAGGTGTGCCCGGCGTGGGCACGTGAACGCCAAGTCCTCGTCGACGCGGTAGGCTGGGACCTCTCGCTTTCGGGCATCTTACCGAAGCTGCTCGAGAGCGGGGGTGCCGACGAGCGTTTAACTCCTTCTGCGAGGACGTTATGTCCCAGAAGGAGTCTGCGGACCGGGAGCGCGATAGGCGACCCGGTTGCGAGCGGACCAACCGGAGACGTGCCCCGGTCACCGATCGCCTCAATGCGCGAGGCGACGGCACATAACTACGGCTGCGGTCGGTGGAGCTGCTAACCTCATTAGAGTCATCTCCTTCCGACTGCCGCACTGGTCGCAGGCGTCGGATACTGCCTGCGACTGGGTAGAATGGTGCACGTTGGCACGAGCAGGGGCTCGTCCAACCAATAAGGTGCACAAGCGAGCGATGGCGGCGGGCAGATGTCTGGCCCGTCGTCGGTAGCTACCGTGTATTAGTATGTAAAATTGTAAGAATGTTTGAACGAGTGTGCATTTTATTTTTGTAAATAAAGGTGTGAGTATGTGTGTGTTGCATACCCCGGGTGGTCTGTCGGAGATCCCTTCCGGATCTCCGTTGGGAATGTGCGAGTTCGACTCGTGGCGCCGGATGGGTTTCGGTGAAATTCTTAGGAGAACCCGAAACCCATCAGAAATCGGTGTAGGGAAGTGGCATCGGCGGGGTTTTAGTCGGTAAAAATCCGGCACTACCCCTGCACTTTCCCTTGGAAGTGCGGGGGTGTCTTACAGAAGATTTCCCCTCCGTCACAAAAAAAAAAAAAAAAAAAAAAAAAAAAAAATATTTCGGTCAAAATTGATGATATGCGTCATACCACTCCATCAAAATTGATGACGCACCATATGCGTCATGACGCAAAATTGAGAACGTTCAATATTTCCTCGCGTCAAAATTGATGACGCAACGTATGCGTCATGATGCAAAATTGTGAAATTTCAATATTTCCTTGCGTCAAAATTGATGACGCAACAAATGCGTCATGACGAAATATTTGGAATCTTAATATTCCACTCCATCAAAATCGATAACGCACCATATGCGTCATGACAAAAAATTTTAATATTTCCACCCGACAAAACTGATGACGCACCATATGCGTCATGACGCAAAATTGAGAAAGTTCAATATTTCCTTGCGTCAAAATTGAAGACGCAGCGTGTGCGTCATAACAAAAGTTGAGAAATTTCAATATTTCCTTGCGTCAAAATTGATGACGCAACATATGCGTCATGACGAAATATTTGGAATCTTAATATTCGACTCCATCAAAATTGGTGACGCATCATATGCGTCATGACAAAAAATTGTAATATTTCCACCCGACAAAATTGATGACGCACCATGTGCGTCATGACGCAAAATTGAGAAAGTTCAATATTTCCTTGCGTCAAAATTGAAGACGCAGCGTGTGCGTCATGACAAAAATTGAGAAATTTCAATATTTCCTTGCGTCAAAATTGATGAGGCACTGTGTGCGTCATGACAAAAATGGAGAAATTTCAATATTTCCTTGTATCGAAATTGATGACGCACCGTTTGCGTCATGACAAAAATTGAGAAAGTTCAATATTTCCTTGCGTCAAAATTAATGACGCAACGTATGCGTCATGACGAAATATTTGGAATCTTAATATTCCACTCCATCAAATTTGATGACGCACCATATCCCTCACGACAAGAAATTTTACTATCCTCTTTCGACAAAATTGATGACCCACCGTGTGCGTCATGACGAAAAATTTTGATATTCCCTTCTGATAAAATTGGTGACGCACCGTATGCGTCATGACAAAAATTGAGAAATTTCAATATATCCTTGCGTCAAAATTGATGACGCACCGTATGCGTCATGACAAATCATTTGAAATCCTAAATGACATAAAAAGTCTTTGAAGTTTTTACACTTATTTCTACACCCAATAAACAGACATTGGAATTTCTTTTTGAAATACATTACCCTGTGACGGCAAATAATCCGCAGGCGTGATAGGCCAGCATGAAATACATGCTGTCGGACGAAATGTTCAGGCACACTCCTACTAAAGTTACGATGTTCGTGTGGCAGATCATGATGAAATATTTGTTCTCCAGGTCGTCCGGCGATCCGTAATTTCCTGGAAACAGCAGTGCCCTCTCTCGCGTATGGTTCAACGGCATAAAATAGTCCATAATCACCGGCCGTAATGGAATCGTCAGCATCGCAAAAGCGGTGAAGAAAAAGTACTCTAAAAACAGGCGCAAAATTAGGAGAGTCGATTTCGTTCGGCCCATTTGTTTGAAACAAAGATAGAGATGCTGGCGTACGCGTGTAAAAGTAAACTAAGCTTCTTCCTTTGTTGGCGTAGAGTGTCAAAATTTCACGTTCCTGGTCTTCACGTATTGACAGGTAGTCTTCTTCGGTTTCGACGATTATCCTTTTTACCTGGAACAAAATGTTCATGCTTTTTATATTGCATTTTATGTTGAAGGGCAAACGGTATTTTTCTTTCGCATCGTAAAAATGTTTAGATTATATTTGCGTAATTCATATATTTCTTCGGACGCGCCAGAACAATTTGTCAATCTAAATGTCTTATTGAAAAGGACGCGGATTTACTTTTTTCTTTTTATTTTTTCATATTTTGTTTGAATGCATCGAGCTACAACGGCATAGGGCGAAAAGTAACTTTCACTACGGTTTATACTTTTATTACGAGTGAAATCGTATACGTCAATTTTAATATTTGCTTCCGTCAATATTGATGACGCACCGTATGCGTCATGACGAAAAATGTGACAAATTTAAAAATTTGCCGTCATTAAAATTGACAACGCATATTTTTAATGTTTGAGAAATTTTAATATTTGACTCGATTAAAATTTAGGACGTACCTTATGCGTCATGACGATAAATTTTAGAAATCTTAATATTTGGCTCCATCAAAATTGATAATGCACTATATGCGTTATCATGAGAATATTATTAAGTTTCAATTTTACCTCCGTCTAAATTTCTGACGCACCTTATGCGTCACGCTGAAAAATGCCGTCAATTCTAATATTTACTTCCGTTAATATTGATGACGCACCGTATGCGTCATGACGAAAAATGTGACAAACTTAAAAATTTGCCGTCATTAAAATTGACAACGCATATTTTTAATATTTGAGAAATTTTAATATTTGACTCCATTAAAATTTAGGACGTACCTTATGCGTCATGACGATAAATTTTAGAAATCTTAATATTTGACTCCATCAAAATTGATAATGCATTGTATGCGTTATGATGAAAATATTATTAAGTTTCAATTTTACCGCCGTCTAAATTGCTGACGCACCTTATGCGTCACGCTGAAAAATGCCGTCAATTCTAATATTTACTTCCGTCAATATTGATGACGCACCGTATGCGTCATGACGAAAAATGTGACAAATTTAAAGATTTGCCGTCATTAAAATTGACAACGCATATTTTTAATATTTGAGAAATTTTAATATTTGACTCCATTAAAGTTTAGGACGTACCTTATGCGTCATGACGATAAATTTCAGAAATCTTAATATTTGACTCCATCAAAATTGATAATGCACTGCATGCGTTATGATGAGAATATTATTAAGTTTCAATTTTACCTCCGTCTAAATTTCTGACGCACCTTATGCGTCACGCTGAAAAATGCCGTCAATTCTAATATTTACTTCCGTCAATATTGATGACGCACCGTATGCGTCATGACGAAAAATGTGACAAATTTAAAAATTTGCCGTCATTAAAATTGACAACGCATATTTTTAATATTTGAGAAATTTTAATATTTGACTCCATTAAAATTTAGGACGTACCTTATGCGTCATGACGATAAATTTTAGAAATCTTAATATTTGACTCCATCAAAATTGATAATGCACTGCTGTATACGAATATTATGCTTTAATGAGAATATTATTAATGCGTCATGACGAAAAATGTGAAAATTTTTAATTTGAGAAATTTTAATATTTGACTCCATTAAAATTTAGGACGTACCTTATGCGTCATGACGATAAATTTTAGAAATCTTAATATTTGACTCCATCAAAATTGATAATGCACTGCATGCGTTATGATGAGAATATTATTAAGCTTTAATTTTACCGCCGTCTAAATTTCTGACGCACCTTATGCGTCACGCTGAAAAATGCCGTCAATTCTAATATTTACTTCCGTCAATATTGATGACGCACCGTATGCGTCATGACGAAAAATGTGACAAATTGAAAAATTTTCCGGCATTAAAATTGACAACGCATATTTTTAATATTTGAGAAATTCTAATATTTGACTCCATTAAAATTTAGGACGTACCTTATGCGTCATGACGATAAATTTCAGAAATCTTAATATTTGACTCCATCAAAATTGATAATGCACTGCATGCGTTATTATGAGAATATTATTAAGCTTTAATTTTACCTCCGTCTAAATTGCTGACGCACCGAATGCGTCACTTTGGAAAATGTTGTCAATTTTCCCCCTAAATGCACGATTTTTTAATTTTGATCCAAAAAAATTCTAAATGTATGTAGAATATTATATAGGTTTATGAAAAAATGTAAAAAAATAGTATATGGGTATTATTTATTTATTTTTTTTTTTTTTGGAAAATGAAGTGTTACCAAAATGTACACCAGGCAGTAGAAATTAAATACTAACGTTTAATTGTTAAGAAAAAAAGTATGCGTATATTTACTTATTAATTAATATGAAATTTTAAATAACACATTAAAGGCGGGCGATATTTTCATAAAAAATATTAGTAGTAATATACTAGTAGTAGTATAAAAATATTAGTAGTAGTATATAAAATAATAGTATTCATAAAAGAATTTAGATTTAAAAAAGTTTATTTAAACTCTTAAAACTATAAGAAATATTAAAAAAGAACTAGACACTAATTACAAAAAATGTTTTAAAGTACATATTTATGAGACGAATCTAGTATTTTTTATGAGTGTGATAATATTGATAACACTCGCCACGGTGAAGAGGTGCATTGCAAAACTCACATTTGAAGCAAGTCAACTTCCTTTTTTATGTGCCGCACAAACGCTAGGCACAAAAAAAATAACAATTAAATAAAATAAATAAAATATATAAATACAATCAATTTAAAGGACTTATCTGAGGGATAAAAAATTACAATAAAATATGTAAATTTGAACTGACAGTTCAACGTTATAAATTTAACTAAATTTTTCTTTAGAAGTAATATTATCTTACTATAATTAGATTTAAGAGATCTACGCTTAATTTTCGGCCATCTAAAGATAAATATAAAAAAATTAATTATAATCTCTATTTATAAAAATTAATCACTTCTTAAAGTATAAGTAATTAGTAACTTCAACAACAATGGGTATAAAACTATGATTTATACCACAAATTTCAAAACATTTATACCGAATAGAGATCATTATTGGTAAAACTAAACGATGATCAACCTCTAATAAACGATATTCATTAAATATTAAATCAGAAGTAGATAATATATATGAATCAAATTTAAAATTATACCCTTTATCAAAAAATTCATAACTTCAATATCATTGATGACCAATAGTTTTAAATGAAAAAAAAAACGAATGAATATTTTCAGTAAAATATAAAACCTTTAAAGAAGGTAAAGCTATATCATATAAAATAAACATAGGTAAAATTGTTCAAATTATTTCTAATTCTCCTCCATGTAAAAGATAACGAGAAGAAAATTTAATATAAAAAAATAAAATAATAAAATAAATAATTAATGAAACCGTAAAAACTAATATTATTATATTATAATCATATAAAAATAATAATAAAACAGAACAATAAGAATTTGGATCTTGAAAACTAAATATTGATCAAGTTGCGATTTTTAATAAAAATTATATACATTTTATTTATGAATCTTAAATTCATTGCACTTATCTGCCATATTAAAATCTATTTATTTCCTATTTTTAAAAGTAATTAATGGAACTTCATCAAAAGTATGAAAAGATATTGGTCTAATAGAATATAAATTAATACATTCAATTCAATGCCCACTACATATCTTTACTAAAAAAATACGCTTACAAATCAATGATTCTCATAAAGAATAAATAATTATAAAATATCTAACTAAGGAGATTAAACTACCTAAAGAAGACAAAACATTTCAACACAAATAAACATCAGGAAAATCACTATAACGTCGAGGTATACCCGATAAACCTAAGAAATGTTGAGGAAAAAAAGTTAAATTAACTCCTAAAAATATTACAATAAACTGAGACTTTAAAAAACGATCATTTAACAAATAACCTGTAAAAAGAGGATATTTAAAATAAATAATATACCGAAAATTGAAACAAAATACAAAATTTCTATGATTTTTGTCATGAGATATTAATTATGAAATAGTTAAGAGTTTATTCTTCTACTTAAATAAACAATATACCGAAAATTAAAACAAAATACAAAAATTATATGACCTTTATAATAAAACAATAAATTATGAACTAGTTAAGAGTTTATTTTTCCACTTAAATAAACAATATACCGAAAATTACAACAAATACAAAAATTCTATGATCTTTTATATGAACTATAACATTTATAATAAAATAACAAATTATTAATGTTAAAATAAATAATATACCGAAAATTAAAACAAAAGATAAAAATTCTCCTATGATTTTTATCATAAAATAACAAATTATAAATTAGTTAAGAATCTACTTATTTAATTAAATAAATAATCAAAAAATAGTTTAATTAAAACATTAATCTTGGAGATTAAAAATATATTAACGAATGTTTTTTTGAAGATGTTTAGAGGGGAATACCCAAAAGTAATTTACAAAATTACTATTTTAATTTAAATTATCTAAACCTCTTATCATAACAACAGAATTATTTATTATATATATTATTATTAGATATATATTTACAATTAAATTTGATGTCTAGCGAAAGACGTCCAGGCGGATCAATTTTATATCGTGGAGTCCGTGGTGCCGGGTTCGATGTACCAGGTTGTGGCTCTTCAATGTCCATCAATTCCAGATCATCGGTTTTTTTGTCAGTTATAAGACAGCGTGATAATTCCAACAAATATTTTTTACATGGCAAGCTACTATTATTATGCATGTTATATACTAAATAGGAATTGAAAAATGCACAATTTAACAAATACATTACAGCCCGCTTGGTCCACTTTCTTGTTTTTCGCAATATTGAGTAATACGAAAGGTACTGGTCTGCCCTATCAACACCTTTCATATAGTTGTTGTATTCTATTACGCATTTTGGTTTAATTATTTTTGTATTTGTGTGCCAATCTGTATTGAAGCTTTCTAATAGTTCACTCGAATGAATATTCGAAATCATCCTCACTTCTCTCTTTGATTGCCAAATTTGTAATAACACGTCTCCTTTTCTCCGGAAAATTGACTGTCCGCGTTGCAACTTATTATTTTTTAATTCATGTGGAAGTCCTCGGTTTACAGGTATTGTTCCACAACTTCGTATTTTATGTTTTAAAAGAGTTTCGTTTATATCTACACTGTTATAATGATTATCCATAAACACATGATAATATTTGGCTTTATAAGGAGTAAGAATATCTAATATCGTTTCCGCCAGTTTCCTTCCTTCTCCACAATACATTTTCATATTACAAATGTAGCCACTTTTCGATTCAGTCACAACTCTCACCAAGATTCCATATTTAACACTAGATTGCCCGAGATTTCTTGTATACCTATATTGCCCAAAAACAGTCAAAATGACTGCATTGTGAAAAAATAACAAATATGTTAAGAAATTTGTTTAAAATTAATTTTTAATATTTTTTATGTTATTTACAGTTATATAACAGGTTATTAGTAAATATTAACTGTACATATTGACTGTTTTCAATGAACTTAACCCATATGTCCGAAAGCAAGGCAAATTTATTTGATTGTAGGCGCCTACTGCATTCGGTTCTTTTGTCAAAATGAATAAATCGCAGGATTTGCTCCAACTTTTCTCTGGCCATAGTTTTTCTAAAAGATTCGGGACCCCACTTCGCTGACCATAAATAACTCAATTTAAAATTTGTTGCCTCGTAAGCTCCACGAGCATATAGAATCCCAATAAATGCACCTATTTCCGGTAATGATATTGTCCAACCGTTCCGCAAAATTCGGCGACATTCTTCTGTGCACTTTCTTATATGTTTGATAATATAGTTATCTATTATCAACGATAATGCACTGATAAGATGATCTGCCACAATGTTCCTTTTTGCGTAGCCTGTTGGCCCTTTCACACTCTTGAAAATACAAGCAGATGGTATCCTTCCAGGAATACCACCTTCGTCAATTTTTGTCCACACAGTACCATCAGCAGCTGTTTCGACCTCCTGAAAAGTATTTTCAGTTTCTTCATCAAAATCTGAACTAGTTAGCACCCTACACATTTTCCTGGGCATATTGATGACACTTTCATTTTCATCATTGGTGATCGACTCTTCATCACTATCTTCAGCGTCAGATGTTTCACTTTGAATATAATCCGCTTCATCTTCAGATGATAGTTCAGAATTTGTTGCATTTCATTCTATATCGGAGCACTCTTCACTTATGTTCGTTAGCTTTTCCAATAACTCATTTCTGTGCGACATTTTTTTCATAAAGTTAGGGCGCAAAAGAAATAATATAAACAACTTGTTAGAACAACACTTTATAAAGATTCGAATAACTAGTACTACTTTAGCTTATTCAGCAACTGACACTTATCAAGTATACGCCCAAATCGACAATTGTGCCCATAATTATGAAAGTGGTCTAAGTCAAAATTTAAAAAAAATGAGTTTATCAATTTATACCACATTATTTTTAACTAAATTTATTCATAATTTTTACGAAATTGTCAAAAATGAACTATTAGATAGTGGTTGTAATTTCAACATTATATCGAATTCATTTAGTTTTAATTATGAAAGTTGTCTAAGTCAAAAATTTAAATAAATTATATAAACAACTTGAAAATTGCACGTGGCCTTCTTTGACGCGTTTCTGAACTACATAATAAAATAAATTACAATCAAATTTTAATAATAACGTCAACTTCATTTTTAACGAAATCACTAGAAGAATCAATAACAAGAAGAATAAAAAATACCGCGGGTGAATCTGTCTCTTGGCTACAAATTCAATGGATGAGATTCTTGAAAAATGAACCTTATAAAATGTTCTATAAAACATCTTTAGATGATTCTAAATACGTTTTGGATCTTTCACCTAAAAAAGGATATATATACGGAAATATTAAATTACTTCCATTATACGCCACCATTAGACCAGTATCGGAAGAAAAACATAAAGATATTATGAGTTTACTACCGCACATCCCTCCAGTTTTTCAGGAACATTTTAAGAATCTTAAATACTCGAAATAATGATATAAATGGATTACTGTTTAAAAATAATTAATAAATGTAATAAATGTTCACGAATTATTTCAATCAAATTATTGTTTCAAATAAAACTCAAAGTTCTTTATTGCTTTAAGTCATTTATAGGACATCAGTTAATTTTGAAAATGGTCTAAGTCAATTCAATCTTTAAAAATAATATTATCGTGTAAAATTCACACAAAATTTCATATTCATAGTAAATTTCCATTAATTAAGACTAATAAAATTATAAATTAAAATGTCGCATTGTAAAAATATTTTTTAATTTATTCAAATGCAATTCATTAAATATCTTGAAACAAGAAATATATGACTTAGACCACTTTCATAATTATCAAAATTTATCATGCATGCCGTAATAAAAAAAAATGTTATTTCAATACAAAGCCGGACAGGTCATATAAGAAATTTACTCAATTCAATAAATAAATTTTTGATTATTTAAATTTACCAAGCAGTCAAAATCTTCCACGCCATATATATATACGGAAATAAAGGAGGGCGGAAGTAACTACAATTATTTCGTCCATTTAAATTAGAAAAAGTCACCAAATTCTAAGAAGTTGTGTATCATAATTCTTTTTCTAATTGAAATTAAAAAACAGTCAAAATGACTGCCTTGGGCAATCTAGTGTTAATAATTTTCGAGGCATTGTAAACTTTAAATCCCAATCTTCCACGCCATGGTAATGCTTTCGTCCATGAAATTTCTCTTCTTGGTGTATATACAGTTTGAATTTTTCAACCAAACTGTCATAAAAATTTTAAATACACGGTCGCTCGAATCATCCATTTCATCGTTGTTCACAAAGTGCCACTATCTCCATATCTCTTTAAATCTATCACGACTCATTGTCTTTGGAAATATTGGTGTTTCTAATAATGGATCTGTTGTCCAATATTCATCGATAGTACTTTTCGGAATTTGGCCCATTAGAATTAATAATCCTAAAAATTGCTTGAATTCGACAATAGTGAGATCCGTCTATGTTATCGTTTTCTTCTTTTCAACGTATTTTTCGACGTTTTGGTGGTGATATCGGTTAGTTTCTGTTACCATCATTTCGTAGAAATTATCATCAAGGAACACATCCAGAGATCCTTCAACGTCGTTCTGTGGTAAAATATTTAACCCCGTTCGATCCAAAAACGGTTCTATGGTAGGTGGAATGTCGACTTCAGTCCATTGATGTATAATTTCTTCTTCATAATCATTTTCACTTTCATCATCGCTAATCGGTAGTGGAAAAACTCGGGTCCTTCTCACAGGTCGTATAGAACTATCACTATCATTATCGCCAATATCACTATCATTATTATCAATAGCTAACTCTCTTTCATCGCAATCAACGTCAGATAAATCGTCTGCATATATATCTTTATTTTCGCTTGAAACCATATTGAAGGATTTCAAAATTTACTGTAAGTAGAATTTGAACAACCGAACAGCTTCAAACCACAAAACATACTAAATACAAATGTAAACAAATGTAACATCGCGCATGGATTGCGCAATGTGATTTCAATCGTACTAATGCGACTCCCGCCTTTAAGCTATAGTCGAGATAAATCGTAGTACTACGACTCCCGCCTTTAATGTGTTAATATATGGTAGTGTATCTTATTTTTATGCGTATTTTATTGTCACTTCAAACATTCATAAACGTCTTCGGATGCGCCGAAACAATTCGTTAATCTAAATGTCATATTAAAAATTGTTTGATTTTCCTTTTTTTTTCTTATCTTGAAACCGTGAAACTTTACGCGTGAAAATAGTGAAAAGTAATAAAGGTAACTTAGTTTAAATAGTTGTATTAACGAAATTTTACAGACATTTTTGAAACTTCAATAATTGCATCAAAATGTGACAATTTTTGGGAATGAGAAAAGTAGTAAAAGTATTAAAACCGTTTACTTTGATGTCGTTTATTTGCGACGATTCGAACAAATTAGAAGTAAAATTGCGAATAAAAATGGAAGTAAGATAGTTCCGTGTAAAAATTAATTCAGGAACGGTGTAAACGTTTTTACTTGCGCTAGTAGGTTGATACTTACGACTCATACATATCAGTACTTTTTTTATTCAAAATATCACGCTCTTTCAGATCTTAATGTAAAAAATATGGGGTTCAATAAAAAAAAGTAAAGTTGACCTTGAAATCTCCGAAACGCCTCCACCAAAAAAAATAATGCATCTAATAACGCAGCCCTTGGAACCATACAAATATAAAAGAAAAGTTTTTTCATACGATGCCTACTTTAGAAATAAAATAGGTGAGCGTGTTAGGTGGGATTCCCTGTTATTAGGATTTGTTTACCTCTTTCTCGTAAATAATAGGCATGGTGTATTTGGTGGTGGTGACGATGGCCACCAAAATCGGCAGGAGTCCACGACACAGTGCGACCATTGGCATGTCCCAAAGGTCGCGTATACCAAAAAACTGCGCAATTAACAAAGAAATCACCATACGACGTAATACGTACCGTCACAGCAAACAATACAACTGAATCAAATGTTCCCCGGTACAAAAATGTTTATTTTGAAAGTGGCCTATGTCCATTTGTCAAGTATTTTCGGCTGCCCGGAGTTACATGTACAACTTATCCATCAATAAAGCATTAGAGGTTAATTATATTCCGAGTAAATACGATCATTTTGGATACATAACTTTTCAGAGTTATTCCAATAATTAAAAGCATCATTTTGAAAGTTGTCTAAGTCCAATCAATCGACCCATTTATTCTGAAAGTGGTCTAAATCTATTTATAGTTAAATTGAGATGTTTATTATTGATAATGTCCGAAGGGAGTAATAAAGGCCATTTTAATTAATTAGTACTTAACAAGTTAACCTCAGTTTTTGAACACGTGCTTTTGTTGAATAATCGGTACGTTTAATTAATACAGTTAAACAAAATTTATGCAAAACGCATACTTACAATTAAATATGAAACTTAAAATTTAATATTAAATTTTAGAAATTATTTCACCCATGCGAAAGAATAAAACGACAAGAGCATTTAGATTTATTACCACGTTGGTGTAGTAATTTATTAATATATATAAATATGTATATGTGCTTTTTATAGGTTATATTTTATATTATTGATGATTTTTTTTATAATTTAAAATAAATATGACAAAAATTGTAGAAGTTTTATACTTTATTGCGGTCTTTGGTACAATATTTATTTGTTTTACGATAATTACAATATTACCTCAATCTCCAGTAACTTATTTAGTTTATATATTATTTTTTACTTTAATAATAACATTTTATTTATGTTTAATTTATCTAACAGTGTTATTTTATTATATTTTTTTTAATTATTGGGGGCGGTATTATAGTATCTGTTTTATTTTTCGTAGCATTTAATTAAAAATTATATTTAAATTTAGACGTTTTATTTTTTTCTATTTCAATATTCATTATTTGTCTCATAGTTGCAATAATTCGTTTATTTATATTAAATTACTGTGATTTATTTTATAAAAGTATGGTTAATTAGATTATAATACAAGAAAAAATTAATTCGTGCAACTTTTTTTTAGAATAATTTACTTATTGTATGTTATATATATGATGGTTAAAGTCGCTACTTTTCTAAAGTCTTCTCCTATGCGTAATTTGCATTAGTTTCAGAAAAATAAAATATTGAAATCACGATAATAAAATAAAATGTATAATTATATGGAATAAATTAATTGATATTTTAGCTAAAATTAAAATAAAATTTAAGTGATAAACATTAAGATAATAAATAATATTTTTTATATTCTAAATAAGAGAAAAGAAATTTTTTAAAACAGTTTTTAAATAATTACTATATAAATATCAATATTTAAAATGATTAAGTATTGGTATATTATATTGGCATACGATGCGTCATTAATTTTGTCGGGACCAAATATCGTAGTTTTTCACCGTGACGCATACGGTGCGTCATGAATATTGATGATGTCAAATATTACAGTTTTTCGTCAATTTTTGATCTGAAATCCTGTGCGTCAAAAAGTTAAAAATCTATGACATAATTTTGACCAAAGTAAATGTGTTCTGAGGGATTATTTTTGAAACAGTCTTTTTTAATGTCGGTTCAAAGGATTTCTATACAAACGTTCTTTTAAAAGATTTTTCGAAAGATTTTTATTAAAACATTTTTATTGAAAGATTTTTTTTTAAATATTGCTTCAAATGACTTTATTGAAACGTCGTTTTGAAAACATTTTTCGCGAGATTTTTATTGAAACGTTTTTATTAAAAGATTTTTTTTTAAATATTGTTTGAAATTATTTTAATTGAAACGTCTTATTGAACGTCAATTTCATTGAAAACACGTTTCGAGAGATTTTTATTGAATGAACTTTTTAATATCGGTTTAATGATTTTTTTTTAACGTTTTTTTAAAACGTTTTCCGAGGGATTATTGTTGAAACATTTTTTTAGAATCTTTATTCAAGTGATTTTTATGGGAGCGTCCATTTTAAAATGTTTTCCGAGGGATTATTTTTCAAACATTCTTTTTCCATGTCGGTTCGAAGGATTTTTATAGAAACGTTCTTTTGAAACATTTTTCGAAAGATTTTTATTAAAACATTTTTATTGAAAGATTTTTTTTTAAATATTGCTTCAAATGACTTTATTGAAACGTCGTTTTGAAAACATTTTTCGCGAGATTTTTATTGAAACGTTTTTATTAAAAGATTTTTTTTTTAAATATTGTTTGAAATGATTTTTGTTGAAACGTCTTATTGAACGTCAATTTCATTGAAAACACGTTTCGAGAGATTTTTATTGAATGAACTTTTTAATATCGGTTTAATGATTTTTTTTTTAACATTTTTTTAAAACGTTTTCCGAGGGATTATTGTTGAAACATTTTTTTAGAATCTTTATTCAAGTGATTTTTATGGGAGCGTCCATTTTAAAATGTTTTCCGAGGGATTATTTTTCAAACATTCTTTTTTCATGTCGGTTCGAAGGATTTTTATAGAAACGTTCTTTTGAAACATTTTTCGAAAGATTTTTATTAAAACATTTTTATTGAAACATTTTTTTTTAAATATTGCCTCAAATGACTTTATTGAAACGTCGTTTTGAAAACATTTTTCGCGAGATTTTTATTGAAACGTTTTTAAAAGATTTTTTTATTTTAAAAATTGAACGTCAATTTCATTTTTTTTTAAATATTGTTTGAAATGATTTTTGTTGAAACGTCTTATTGAACGTCAATTTCATTGAAAACACGTTTCGAGAGATTTTTATTGAATGAACTTTTTAATATCGGTTTAATGATTTTTTTTTTAACATTTTTTTAAAACGTTTTCCGAGGGATTATTGTTGAAACATTTTTTTAGAATCTTTATTCAAGTGATTTTTATGGGAGCGTCCATTTTAAAATGTTTTCCGAGGGATTATTTTTCAAACATTCTTTTTTCATGTCGGTTCGAAGGATTTTTATAGAAACGTTCTTTTGAAACATTTATCGAAAGATTTTTATTAAAACATTTTTATTGAAAGATCTTTTTTAAATATTGCCTCAAATGACTTTCTTGAAACGTTTTTTGCAAACATTTTTCGCGAGATTTTTATTAAAACATATTTATTGAAAGATTTTTTTTTTAAATTGTTTCAAATGATTTTTATTGAAACGTCTTTTTGAACGAAAAAAATACGTGTTTTAATAAGTATCATTCATAAACATATGTGACACGGTGGGACTATTTCAGCCGCGCCCAATTCCAACAAATTTAATTAACTATTACTATTTTGCTATGTTTTTACATGATATTATACCGTTATTAATAAAAATATACCAATTTTGTTTCATTTAAAACCCAATAAAATTTCTGTGCAACATGGGTCAATTTTTGGTCTGAAATCCTGTGCCTCAAAGGGTTAAAAAACTATGACATCATTTTGACCAAAGCATATATTAAAATTTTGAAAATTGTTCGTCATGACGCATACGGTGCGTCATTAATTTTGACAGTAGCAAATATTAACGTTTTTCAAAGTTTTCTTTGTGACGCATACGATGCGTCATCAATTTTGTCGGTACCAAATATTATAAATTTTCGCCATGACGCATACGGTGCGTCATCAGGTTTGACGGTAGCAAACATTAGAATTCAGACGTTTTCCAACTTGACGCATACGGTGCGTCATGAATACTGATTTTCTCAAAAATTACATTTTTCCGTCATGACGTATACGGTGCGTCATTCATTTTGATGGAAGCAAATATTAACATTTTTCAAATTTTTCCTCATGACGCATACGATGCGTCATTAATTTTGTCGGGACGAAATATCGTAGTTTTTCACCGTGACGCATACGGTGCGTCATGAATATTGATGATGTCAAATATTACAGTTTTTCGTCATGACGCATAAGGTGCGTCATTAATTTTAATGCAGTGTTTATATTACCAACTGTGTAATTGCAAAAGAACAGAGAAAAGGGAAAGAACAAGAAAAATTAAAAATCAAAGATTGATTAGATCACATAGATTTTATCGAATCGATCAGATATCGATTTTAAAATTCATATGTTTCTGAAAGTTTATTCGGTTTAAGTGTATTTTAAACTTCGTTTTTTTTTCAATAATTAAACTTTGTTTAAAAACTATAACATAATTTTGACCAAAGCAAATATTAGAATTTTTACAATTTTTCGTCATGACGCATACGGTGCGTCATTAGTTTTGACGGAAGCAAATATTAACGTTTTTCAAAGTTTTCCTTGTGACGCATACGATGCGTCATTAATTTTGTCGGTACCAAATATTATAAATTTTCGCCATGACGCATACGGTGCGTCATCAGTTTTGACGCTATCAAACATTAGACCAATTTTGTTTCATTTAAAACCTGATAAAATCCCCGTGCAACGCGGATCAATTTTTGGTCTAAAATCCTGTGCCTCAAAGAGTTGAACAATCATACCCGAAAATACTGAACAACATTACACAACGTACGATATGTTGTCTTCCTATTATTTTGTCATTATCACTTTTATTGCGCACCGACTCTCCATCTTACAACTTAGGCCACTTTCAAAATACGGCTCAAACAATGATTTCCCTGTCCCACATTCGAACGCCGCCTAAAAATTCTTCCAAGTTCCCTTGTCTCTTACAACGCACGGCGTCGATAGCCACAAGATAGAAGGATATAATATTCTCGAGATGAGTTTGCGTCTTCTGCCCAAGTTCGGCCACTGTCCGACAGTGCAAGCAAACCGCTTCGTAAAGCGGAAGTACTCGTTGTCGAAGGCACGTCCCCCCTTGTCGATCATTCTACCGCACATGATCCTGACTAGACCACCATAGACTCAACCACCGACCATCGACAACCCTCACCAACCGACAGCAACGCCTTCTCACACCCCGCCAACCGGTAATTAACGTGTTAAGATAATCGTCCGCTCGGACGCCATTAAAATTGCAGATCGAAAGGTGTGTTTGACAGGTTGCTTTCCTATAGGCAGTTCGAGTGATTTGAGGCGATAAAGAATTGAGCGCAGACCTCCCAGGGGTGGGTAAAACGTTATGTAGTGACACGTTTGGACGTTTATGGGAAACGTCGCAGAATGATGAAGACGTCGGGTAATGAGTCTTTTAAGGTAGGGTGCCGTTTTATGGTTTGAGGTGTTTCGTTTATTTATGTGGAAAGGTAATTTAGTGACGGTGTTGGGAAGAAAGTAAATTGGTAAGAGTCGTGGTTTTTGAGAAGATGTTTGTGGGGTAAGAGGAGACATTTATGGCGTGCTTGGTTGAAATAAGGTAAAGTATAGAGTGATTGACCGCTTAAGAATAGTGATTGAAAAAATAAACAAAATAGTATTTAGGTATTGATTAGAATTATCTTATCCTTAAGAAGGAACTATATTTTTGAAAAATTAAAAAGTTTATGACGCACACGGTGCGTCAAACATTATACGGCGGAACCCAAAAAATTTAAAAATTTAGAATGGCAAATACACAATGTTCAGTCAAGAAAAATATATTTGAAAATGCATGACGCACACGGTGCGTCATAAAATTTTCACATTTTTTTTGTTAAAGTATATTTTTTTGTTGCATACTGTTTATTTAAATTTTAGATATTTGAAGTATAAGAAAATAAATTGAATAAATCCTCAAAGTAGAACATTTTAATTTGAAAGAAATTGAATTACAAAGTTAGAGAGTATTATAAGATATCCTAATTATTTTATTTTATATTATATTTCATATTATATGGTATTTATATTATATTTGAGACATTTGAATTATTATAAAATAAACTGAATAAATCCTCAAAATTGAATATTTTAATTTGAAAGGAATTCATTTGAAAGAAATGAATTTGAAAGTAGTATTTAATTTGAAAAAAATTAATTTGAAAGTAGAATTTATACTACAGTATATTTTTCTTGTTGCATACTGTTCATGACGCACCGTGTGCGTCATCGATTTTTTATCCCATGACGTAATTTATACGTGATGCGCCATATAAACATGTCCTTGTATAACTCTAAAATGCATGATTTCTTAATTTTGACCCAAAAATTCTATTATACGTAGATTATTGTACAGATTTATGGAAGAATAAAAAAATTACTATATAAGTGTTATTTTTTTCTAAATGTTGTGTTTTAAAAATTATACACCATGCAATATAAACATAAATAATATCATTTAATCGCTAAAAAAAAGTATGCATATATTTTCTTACTAATTATTATGAAATGTTAATTAATTTATTTTACTGTATTTTACTTTTATTTATATTTTACCAAATTTTATTTTATTGTGTTCGGACGCGCCAAAACAACTGGTCGATTTAAATGTCATATTGAAAAGTGTGCGGATTTACTTTTTTTTTTCTTAATACCAGGTTGCTCAATAAGTTTTGTCGTTCGATAAGAAAAACACAATGTTATGGTTGAAAATACACTTTATTATTCAGTATAATCTCCCTGAACATTAATACACTTGCTCCAACGATCCTCCAATCTGTGGATCCCATCCCTGAAGTGAGATTCCGGAATGTCTGCAAAATACGCTTCAACAGCCGTTATGACCTCTTCATTTGACGAAAAACGCTTGCCACGCATACATTTTTTGAGTTCTGGAAACAAATGGAAGTCGCTGGGGCCAAATCTAGTGAATACGGCGGATGCTCCAACAATTCGAACTTTAATTCATGGATTTTAGCCATTGTCAAAATGCTCTTGTGACACGGTGCGTTGTCCTGATGAAAAAGGATTTTTTTCTTCTGCAAACCGGGTCTTTTTTATTTTTTCCTTCAATCCAAAAGGTTGCAATAATATTCAGAATTAATTGTTTTTTTTTGCAAGTAATCCACGAATAAAATTCCTTTCGCATCCCAAAAAACTGATGCCAGAACCTTCTTGGCCGATTTCTGGACACGAACTCGTTTCGAAGCCGAACAACCAGGTTCACACCACTCTTTAGCCTCAGATCATGGTGAGACCCAAGTCTCATCCATAGTGATGAATCGACGCAGAAAATCCACTTTATCCTTTTTAAAACGCTCCAAATGTTGTTGAGAAAGTCGCATTCGAATGTGTTTTTGTTCAATTGTTAGCGAATGCGGCACCCATTGTGCACACAGCTTTTTAAAACTCAAAATTTCATTTAAAATATGACTCACACTGCCTAATGAGATGTGTAGAGCCTCTACTTAATCCCTCTCAGTCAATCGACGATCTTCCAAAACCATATCCTGTACTTTGGCTACGATTTCTGGTGTTGATGCGGTTTTTGGATCTTCATGGATCGTCTTCAATCGACCACGTTTAAATTCAGCAACCCATCTTTCTACTGTTCTAATTGAAGGTGAACGTTCATTTTACACTCTTAACATTCGTTCGTGAATTTCTTTTGGTGCTACACCTTCCAAAAATAAGAATTTTACAACTGCACGATATTCAATTTTTTCCATTGTCGAAAATACTGTGACACGGCGACACTAAATGGCTTGTAAACAAAGAATGAATTGACTGATTGGAATGAACCTTCACATACGTTGATAAGAAGAGTGAACCAACAAAACAAAAACAAATTTGGACTAGTAGCAACGCCCTCAACAAAATAAAACAAAACTTATTGAACATCCTGGTATATTGTTTGAATGCATCATGTTTTCATATTTCGTTTGCATGAATAAATACTTTAATTACGAGTTAAAAACAGTGTTTCATTTTTCAGACACTATGCGTTTAAGGGATAAATTCATATTCAAAGTTGATGTCGCACACGGTGTGTCATGAAATTTTCACGGTTTCTTTCTTAAGGGGTTGTGCCTACGTGGAATCGGCAAGATTTCATGATTTTCAAGACTTTTTTTTGCCATTTTAGTGAATATGAATTAAAATTCGCAAATTACTACCAAGAAGTACGTATTTAGTGGTACTTGTATACATTTTTTTATAAGAAAATATGAAAAAATGGAGGAAATATAGCTCTTCTCCTAGAGCTTCCGTTTATTTTCATCACTTGCGGTGACCACGATATCGTCGGTACGGTTTATCCGATATAGAAATAAAATAACATTGTGTTTGTATATTGCATGATAAAGGACCTGAACGAAGGATTCGGAAAAATTTTAATTTTTACAAGAATGACAACACTTTTACGAAAAAATCTGTCTTTCGACGTGAACTGACTTTCGCTTTTATGTTGTAACTTTTTTTTTATTACCGAAATAAAAAATCCTTCGTTCAGGCGCTGCCTATTGTAATGACAAAGAAGTATATAAAATTAGAGTCCGATCGGTGAAGTAGTTTTTGAGAAACTTTGGTCACCGCAACCGTATGTTTTAAAAAACACACTTTCGAGATAATCGCGTTTAAAGTTTCAAGTCTATGTTTTTCATAGTTAAAATTAATTTTTCTTGACTTACATAGAATCATATATTCCAGGGCCATAAATGGTCCCTTCTGCACTTTTGGCCAACTCCAGAACGTCCAGATGATGTTCGGCAATTGTAAAACGGGTCTCGTCTGCTTTTCTAGCATATTCCTGGGCATTTCGGCCACAAGGCACGGCTAATGCTTCAAAAATCTTCAGAAGGGCTATATTACCCTCGTTAAACATACATGCAGATATGTATGTCGCAATTTGAACGGGTTGAGCACTGCCCAGAAGACTTTTCGGGCTGATTTTCTACATGGGTTGGTTATAACTTTCATTATTGTTCTTGCATATAATTTTATGATTGCCTAATTGTGTCATTGTCTATACTTGTATAAAATTCAAAATTCGGTATTCGACCAAATAATCAAACGGCACGGTCAACTTCGTACTAAGCCTTATTTTCTTCCGAAATGTACTGAAACTATTCTCGTCGGTCTCTGCGGTTTTCGGATTAAAATATTGCTTCCTTTTCTTTGGCCTCGATTTGCACGATTTTTTAGATGTTCTGTCATCACGAGTCTCTTTGTGATGATCCCGGCCATAATTATAATACTTTAAAAAGCGGCAAAACTTTTAGTAAACGTAGAGAAAACGAAATCAACTGATCGTAACTTCCGAAGTTGCATGTTTGAATGCTAATACACTATTGCTACAAACCACGCTTATCAAATGTACTTAAAAGTATACAATATGTGCATCTAAATATCGAATGACATAAAAGAATGTTGCCTCGAGGGGAAAAAAGACGTTCTCGTCCGTCCCGTTCGATTTTTCTGAGTCACTTTGCATCCACTTTGATATCCCGAAATATGAAACCGATCTGTGAACTTTCATTTTCGACGCCATTTTGGGAGCATTTTACGTAATATCAAATATATTTTTGACGATATCTTAGGAAGTATTGCGAATTTTAAGGTGCGGTTTCGATTTTTCTAAGTCACTTTGCATCCACTTTGATACTCCAAAATGTGAAACCGATCTGTGAACTTTCATTTTCGACGCCATTATGGGCGTATGTTACGTAATATCAAATATATTTTTGTCAATATGTCGGGAAGTATTGCGAATTTTAAGGTGCGGTTTCGATTTTTCTGAGTCACTTTGCATCCACTTTGATATCCCGAAATATGAAACCGATCTGTGAACTTTTATTTTCGACGCCATTTTAGGAGCATGTTACGTAATATCAAATATATTTTTGTCGATTTCTTAAGAAATATTGCGAATTTTAAGGTGCGGTTTCGATTTTTCTGAGTCACTTTGCATCTACTTTGATATCCTAAAATATGAAACCGATCTGTGAACTTTCATTTTCGACGCCATTTTAGGAGCATTTTACGTAATATCAAATATATTTTTGTCGATATCTTAGGAAGTATTGCGAATTTTAAGGTGCGGTTTCGATTTTTCTGAGTCACTTTGCATCTACTTTGATACCCTAAAATATGAAACCGATCTGTGAACTTTTATTTTCGACGCCATTTTGGGAGCAGTTCACATAATATCAAATATATTTTTTTCGATATCTCTGGAAGTATTGCGAATTTTGAGGTGCGGTTTCGATTTTTCTAAGTCACTTTGCATGCACTTTGACATCCCAAAATTTAAAACCGATCTGTGAAATTTCATTTTCGACGCCATTTTGGGAGCAGTTCACATAATATCAAATATATTTTTGACGATATCTCGGAAAGTATTGCGAATTTTGAGGTGCGGTTTCGATTTTTCTAAGTCACTTTGCATCTACTTTGATACCCTAAAATATGAAACCGATCTATGAACTTTTAATTTGGACCCCAGTTTGGGAGCATTTTACATAATATCAAATATATTTTTGTCGATATCTCGGAAAGTATTGCGAATTTTGAGGTGCGGTTTCGATTTTTCTGAGTCATTTTGCATCTACTTTGATACCCTAAAATATGAAACCGATCTGTGAACTTTTATTTTCGACGCCATTTTGGGAGCATTTCACATAATATCAAATATATTTTTGTCGATATCTAAAGAAGTATTGCGAATTTTAAGGTGCGGTTTCGATTTTTCTGAGTCACTTTGCATCTACTTTGATATCCCGAAATATGAAACCGATCTGTGAACATTTCAATTTCGACGCCATTTTAGGAGCATTTCACATAATATCAAATATATTTTTGTCGATATGTCGGGAAGTATTGCGAATTTTGAGGTGCGGTTTCGATTTTTCTAAGTCACTTTGCATTCCCTTTGACATCCCAAAATTTAAAATTGATCTGTGAAATTTCATTTTCGACGCCATTTTAGGAGCATTTTACGTAATATCAAATATATTTTTGTCGATATCTTCGGAAGTATTGCGAATTTTGAGGTGCGGTTTCGATTTTTCTGAGTCACTTTGCATCTACTTTGATACCCTAAAATATGAAACCGATCTGTGAACTTTTATTTTCGACGCCATTTTGAGCGCATTTTACGTAATATCAAATATATTTTTGTCGATATCTTCGGAAGTATTGCGAATTTTAAGGTGCGGTTTCGATTTTTCTGAGTCACTTTGCATCTACTTTGATACCCCAAAATATGAAACCGATCTGTGAACTTTTATTTTCGACGCCATTTTGGGCGCATTTTACGTAATATCAAATATATTTTTGACGATATCTTAGGAAGTATTGCGAATTTTAAGTTGCGGTTTCGATTTTTCTGATTCACTTTGTATCCACTTTGATGTCCTAAGCGACCGCTGCATATTCTTTACTAATCATATAAAGTAGCGCTCCAGATAAACGCTCATAATTTTTAAACGTGTGCTCCGATTCTTATGTACTTTCGAGGAAACATTCTTAAAATTGTGTACATTGAGAAAATGCAATAAAAAAAAGTTTATTTTTTTTTACCAACCCAAGTAGGCATAACCCCTTAAATTCTGTGTCCTCTATCGATGCTGTATATAAAATAGTATACTTTGCACTTTTGCAGAAGCTCATCCAACATATTTTCACCCGGTTTACCTTTTCTCCGTTAATATTTCTTCTTATCCTTTATGATTTGAGCTTTGTAGATTTTTTGTTGAAACGAATTTCTCTCATCTTATTTCGAGTAAGATAAATTTATTAATTTTCAGCATTGTTTTACAACATCATAATAGTCCTGGACCGTGTAAAAGAAATTCTTTTTTCGTAAATGTCTATGGAATTTGGAGTTACACCATTTTCATAATCAATGATTCACAATTTCTTTCAAATTTAAATTGTACTTAAAACTTTATGATTTGGCATTTTTTTTAAAAAATGAAATACTGATCTTAGATATACAAAAAATTTTTATTTTTTAAGATCATAATATCTTATTTTTCTTTTATAATTACACCACTTTAAATAAAACCAAGTTTTATATTAAATATATAATCGTGTTTTTATTTAATATATTAGGAATTTATAAGATTATAAATAAAAATTTTTTTATCAAAGAATGGACTTACACCACTTTCAAAATAAACGGTCCATGTATATCTACATATGGCAATATATAGAAGATTTATATGAATATGTATGAATACACAGTATTTGGTTTATTTAAATTACAGATTTGGTGGATTTATTAATAATTCTGTTTAATGTAAAAAAAAACAATATAAATACATGTGACTGAAGGAAAAAGTGCGTTACCATAAAACGCAAAACTGCAACTTGCAAAAGCAAAATGTAATCAGTTGTTTATTTGATCAAAATATTTTATTATTTCTTAATAAATCTGTACATGTCGCATGTAATTAGATCTCAAAACATATAAAATTACTTAATGATCAATCAAACTATGTACATGTCTACCCATAGAAAACAGTTGAACCTACATAACAAATTGGAAGCTTTATACGAATATGTACCTATATACATTATGCAGTTTCATGTCAACAACAGCTTTCATGAAATTATTTGTAATTATTTTCGACCTGGGAAGAAACTCGGGACCATCTACTTAAAGTAATAGACTTTCATAAAAGTGTATTAGTTAAGAGAGTGTAACACACTTTTACGAAAGCCTATAATATTTTAGGGTACTTCAAGGTATACTGTTTTATTTAACGTTTGTTTAGCTTGATTTTCTATTCTACACATCTTTCCAAAATTTCAATTCAGTCGGCGAACTTCAGTTCTTCATTTTGGTTTTGATTTTTTCAAACGTAGTGAAGCGTTGGTAGTTTGGTAAAATGCGCATCCGTTTTCGAGTGTAGAAGTTCTGTGCCGGATTTGAAGGAAATCGTTGATCCACAAGTCTGGTCTCCCCTGGGCAGCTGAACTGAACAAAAATCAACGATTGAACAAATGTTTTTACATAGAAGAACGCGACATTGAGAAATGTTAAATAGAATTGAAAAAATAATTTATCCTATTCGAGACCGATTGCACACCGTGTGTGCAATTGATTTCCGATGGTATATGGTGCGTCATAAATTTTGTCGGCAGGAAATAGTAAAATTTTTTGTCATGACGCATATGGTGCGTCATCAATTTTGATGGAGTGGAATATTAAGATTCCAATTTTTTCGTCATGACGCATACGTTGCGTCATCAATTTCAACGCAAGGAAATATTAAAATTTCTCAATTTTTGTCATGACGCACACGGTGCGTCATCAATTTTGTAGAAGGAACATCAAAATTTTTTGTCATGACGCACACGGTGCGTCATTAATTTTGTCAAGAGGAAATATTAAAATTTTTTGTCATGACGCATATGGTGCGTCATCAATTTTGATGGAGTGGAATATTAAGATTCCAAATTTTTCGTCATGACGCATACGTTGCGTCATCAATTTTTAAGCAAGGAAATATTGAAATTTCTCAATTTTTGTCATGACGCACACGGTGCGTCATCAATTTCGTCAGAAGGAAATAATAAAATTTTTCGTCATGACGCATATGGTGCGTCAGGGGTCGAATATAGGCATGATGTATATGGTGCGTCATGGGACAATTTTCATGACGCATATGGTGCGTCATCAATTTTGACGCAAGGAAATATTGAACTTTCTCGATTTTGCATCATGACGCACATGGTGCGTCATCAATTTTGATGAAATGGAATATTAACACATTAAAGGCGGGCGATCTTGGCGAAAGTATGCTAGGTAACGCGGCGACCGCCCGCCTCGTTTTTCGTCTAGAGCGGGCGATATTTTCATAAAAAATATTAGTAGTAATATACTAGTAGTAGTATATAAAATAATAGTATTCATAAAAAAATCGATTTAAAAAAGTTTATTTAAACTCTTAAAACTATAAGAAATATTAAAAAAGAACTAGACACTAATTACAAAAAATGTTTTAAAGTACATATTTATGAGACAAATCTAGTATTTTTTATGAGTGTGATAATATTGATAACACTCGCCACGGTGAAGAGGTGCATTGCAAAACTCACATTTGAAGCAAGTCAGCTTTCTTTTTTTATGTGCCGCACAAACTACGCAGTTTCGTTGGGCATATAGCTTTGTGCCTTTATTTTCTATCCGAATTAATTGGTGCTTTTTGATGTCTAGCGAAAGACGTCCAGGCGAATCAATTTTATATCGTGGAGTCCCTGGTGCCGGGTTCGATGTAATAGGTTGTGGCTCTTCAATGTCCATCAATTCCAGATCTTCGGTTTTTTTGTCAGTTATAAGACAGCGTGATAATTCTAACAAATATTTTTTATATGGCAATAAACTATTATTATGCATGTTATATACTAAATAGGAATTGAAAAATGCACAATTTAACAAATACATTACAGCCCGCTTGGTCCACAATTCTTGTTTTTCGCAATATTGAGTAATACGAAAAATAATGGTTGCCCTATCAACACCTTTCATATAGTTGTTGTAGATTACGCATTTTGGTTTAATTATTTTTGTATTTGTGTGCCAATCTGTATTGAATTTCTAATAGTTCACTCGAATGAATATTCGAAATCATCCTCACTTCTCTCTTTGATTGCCAAATTTGTAATAACACGTCTCCTTTTCTCCGGAAAATTGACTGTCCGCGTTGCAACTTATTATTTTTTAATTCATGTGGAAGTCCTCGGTTTACACGTATTGTTCCACAACTTCGTATTTTATGTTTTAAAAGAGTTTCGTTTATATCTACACTGTTATAATAATTATCCATAAACACATGAGATAATATTTGTCTTTATAAGGAGTAAGAATATCTAATATTGTTTCCGGAATTGATTCCTTCTCCACAATACATTTTCATATTACAAATGTAGCCACTTTTCGATTCAGCCACAACTCTCACCAAGATTCCATATTTAATAATTTTCGAGGCATTGTAAACTTTAAATCCCAATCTTCCACGCCATGGTATGATGCTTTCGTCGAGTGAAATTTCTCTTCTTGGTGTATATGCAGTATTGAATTTTTCAACCAAACTGTCATAAACTGGTCGAATTTTAAATAGACGGTCGCTCGAATCATCCATTTCATCGTTGTTCACAAAGTGCCACCATCACCATATCTCTTTAAATCTATCACGACTCGTTGTCTTTGGAAATATTGGTGTTTCTAATAATTGATCTGTTGTCCAATATTCATCGATAGTACTTTTCGGAATTTGGCCCATTAGAATTAATAATCCTAAAAATTGCTTGAATTCGCCAATAGTGAGATCCGTCCATGTTATCGTTTTCTTCTTTTTAACGTATTTTTCGACGTTTTGGCGGTGATATCGGTTAGTTTCTGTTACCATCATTTCGTAGAAATTATCATCAAGGAACACATCCAGAGATCCTTCAACGCCGTTCTGTGGTAAAATATTTAACCCCGTTCGATCCAAAAACGATTCTATGGTAGGTGGAATGTCGACTTCAGTCCATTGATGTATAATTTCTTCTTCATAATCATTTTCACTTTCATCATCGCTAATCGGTAGTGGAAAAACTCGGGTCCTTCTCACAGGTCGTACAGAACTATCACTATCATTATCGCCAATATCACTACCATTATTATCAATAGCTAACTCTCTTTCATCGCAATCAACGTCAGATAAATCGTCTGCACATATATCTTTATTTTCGCTTGAAACCATATTGAAGGATTTCAAAATTTTTGTAAGTAGAATTTGAACAATCGAACAGCTTCAAACCACAAAATATACTAAATACAAATGTAAACAAATGTAACATCGCGCATGGATTGCGCAATGTGGTTTCAATCGTACTAATACGACTCCCGCCTTTAAGCTACAGTCGAGATAAATCGTAGTACTACGACTCCCGCCTTTAATGTGTTAAGATTCCAATTTTTTCGTCATGACGCATATGGTGCGTCATCAATTTTGACGCAAGGAAATATTGAACTTTCTCAATTTTGCATCATGACGCATGTGGTGCGTCATCAATTTTTACGGAAGGAAATAATAACATTTTTTATCATGACGCATATGGTGCGTCATCAATTTTGATGAAGTGCAATATTAAGATTCCAAATTTTTCGTCATGACCCATACGTTGCGTCATCAATTTTAACGCAAGGAAATATTGAACTTTCCCAATTTTGCATCATGACGCATGTGGTGCGTCATCAGTTTTTATGGAAGGAAATAGTAAAATTTGTTGTCATGACGCATATGGTGCGTCATCAATTTTGTTGGAGTGGAATATTAAGATTCAAATTTTTCGTCATGACGCATACGGTGCGTCATCAATTTTGACGCAAGGAAATATTGAAATTTCTCAATTTTTGTCATGACGCACATGGTGCGTCATCAATTTTGTCAGAAGGAAATAATAAAATTTTTCGTCATGACGCATACGGTGCGTCATCAATTTTGATGAAGTGGAATATTAAGATTCCAATTTTTTCGTCATGACGCATATGGTGCGTCATCAATTTTGACGCAAGGAAATATTGAAATTTCTCAATTTTTGTCATGACGCATATGGTGCGTCATCAATTTTGACGCAAGGAAATATTGAACTTTCTCAATTTTTGTCATGACGCACATGGTGCGTCATCAATTTTGTCAGAAGGAAATAATAACATTTTTCGTCATGACGCACACGGTGCGTCATCAATTTTGATGGATTGGAATATTAAGATTTCAAATATTTCGTCATGACGCATACGTTGCGTCATCAATTTTGACGCAAGGAAATATATAACTTTTTCAATTTTGCATCATGACGCATGTGGTGCGTCATCAATTTTGTCAGAAGGAAACAGTAAAATTTTTTATCATGACGCATATGGTGCGTCATCAATTTTGTTGGAGTGGAATATTACGATTCCAATTTTTTCGTCATGACGCATACGTTGCGTCATCAATTTTGACGCAAGGAAATATTGAAATTTCTCAATTTTTGTCATGACGCACATGGTGCGTCATCAATTTTGACGCAAGGAAATATTGAAATTTCTCAATTTTTGTCATAACGCACACGGTGCGTCATCAATTTTGTCAGAAGAAAATATCAAAATTTTTCGTTATGACGCACACGGTGCGTCATCAATTTTGATGGATTGGAATATTAACCCATTCGAGACCGATTGCACACCGTGTGTGCAATTGATGTCCGAGGCTATAAGACGACTTGCACACCGTGTGTGCAATAACAGTAATGTGCAATTATCAGTTATTCTGAGTAAACTAGTCGTCGAAATAAGATTTTCCTTCAACTAATGAAATCTGCAAGGTACAGGAAAAGAAAATTTGGCATTGGTTTTACTGTGTATCCAAAAATCTAAAAATTATTTGAAGCCTTTCTTACATGTAAAATACTATGAATTGCCGACAGTCCTACAAAGAAGGAAAATATAAACGTAATAATTACTCTTGTCCTGCTTGTGTCGGTAATCCTGGATTATGTTTGGGAGAATATTTCAAGCGCTACCATCAGCCAACTAATGTATAATTACTTTACGATCAGTGTACTATTTCCTAAAAGTCTATTTACAAATTATATTTTCTTTTTTATTACTGAGTTACATTACTTTGTTATCTGTAAAAATTTTTCTAAAAATTTATTTCTTGTTTCTTATTTTTTTCATTATTCAACTTATCTTTTTTTAACTTTTTACTACTTTTTAAACATTTTCTTTGCATTATATTCTGTTCTTTATTATTGAAAACAAAATAACGATTTTATATTATCTAACTATTTTTTAAATAAATGTTCATAAATTTTTTAATGATATATTTTCATTTTATCTTACATTGCACACATGGTGTTCAATCCGTTCCTCGCAATAAAAATTTTCCGAGGAGCGAGCTGCACACCTGGTGTGCAATGATCTTATTTATGTGAATTCACTTACGAATTGGCTGATTTCCATAGTAAACATGTTTTTTTTATTAAAAATGAACAATATAAAGAAAAAAAAATTTCGCTCCTGGGGACGTGTTCGAAAAAAATCGTCGTCTCGAATGGGTTATTTATATAATGTAAAACTATTAATCTATCTTGTTCATCTAATGTTGTTATATAAGTTGAAAATAGGAAAGAATGGCGTTGATGATTTAAGATAAATGCAAATATTTATTTATATTAACAGATAATTTAAAACAAACTGTGGAGGAATGAGGTATAATAGACGATTTCTATTTTCAATAAAATAATGATGTGAAGGAATGGATATGCAATATACCTCTCATTTTGCAAATGACTATACAAATGCATTCAAAAAGCGTATAATGCGTTAAAAGAAAAATTGACCGAAACTTAGTGTAATAAAGAAGAAGTATAGCTGAAAATTTGAGCAGAAAATTGAGAAGCATTTGAGCTGAAGAAATTAAAATAAGACTTTAAGAAATTAAATAGTACCTAGTTATACATAAAAAGTTTACATTAAAGTAAGCATAAATTACGTGACAACTCATTTTTTTTAAATCGACTTACACCACTTTCAAAATAAATGATCCAAATGTTGACTTTGCATTACTTCTTTGACAACTTCCCTTACCTCTTTCAACTGACTTCTCCAACATTGCGTTCTGACTTTTGCGACTTTGCACTGACTTCTCTGCATCTTAACGTCGCTGCCTCGACGGCCCCCATAAGAGCTGCCCTCATCCCAGATTTTTCCAAATAGTGAATGCCCGTTATCGTCGAACCTGTAACAAAGCATTTTTTATGTCTCGGTAAACTTAAGGGGGCACATTTGATTCTAATTAAAGACAACAAATTCTAATCAGACAATTTGATTCTAATTAAAACGTTAAAGATGCACATTAAAATTAAAAAAATCTATATAACATAAAATTAATTTACATTATTGCCAAATATTGTCATAATATTATATATTGTTATAAATCAAATTTTATTCTTCAAACGAATCTGTATGTAACAGATAGAATGGTTAATAAATTATTATTATTATGTACATTTGTATACTATATTTTACGTTTATAGTGTCAATGGCAATTGAAATGTTTGCAAAATATCTTTATGAATGACTGATTACAAAAATAGATTGTTTAGTGAAAGAATTACATTAAAGAATAATATTTTTTACCTCATTTCGTGTTTCCTTGTACATTGCATCAAAGGCACAAATGATTTATTATTATTATTTACATTTATTTTGTCAAATGGAAACGACACCAGCATTTTTGTATTGAAGACAATTTGATTCTAATTAAAACGTTAAAGATGCACATTAAAATTAAAAAAATCTATATAACATAAAATTAATTTACATTGTTGCCAAATATTGTCATAATATTATATATTGTTATAAATCAAATTTTATTCTTCAAACGAATCTGTATGTAACAGATAGAATGGTTAATAAATTATTATTATTATGTACATTTGTACACTATATTTTACGTTTATAGTGTCAATGGCAATTGAAATGTTTGCAAAATATCTTTATGAATAACTGATTACAAAAATAGATTGTTTAGTGAAAGAATTACATTAAAGAATAATATTTTTTACCTCATTTCGTGTTTTCTTGTACATTGCATCAAAGGCACAAATGATTTATTATTATTATTATTTACATTTATTTTGTCAAATGGAAACGACACCAGCATTTTTGTATTGAAGACAATTTGATTCTAATTAAAACGTTAAAGATGCACATTAAAATTAAAAAAATCTATATAACATAAAATTAATTTACATTATTGCCAAATATTGTCATAATATTATATATTGTTATAAATCAAATTTTATTCTTCAAACAAATCTGTATGTAACAGATAGAATGGTTAATAAATTATTATTATTATGTACATTTGTACACTATATTTTACGTTTATAGTGTCAATGGCAATTGAAATGTTTGCAAAATATCTTTATAAATAACTAATTCCAAAAATAGATTATTTCATGAAAGAATTACATGAAAAAAAAAATGTTTACCTCATTTCATGTTTCCTTGTACGTTGCATCAAAAACACAAATTATTTATAATTATAATTATTATTATTGTTATTATTACTATTATTATTATTTATAATTATTTTACCAAGTGAAAACGCCACCAACATTTTTGTATTGAAGAAAATTTGATTGAAACTTTAAATATGCAAATTAAAATTAAAAAAAAATAATTTATCTGTATAAAATAAAATTAATTTACATTATTGCCTCATATTGTCATGATATTATATATTGTCATAAATCAAATTTTATTCATCAACGAAATCTTTATATAACGGATAAAATGGTTAATACATTATTATTATTACTATATACATTTGTACACTATATTTTACGTTTATACTGTCTATAGCAATTGAAATGTTTGCAAAATACCTTTATGAATAACTCATTACAAAAATAAATTATTTAGTGAAAGAATTATATAAAAAAAGAAAATGTTTACCTAATTTCGTGTTTCCTTGTGCGTTGCATCAAAGTCACAAATGATTTATTGTTATTATTTATATTTATTTTATCAGATGGAAATGTCACCAGAATTTTTGTATTGAAGAAAATTTGATTCTGATTGAAACGTTAAAAATGCAAATTAAAATTAAAAAAATAATTTATCTATAAAACATAAAATTAATTTACATTACTGCCAAATATTGTCATAAAAACATTTATACATAACTCACTTGATGAGAACACCAAAAATATTTTTTCATTGACATATTCTGTTCAATGAAGGCTATTAAAACAAGATTTAATGTGACGTCACGTATTTTCTGATAAACGAACAAATTTGGCATCCCTGATTCACATTACACTTTATTTAATTCAATGTTAATTTAATGTAAATTGTAACAATGTAAATTTAATCAAAATCAAATGTTTTTCAGGAGAATAATTCGGATACATTCTCAATCTTTATAAAACTTAAAAATAAACAGGAAATAAAATTATAAAATTGATTCATTCAATTTCAACATTCACTCAACCATTCTTTGAAAAAAAAAGCAATAAATTGAAAAATGACTTCTTCAGATATTATGCATTCACATTATCAGAAAAGTATTTGTAGACATTTCACTAAATGAAAATGCCAACGAAATTGTTCTATTCATAAACAGTTGATTCTGTTTATTTTTTGGACGAAATAAAGTGCAAAGTCACATATTCGTTTTCGTATGAATGTTTTTGTCAAAACTGTTGACAAATGCGACTGACATTTTGCACATATAATAACGTAACGTTAGTTTACCTCCAGGTGATGTGACGTCATCCTTCAGTTGTCCTGGATGCAAATTTGTCTCACGAACCATGGTACCAGCACCAAGAACCGTTTGCGCTGCTAATCTGTATGCAATTGGCCTCATTAGTCCCATTTTTACGCCGCCATCGGCCAAAGCCTCGATCATCATGTAAACCTGCGTAGAATAATACAGTATTGTTATGTATAATTATAAATATTATATATAAAAATTATGAAAATGTATACATAATATTAATTAATATTATTATTGATAATAATTAATAATATATAAATAAATATTATATATAAAAATTATGAAAATATATATAATTTAACTCAACATTCATTATCTTTACCCCACTTTCATATATTACGTAAAACATACTAATTATGTCCGTAAAGTATATTATGTATAATTATATACAATTTTTTATTTTTTTATGGTATACATCTTTAATGACAAATCCACATGGATGCAAAAACCCCACTTTCATATATTACGGCAAACATACTAATTATGTCTGTAAAATATATTTTTATACATGTGTATGGTTATTTATCATTTTTTATTTTGTTATTGTATACATTTCTAATGACGAAACCACGCGATTCATAAAACTACAATTTAGACCCACTTTCATATATTACGTCAAACACGCTAATAATGTATGTAAAGTATATTAATTTTATACATTCGTATGGTTATTTACAATTTTTTATTTTGTTATTGTATACATTTCTAATGGCGAAACCACACGATTAAAAAACATCGCAAGCGTATAAGTAACTTTGCAAAAATAATTAAAACGGTGACGGCTTCGTTAAAAAATGTCAATATTTTTGTTTTAGATTTGACGTTGCCACAATCAGAATTGTTTAGATCAAGTTTAATACATTAAGTGTATACATCTGTATGGTTATTTACAATTTTTTAATTTGTTATTGTATACGTTTCTAATGACGAAACCACACGATTAAAAAACTCCACTTTCATATATTACATCCAACATACTAATAATGTCCGTAAAATATTCTAAGTTTATACATCTGTATGGTTATTTGCAGTTTTTTATTTTGTAATAGTAAACATTTCTAATAACGAAATCACACGATTAATTATACCCCATTTTTGTTGTATTTACAACAAATACACGATTCAAAAACCCCACTTTCATATATTACATCCTAATTATGTCAGTAAAGTATATGAAGTTTATACATCTGTATTTTGGTTATTTGCAATATTTTTATTTTGTTATTACATATACATTTCTAATGACTATTTAAATACACGATTGAAAAATTTATTTCAAAAATTTTCATATATTACATCAAACATACTAATTATGTCCGTAAAGTATATTAAGTTTATGCATTTGTATGATTATTTACAAGTTTTTCTTTTGTATGGTATACATTTCTAGTGACGTAATGACACGATTCCAAAATCCTACTTTTATATATTACACCAAACATACTAATTATGTCCGTAAAATGTATTAAGTTTATACATTTGCGCGATTATTTACAATTTTTTATTTTGTTATGGTATATATTTGTAATAACGAAATCGCACGATTAAAAAAACCCACTTTCATATATTACATCAAACATACTAATTATGTCCGTAAAGTATATTAAGTTTATACATCTGTATGATTATTTACAATTTTTTATTTTGTTATTGTATACATTTCTAATTAAAAAACCACACGATTCAAAAACTCCACTTTCATATATTACATTAAACATACTAATTATGTCCGTAAAGTATATTAAATTTATAATTCCGTATGATTAGTATGAGTTGATACATTTAATCTGTCCCATGATAATAGCAATAAAGAAAAATTAATGAAGCGCACAAACTTTATTATCAAATAAACTATATTAATTTTAAAAATAAAATATAAATGTTACTCTTCATTTTTATTTTGAATGTTCAGATAGGTTCTGGATTTTTCAATAATTTCGTTAATGGATTTTAAAGCTGCTCATAATAATAGTAGCAGTTTATACATTTAATTTGTCCCATGATAATAGCAACAAAGAAAAATTAATAAAGCGCGCAAACTTTATTATCAAAAAAACTATATTAATTTTAAAAATAAATTATAAATGTTACTCTTAATTTTTATTTTGGGTGCTCAGATAGTTTCTGGATTTTTCAATAATTTCGTTAATGCATTTTAAAGCTGCCCATAATAATAGTAGGAGTTGATACATTTAATTTGTCCCATGATAATAGTAGCAAAGGAAAATAAATAAAGCGCGCAAAATTTATTATCAAAAAAACTAGATCAAATTGAAGAATAAATTATAAATGTTACTCTTAATTTTTATTTTGGGTGTTCAGATAGTTTCTGGATTTTTCAATAATTTCGTTAATGCATTTTAAAGCTGCCCATAATAATAGTAGCAGTTAATACATTTCATTTGTCCCATGATAATAGTAGCAAAGGAAAATAAATAAAGCGCGCAAAATTTATTATCAAAAAAACTAGATCAAATTAAAGTTTCAATTATAAATATTACTCTTCATTTTTATTTAGTGTTCGAAAAGTCTGGACTTTTCAATAATTTACTTTTCACAAAGTTTCTAGACTTTTCAATAATACGTGCATGCTCACAGTGTCAAAATTGAACGAATTAAACTTTGAATTGCTTCCCCATCCACCTTATTCGCCAAATTTACCTCCCAGCGACATTTTACTGTTTCCTAATTTGAAAAAATTTCGTGCGGGAAAAAAATATAAGTCAAATATAGTAGAAAACGCTGTAAACCAGTATTTTTCACGTTTAGACGATAAATTGTTTTCTGACGATTTAAAAGGATGGGAAAAACGTTGGAGCAAATGTATCGAGTTGCAGGGAGACTTCGTCGAGAAATAAATTTGTTTTGGATCGAAATATGTGTTCTTCTTAAAAAAGCCGTAAACTTTTCAAATAGCTTTATATTGGATTAGTTAAAAAAATAAGATATATGTGAGTGACAGAATGAATGATTAGATGAATAAATTGAGTGTGGAAATTAGAGATCGTGTCCATTCTATGGCTGTAAAGCTGAAAATGCGATTAAATTACATAAAATTAAAATCTCATTGTTTTAGTACGCACAGATGTACTGCATATAAATTAAATTTATCTATAAAATATAAGTAATTGTTGTTCTTGTTGTTATTGTTATTATTATTTTAAATAAGGATTAAAATGTTAAGTTAGTTTTGCTTATGCCAGAATCATTGGAGGTGGAATAGTTATTAATAGTATATTAGTTACTGTATTTAATAAATGATCAATTACTATTCCATTTCCAGTCATATTATAATTTAACTTAAAACTTTAATGATATATTAAAATAATAACCACCAAATTATTTTGTGGTACATGGTACTGTATACAATGTATGTCAATGTTTTAAAGTATTTCATGAAAAATAAGCAAAATAGCAGCATATAATCAAATTTTTCATAACTGCCTGATTTTATCAATTTTGTATTCTATTTTATTTTATTTCTAGCAGTATTTTATGTAGTACTAGTGTTTAGTAATAATATATGTATTACACTAAAAAAAACTACTTTACCTTGAAACACTACTGCTATTAATAGTATATTAGTTACTGTATTTAATAGATGACCAATTATTGTACTATTTAATTTCCAATGGGATTATAATTTAACTTAAAACTTTAATGCTTTTTTAAAATTATAACCACCAAATTATTTTATGGTACATAGTGCTGTATACAATGTATGTCACTGTTCTCAAGTATATAATGAAATAAAAGCAGAACAGTAGCATATAATCAAATCTTATATAATTGCCTGATTTTATCAATCTTGTATTCTATTTTATTTTATTTCCACCAATATTTTATGTAGTAGCAGTGTTTAGTATAATATACTTATAATATTAAAAAAAATCTACTTTACCGTGAAATACTGTTACTACTAATAGTATATTAGTTACTGTATTTAATAGATGATAAATTACTATTCCATCTCCAATGAGATTATAGTCTAACTTAAAACATTAATGTTTTATTAAAATAATAACCATCAAATTATGTTGTGTTACATAGTACTGTATACAATATATGTCAATGCTTTAAAGTACTTCATGTAATATAAGCAGAAAAGCAGCATATAATCAAATTTTACATAACTGCCTGATTTCATCAATTTTATAATCTATTTTATTGTATTTTTGGCAGTATTTTATGTAGTATTAGTGTTTAATACAATATATGCATTATACTAAAAAAATTATTTTACCGTGAAACATTACTACTATTAATAGTATATTAGTTACTGTATTTAATAGATGATCAATTACTATTCCATATCCAATGAAATTATTATATAATTTAACTTAAAACTTTAATGCTTTATTAAAATAATAACCACCAAATTATTTTGTGGTACATAGTACTGTATACAATGTATGTCAATGCTTTAAAGTATTTCATGAAATATAAATAGAATAGCAGCACATAATCAAATCTTATATAATTGCCTGATTTTATCAATTTTGTATTCTATTTTATTTTATTTCTGGCAGTATTTTATATAGTAGTAGTGTTTAGTATAATATATGTATTATACTAAAAAATCTACTTTACCGTGAAACACTACTACTACTAATAGTACATTAGTTATTGTACTTAATAGATGATCAATTACTATTCCATCTAGAAATTAGATTATAATTTAACTTAAGTCTTTAATGCTTCATTAAAATAATACCCATCAAATTATGTTGTGCTACATTGTACTGTATATAATGTATATCAATGCTTTAAAGTATTTCATGAAAAATAAGCAGAATAGCAGCATATAATCAAATTTCTCATAATTGCCTGATTTTATGTCAATGATTTAAAGTATTTTATCAAATACAAGTGGAATAGCAGCACATAATCAAATTTTACATAATTGCCTGATTTTATCAATTTTATATTCTATTTTATTTTATTTCCAGCAATATTTTATGTAGTAGCAGTGTTTAGTATAATATACTTATAATATTAAAAAAAATCTACTTTACTGCGAAACACTGTTACTATTAATAGTATATTAGTTTTAGTACTTAATAGAGCATCAATTACTATTCTGTCTCCAATGAGTTTATAATTTACCTTGAAACTTTAATATTTTATTAAAATAATAACCATCAAATTATTTTGTGCTACATAGTACTGTATACAATGTATGTCCATGCTTTAAAGTATTTCATAAAATATAAGTAGAATAGCAGCACATAATCAAATCTTATATAATTGCCTGATTTTATCAATCTTCTATTCTATTTTATTTTATTTTATTTCTGGTAGTATTTTATATAGTAGCAGTGTTTAATATAATATACATATCATACTAAAAAATCTACTTTACCGTGAAACAACACTACTACTACTAATACATTACTCAGTGTACTTAATAGATGATTAATTACTATTCCATCTAGAAATTAGATTATAATTTCACTTAAAACTTCAATTCTTTAATAAAATAATAATCACCAAATTATTTTGTGCTCCATGGTACTGTATACAATGTATTTCAATGCTTTAAAATATTTTATCAAATACAAGTAGTATAGCAGCACATAATCAAATGTTATAGAATTACCTGATTTTATTAATCTTGTATTCTATTTTATTTTATTTTATTTCTGGTAGTATTTTATATATAACAGTGAAACTATTACTACCACTACTATTCCTACATAAAATACAGCCAAAACACTATAAACTATCATATAAAATTGCTAAAATGCAAAAAACAGTGGAAACATGTACTAAAACAATGAGATTTAAATTTTATTCCTCCAAAGGTCTCTTACATACGCCGGTCCAGAACCCGCCAACGCCGTGACTGGGTCGATAAGGTTCTCAGGTACTTCTTCGCATAAACCAACGGCAGAAAACAGTTTCTCGACGACCTCAGCTTCTTTGTCGCCGGCATGTGCGCCTTTTGAATAAACTGTCGCCCCACAACCCACTAATGCAGGAGTGTTGGGCATCACTCTTATCACGGGTGTACCTTCCGGCATTGCCTGGAAACAGAAAAAAACTGTGTCGATCCGAAATAAGCAACCATCCACTTGTCTGAAATAAGCATTTTCCTGTCCGCCCTTCTTTTAACCCATTCGAGACCGATTGCACACCGTGTGTGCAAATTTCTCAATTTTTGTCATGACGCACATGGTGCGTCATCAATTTTGTCAGAAGCAAATAATAAAATTTTTTGTCATGACGCACACGGTGCGTCATTAATTTTGTCAAGAGGAAATATTGAAATTTCTCCATTTTTGTCATGACGCACACGGTGCGTCATCAATTTTGTGAAAAGGCAATATCAAACTTTTTTGTCATGACGCACACGGTGCGTCATTAATTTTGTCAAGGGTAAATAATAAAATTTTTGTCATGACGCACATGGTGCGTCATCAATTTTGATGGAGTCGAATATTAAGATTCCAAACATTTCGTCATGACGCATAAGTTGCGTCATCAATTTTTAAGCAAGGAAATATTGAAATTTCTCAATTTTTGTCATGACGCACATGGTGCGTCATCAATTTTGTCAGAAGGAAATAATAAAATTTTTTGTCATGACGCACACGGTGCGTCATTAATTTTGTCAAAATGAAATATCAAAATTTTTCGTCATGACGCACATGGTGCGTCATCAATTTTGATGGCGTCGAATATTAAGATTCCAAATATTTCGTCATGACGCATAAGTTGCGTCATCAATTTTGACGCAAGGAAATATTGAAATTTCTCCATTTTTCTCATGACGCACACGGTGCGTCATCAATTTTGTGAGAAGGCAATATCAAAATTTTTTGTCATGACGCACACGGTGCGTCATTAATTTTGTCAGAAGGAAATAATAAAATTTTTTGTCATGACGCACACGGTGCGTCATTAATTTTGTCAAGAGGAAATATTCAAATTTTTTGTCATGACGCATATGGTGCGTCATCAATTTTGATGGAGTCGAATATTAAGATTCCAAATATTTCGTCATGACGCATACGTTGCGTCATTAATTTTGACGCAAGGAAATATTGAAATTTCTCAATTTTTGTCATGACGCACACGGTGCGTCATCAATTTTGTGAGAAGGCAATATCAAAATTTTTTGTCAAGACGCACACGGTGCGTCATTAATTTTGTCAAGAGGAAATATTAACATTTTTCGTCATGACGCACATGGTGCGTCATCAATTTTGTCAGAAGGAAATAATAACATTTTTCGTCATGACGCATATGGTGCGTCATCAATTTTGATGGCGTGGAATATTGAGATTCCAAATATTTCGTCATGACGCATACGTTGCGTCATCAATTTTGACGCTAGGAAATATTGAAATTTCTCAATTTTTGTCATGACGCACACGGTGCGTCATTAATTTTGTGAGAAGGTAATATCAAAATTTTTTGTCATGACGCACATGGTGCGTCATCAATTTTGTCAGAAGGAAATATTAACATTTTTCGTCATGACGCATATGGTGCGTCATCAATTTTGATAAAGTGGAATATTAAGATTCCAATTTTTTCGTCATGACGCATATGGTGCGTCATCAATTTTGCTGGAGTGGAATATTAAGATTCCAAATTTTTCGTTATGACGCACACGGTGCGTCATCAATTTTGATGGATTGGAAGATTAACCCATTCGAGACCGATTGCACACCGTGTGTGCAATTGATTTCCGAGGCTATAAGACGGCTTGCACACCGTGTGTGCAATAACAGTAATGTGCAATTATCAGTTATTCTGAGTAAACTAGTCGTCGAAATAAGATTTTCCCTGAACTAATGAAATCTGCAAGGTACAGGAAAACAAAATTTGGCATTGGCTTCACTATGTACCAAGAATCTAAAAATTATTTGAAGCCTTTCTTACATGTAAAATACTATGAATTGCCGACAGTCCTACAAAGAAGGAAAATATAAACGTAATAATTACTCTTGTCCTGCTTGTGTCGGTAATCCTGGATTATGTTTAGGAGAATGTTTCTAGCGCTACCATCAACCAACTAATGTATAATTACTTTACGATCAGTCTACTATTTGCTAAAAGTCTATTTACAAATTATATTTTCTTTTTTATTACTGAGTTACATTACTTTGTTATCTATAGACATTTTTCTAAAAATTTATTTCTTGTTTCTTATTTTTTTCATTATTCAACTTATCTTTTTTTAACTTTTTACTACTTTTTAAACATTTTCTTTGCATTATACTCTGTTCTTTATCATTGAAAACAAAATAACGATTTTATATCATCTAACTATTTCTGAAATAAATGTTCATACATTTTTTAATGATGTATTTTCATTTTACCTTACATTGCACACACGGTGTTCAATCCGTTCCTCGCAATAAAAATTTTCCGAGGAGCGAGCTGCACACCTGGTGTGCAATGATCTTTTTTATGTGAATTCACTTACGAATTGGGTGATTTCCATAGTAAACATGTTTTTTTATTAAAAATGAACAATATAAAGAAACAAAAATTTCGCTCCTGGGGACCGTATTCGAATAAAATCGTCGTCTCGAATGGGCTAGGTGTATGTGCCCCCTTAAACCGAAACTCACCTTTTCCAACATCTGTATGGGGATTCCCATGGCAATGGACATTAGCAATTTTCTGCTGGTCCGTAGGTCTGGCAAAACTTTCGGCACGACTTGTGGTTTCACAGAAAGTATCAAGATGTCACCGTGTTCGATAACTGGAGGATTCGTGAAAACTGTGTTCGAACCCATTTCCTGAAACAGAAACGAAATCGTCGCAGGTTATTAACTATTTGCACTCGAAGTACAAGAACTGACAAATTTAGGTGTTGAACTCAAACTATACATCAACAATATCTTCCACTGAAGATTTTCTATTAAGTGTGAAATGGACCCTAACAAAAACAAAATTGAAGGCTTTTATTGCAATTTTGTATGCGCAAGGAGCATACGAAACAAAAAATTTGAAACTTTCATATTTGTGGAACAGAAAATGGGGACCGAAGTTCTTTTCCAACGCTATGAGTAGAAATGATTTTGCTGAAATCATGACATTTATTCGGTTTGGTAAAAAAAGAGACAGAAGTGAATGTTTACAAACTGATAAATTTGCTTTGATATCAGGTGTGTGGGATAGATTTGTTCAAAATAACCAGAATTGTTAGAAACCTGGTGAACATATTACAATTGACGAACAACTCTTTCCATCTAAGGCCAGATGCAGATTTACTCAATATATGCCGAATAAACCAGATAAATTTGGTATTACATTTTGGCTGGCATCTGATGTTGAATCCAAATATATTGTAAACGGGTTTCCTTACCTAGGAAAGGATGAGACACGAGTAAAATCACAACCTCTAGGTGAATTTGTCGTACTCAAATTGATCGAACCGTATACCATGAAGGGAAGAACAATTTCAACTGACAATTTTTTTACAACTTTATCTTTAATTTATATTGTTATAAAAAAACCTACCCTGGTTGGTACTATACGTGGAAACAAAAGGGAACTACCAAAAGTTTGTAAATTAAAGAAGGATACTATGGCTCGTTTTTCGTCATTGTTTTATAAATCAAATGAGTGTTTTCTTATAATTTACAAAAGTAAGCCAAATAAGAAAGTTTTCGTGTTGAGTTCGAAACATAAATCCGTCACCGTTGAAAAAAGTAACAAACGCTTACCTAAAACGATTGAATTTTGTAATAGGACGAAATTTGGCGTGGATATTGCAGATGAAACGGCAAAGAAATATAGCGTCAAATCAGGATCAAGAATAATATATATATATTAATTATAAATAGGGTACTGTACCAATAATAGGACTACCACTATTTGTAATATATGTAAAAAGTATGTATGTGGAAAATGCGCTCAAAAGAAAAACTACGTTTGTAAGAAATGCGACTAATTATAATTTTTTATGCAAAATAAATTAGTTTATACAATAAAAATAACTTAACTTTGAAATATAAATTTATTTTAATACTTTTATTATCTCAGCATATATTCTTTGCTAAACTTATTGTTTTTACTAATGCGTAAGTGATAAAATGTAAAATAAATTTTTAAATATTCTATTATCAAGTATTTTTTTAAGACCAGTCATTTTTACTGGTTTTGGTAGAAGTAAGTTTGCTGAATTGTCAGTAGTTCTAGTGTTAATTATAATAAACTTACTAGTTTATATGACTTATGTTTATATGACTGGCTAATTATACTAGTTTATGATAATTAATTTTAATTTTGTAGAAAATGCATTTACGGTGCATTCCTCGAATATACTCATTATAAAAATAATTACGCACAGCGGCACGGTTTTAAAGGAAATCCACACATTTAAAGATAAAATGTTTGTACTTCTGCATTCTTATCGCTGCTATTCTTATCGAGACTAATTTTTCCGCGACTTTTTCGTAACGAAACATGCGCAAGTCGTATCACTAAATGCGTACGATCGGATTCTTTTGGTAATCAGACCTAAATCGAGTGAAACCGTGTACAATCGCTTATCGCAGAGAATGTGATGCTGACGTTCTTTCGGAATTTTCCTCGAGATAGCAAACGACGTTTTAGACTGATAAGCCGAGCCCCAAAACTTCGTTAAACAGTCGGTCACATTAACATTTCGATATCATTTAACACTAGAAAGACTGAAACTTAGTATACCACCTTGATCAAAAAGTTTTAGGACCGACCCTTTATGGCACCCTTAGTCACTCGATTGAAATTGTTTTTTTTTTGTCGAATATTGAAATTTTCTGAAATTTTTCGTCATGACGCATACGGTGCGTCATCAATTTTGATGAAGTGGAATATTAAGATTCCAATTTTTTCGTCATGACGCATATGGTGCGTCATCAATTTTGACGTAAGGAAATATTGAAATTTCCCAGTTTCTGTCATGACGCACATGGTGCGTCATCAATTTTGTCAGAAGGAAATAGTACAATTTTTCGTCATGACGCATACGGTGCGTCATCAATTTTGACAGAAGCAAATATTAAATATGACGGTATTTTTCAACGTGACGCAAACGGTGCGTCAAGAATTTTGGTTGGAAGCAACATTAAAGTTTGACAATATTTTCTTCATGACGCACACGGTGTGTCATGAAATTCGATCGAGTCAGATATTAAAATCCGTAAATTTTTTTATGACGCATACGGTGCGTCATTAGTTTTGACGGAAGCAAATATTAAAATTGACGGTATTTTTCCACGTAACGCAAACGGTGCGTCAAGAATTTTGGTTGGAAGCAACATTAAAGTTTGACAATATTTTCTTCATGACGCATACGGTGTGTCATGAAATTCGATCGAGACAAATATTAAAATCCGTAAATTTTTTTATGACGCATACGGTGCGTCATTAGTTTTGACGGAAGCGAATATTAAAATTGACGGTATTTTTCAACGTGACGCAAACGGTGCGTCAAGAATTTTGGTTGGAAGCAACATTAAAGTTTGACAATATTTTCTTCATGACGCACACGGTGTGTCATGAAATTCGATCGAGTCAGATATTAAAATCCGTAAATTTTTTTATGACGCATACGGTGCGTCATTAGTTTTGACGGAAGCGAATATTAAAATTGACGGTATTTTTCCACGTGACGCAAACGGTGCGTCAAGAATTTTGGTTGGAAGCAACATTAAAGTTTGACAATATTTTCTTCATGACGCATACGGTGTGTCATGAAATTCGATCGAGTCAGATATTAAAATCCGTAAATTTTTTTATGACGCATACGGTGCGTCATTAATTTTGACGGAAGCAAATATTAAAATTGACGGTATTTTTCAACGTGACGCAAACGGTGCGTCAAGAATTTTGGTTGGAAGCAACATTATAGTTTGACAATATTTTCTTCATGACGCATACGGTGTGTCATGAAATTCGATCGAGTCAGATATTAAAATCCGTAAATTTTTTTTATGACGCATACGGTGCGTCATTAATTTTGACGGCAGCAAATATTAAAATTGCCCGTATTTTTCCACGTGACGCAAACGGTGCGTCAAGAATTTTGGTTGGAAGCAACATTAAAGTTTGACAATATTTTCTTCATGACGCATACGGTGTGTCATGAAATTCGATCGAGTCAGATATTAAAATCCGTAAATTTTTTAATGACGCATACGGTGCGTCATTAATTTTGACGGAAGCGAATATTAAAATTGACGGTATTTTCCAACGTGACGCAAACGGTGCGTCAAGAATTTTGGTTGGAAGCAACATTATAGTTTCACGATATTTTCTTCATGACGCATACGGTGTGTCATGAAATTCGATGAGTCAGATATTAAAATCCGTAAATTTTTTTATGACGCATACGGTGCGTCATTAATTTTGACGGAAGCAAATATTAAAATTGACGGTATTTTCAGCGTGACGCAAACGGTGCGTCAAAAATTTTGGTTGGAAGCAACATTATAGTTTGACAATATTTTCTTCATGACGCATACGGTGTGTCATGAAATTCGATCCAGTCAGATATTAAAATCCGTACATTTTTTTATGACGCATACGGTGCGTCATTAACTTTGACGGCAAGAAATATTAAAAATGACGGTATTTTCAGCGTGACGCATACGGTGCGTCAAAAATTTTGACGCAGTCGAATATTGAAATTTTCTTAAATTTTTCGTCATGACGCATACGGTGCGTCATTAATTTTGATACGGTCAAATGTTAAAATTTGTCAAATTTTTCGTCATGACGCATTCGGTGCGTCAATAATTTGGACGGTGGAAAACTTAAAGTTTGCCCATATTTTTAATGTGACGCATACAGTGCGTCATTAATTTTGATGCAGTCAAATATTAAAATTTCTCAAATTCTTCGACAATGCAATACGGTCAGATGTATTAATATAATACATAAAAAGCTTTAGGGAATATGTGGAATATGTTTTTTTACTTTATATCACGATACTTATTTTATTATTACTTATTTATATTACGATATATACTTCTTAATACGATAAAATTCCATTCGGCTCGTTCAAAGTGTCAATTTCGAAATGAAATTTTTCCCCACTCCCTACACATTATATACCGTACAACACTATTTACATACCACAATACATTCATATTCAAAACTTCATTTCTTTTTTACTACCGCAAAATTCAATACGCCCATTATTTAAAACCTATATGTATAACATTTTCATTATATATTACTTATTATTACTATTACATCACTCCAGTATATAATGCCACTTTGATCAAAAAGTTTTAGAACCGACCGCCGTATGGCGTTCTCAGTCACTCGATTGAAACTTTTTTTTTTTTTGTTGTTGTTGTTGGGTTGCCACATCTGTCATTAACGTTCCCACCAAATTTCAGCGTCATAGCTTGACATTTGTAAAAGTTATACCGTGTTAAGTACATCTACCTTTGTTCGTGTTTTCGATTTTCTACATATTTGAAAATGGCATCAACTTTGGATCAAAGAATTTGCATAAAATTTTGCGTGAAAAATGAATTTAACGGCGCGCAGACCTTGGAAATGTTGGAGAAGTGTTTCGCAACGATACTCTTTCGAGATTAAACGTTTTTCGGTGGCACAAACGCTTCAGACGAAACCACGTTGTTTTCAGCCGAAAAATAAGGTGATGCTGACGGTTTTCATGCATTACAACGGTGTTGTGTATCATGAATTCTTGCCAGAGCAACAGACAGTCAACAAAATGTATTGTTTGGGCGTTATGAGACGTTTGCGTGAAGCAATTCGCCAAAAAAGACCGAATTTGTGGGCAAACTCGTGAATTTTGCACCACCATAACACACCGTCGCACAATGCGATCCTTATTCGCGAGTTTTTGACCAAAAATAATACGATTACTATTCACCAGCCTCCGAATTCACCTGATTTAGCTCCCTGCAACTTTTTTCTGTTTAACCGACTTAAGAAACCGCTTCGCGGAACGCGTTACAGCACTTCGAAGGATCTTATGGAAAAATCGAAGACGGCTCGGATGGACATACCAAAAATTGAATACCAGCGATGTTTCGATGATTGGATGAAGCGCTGGTATAAGTGCGTTACAGTCAATGGCGAGTACTTTGAAGGGGACGATATCGATTATAATGGATAAACTTGTATTTTCGATTTTATCAATGAAGTCCTAAAACTTTTTGATCAAGGTGGTATAATAGAATTTAATTAGTTTAACGGGTCGTGGAAACTATAGCATGTATCGTGAAATGTTGACCGTGACGCACCGTATGCGTCATAAATGCTTGACCGTAGTGTACGCGTGTTACATTTTTAACATGACGCACCGTGTGCGTCATAATGGACGGTATGCATAATGAAGTGTGGCTCATATAGTTTCATACAATTTCTATATGGACCGTTTATTTTGAAAGTGGTATAAGTCCATTTTTTAAAAAAATGAGATATAACGCAATTTATGCTTAATTTAATGTATACTTTTTGTGTATAACTAGTTAGTATTTAATTTCTTAAAAAATGCCCATGTTTTGCACAATTGAAAACTGATAGGTAAAAGAAATTGCGTAATCATTGATTATGAAAGTAGTGTAAGTCCAATTTCCAGTAGCCTGTTATTTTACATTTCTTTCAATTATCAAATATTTTAATATTATCAAATATTCAATTGAAGCGATACGGATTTCTATATTTGAAATATTTGCAATTTGAAGCTGGAACCGTTGAAATACTGCAAACGCGCAACATTTCAAATATAAATCATATCAGAGTGAAAGGCTGCAAATTTGTAGATTTTAAATACTGCACATTTCGAGCTTCGAAAATTAAATTACTGCAAAGTCGCAAGATTTGAAATGTAAAATATGTTCAATTGCAACGTCATCAAATTGTATAATGAAAATACTACAAATTTCGAATACTTTTAATCTGAAGTCTATTCGCAAGATTATAAATAAGAAATACATTAAACTTCAATATTCGAAATTCGATAAGTTACCCAAATTTCACTTTGAGAAATCTTTCAAAATTCCTACCGTCGAAAATATTAAATAAAAACATTCCCATATATATATATTTACATATAAATTATATAGACTGTTTATTTTGAAAGTGATGTAAGCTCATTTTGAAAAGAAAAATGAGATATTATGCGATTTATGCTTAATTTAATGTAAACTTTTTGTGTATAACTAGTTAGTATTTAATTTCTTAAAAAATGCCCATGTTTTGTACCATTTAAAATTGGTCGATAAAAGAAATTGCGTAATCATTGATTATGAAAGTGGTGTAAGTCCAATTTCCAGAGATGTTATTGTTTTTTACATTTCTTTTATATTACGTGTCATATTACGTGTCAAGAGTCACTGGTTTAGATTACTTATTTTATTTTCCTCCTAAAATGGATAATTTCATATTATCAGATAGTGATATAGATAAGAACAAATAGTAAATCAATATTATTTTATGACGATTGAAAATATTTATTTTATTTAATTTTAAATAAATTCACACAGAAATAAAGCCCATGAATATAAACAAAAGAATAATCTTAGAATCGGAGGATGAAAATAATTTCACTATTAAAAACAAATTAACGAAACATAAAAAGAGAAGAAGAATTATAGAGGTAGAATTTTCATCAGATGAAAATATTGTTACTGTGAACTTAGATTCTGTAGAACAAAATAAAGGAAAATATATGCAACGAAGAAACAAAATTAAGCGAACTACCGGACAAAAGTGCTATTCAAAAAAGGAACAATCATTCTAGCAATCCAAATAAAATTTGAAAAAATCACACTGGCGCCTTTGTACCAAGATGCTAGGTTTATTACTTATGAAAAATATAAAGATATCAAGCAGTTATTATCTTATATAAATCCGGTGCAGCACAAATATTTGAAAACACTACCCCATGCAGAGCATAAGTAAAAACTACGAATATCTTGTAATTTTAACAGTGTCATTAACGTCTAAAATTAAAAATACTACTTCTATTTTCTTTCTTGTCACTATTTGTAAACAAAATTGTATTAATACGAAATATACTTTAAGTAATATTCAATTTTTCAAAATTGAAATTAAACGATTTTTACAACTGTCTAATTTTGAAAGTGGTGTAAGTCCATTCGCAACCCGTAAATATAGATTAGTTTAATTAAATTCGCCTAAAGCAAATTTATATAACCAAATGACATATTAATAAATAAGTAGAAATATTGTCACTCTTCATATATTTTACCTAAATTTTTTAATTAACAGATATGTTAACCTTTAATTTTCTCCAAACAAGAGAAAATGGACTTACGTCACTTTCAAAATAAACAGCCGATATACTTAAAGTTGTTAAATTTTACAATTAAGTATTAAATGAATTAGAAAATTGTAACGTTTCTACATTAAAATTGAAATGATATGAAATGTCGAAATTGAAAAAATTAAAAATTGTAAAATGTTATCATTAGAATTTGAATGAAAAAATACACAAAACTTTCTTTTGGGGCACCCAGTATATTAAATTAATTGACAAATTGACATTTCTTTCTTAATACATTTACAATTAAATTTAACAACGGATAAAAATGTAAACGTTGGAAATGCTTGAAATCCATAAATAAAAATTAAATCAATTTATGGAACAAAATTACTAAATTTCAAATTATGTAATTTTACAAATGAAAATGAAATTGGATAAAAAATCAAAATCATGACATTAAAAAATATAAAATTTTAACATTGGAAATTGAATTGAATAACTGTTGACAATAAAAATGCAATTATCTGAATCGTCAAAATTGAACATTTTAAATATTGTCAAATTTTAATATTACAAATTATTAAAGTGGTGTAAGTCCATTTGTACCCCGTAAATATACATTAATTTAGTCAAATTCGCCCAAAACAAATTTATATAACCAAATTACATATTAATAAATAAATAGAAATATTGCCAGACTTCATATAATTTGCCTAAATTTTTTAATTAACGGATATGTTAACAAACCATGTACACAACTTTCAAAATAAACGGTCCATATAATAGAATTTAATTAATTTAACGAGTCGTTGAAACTATAGCATGCATCGTAAAATATTGACCATGACGCACCGTATGCGTCATGAATGTTTGACTATAGCGTGTGCGTGTTCATTTTTAACATAACGCACAATGTACGTCTGAATTTATTATCGTGACGCACCGTGTGCGTCATAATGAACAATATGCGTGATGAAGTATGGTGCACATAGATTCATGGGGTGTATCGTACCTTGAATGCCTCTATACTGCCAGTGTCGTTGGGTAAACAACTCGCCAGCATCATTTCGCCTTTGCTATAACCTGTAAATAAAATTCAGGGACACATCAAGAGACAGCAGCATTTTATCAAAGTACCCTAACTATTTTTATACGCGTGTATTCTATTTATTAACACATTATATGCGTATATTTTATAACACGATATATGCGTCTGTTTTTTGACTTTCCTTAAAATAGTTCTTAATTAATTAAATAGTTACAAAATATAATATAATAATAATAGTATATATATCATATATAATAATATAATAATATAATATTTTATAACTATTATTATTATACATACACGGTGCGGCGCCAAAATCCGGACAAAATTCAATTTAAATTTCCCGTCGTTCAATACCACTTGAGGATGTCGCTATTGGCAACGAAATAACTTGAAGCATGTAATAAACATTCATAACCTCGAAACTGTAACTATGTTAAACCTGTGTGCAGAGTATAATCGACGAGCCGCGATTATCGAAAGTATTCGCGCTGAGCGCTCAGAGACAGAAATGATTCGATTCTTCGTATACCCAAGATCGACTGTGTATGATGTTTAGGCGAGATATAACGAGTCTGAGAAGTCCAGCGAAGGTTTTGCAACACCAGCTAGGAAAAGTCACTCGAGGGAGCGCGTTGTTAGGACGCCCGAAATCATTCAACGGGCTCAGGAGCTCATTTTTCAAGATCCAGGGCAGTCGATCCGAAAATTGTCGTCGATTTAGGGGGTAAGCGAAAAAACTATGCGTCGAATCTAGGAGGAGGACCTCCGCTACAAGTTTTATGCGATAAAAGTGAGACAGATGCTTTCTGAAGATGCCAGGACAAAGCGAGTTGAACGCTGTAACCTGCTTTTCTGCCTCCCAACAGCCCAGATTTAAATCCTTTCGACTATTATGTATGCAGCGTGATTGAAAGGGTCACCAACAAGTCCAGACATCCCAACCTAACATCATTAAGGGGACATTCTACTTTCTCGGGTCGAAAAAATCGATTTTTTTTTATTGCCTTATTCGAAAGTATATACTTTCGAGATTATGTCCTTAAACTTGCACCGATAAATTCGAAAAATTGGGAAAGTTATAGGCCTCGCATCTAACCCACCTCGCGCAGATAGAAGGGCCGTTTTTCTCTTTCGGCGATCATTATTTATTCTAAGAAATTATCTTACATACGTCAGTCAAAATAATATAAGTAATATAAGTCAGTATAAAATAAGAAACATAAGTCAGTGAAAATTGAAAAAGATGGCAAACGTTTACCTGAAACGGTTACATTTTATAACAATACCAAATTTGGCGCAGATGTTACGGATGAAATGGCTCGGAAATATACTGTGAAAGCTGGATCCCGAACATTGTCGTTACAACTGTTTTACAATATCCTAGATCTTGCCGGAATAAATGCCTGGATATTATATAAAGAAACAACGGGAGAAAATATTTCAAGAAAAGACTTTTTATTCGTTATCCGAAGAGCTTGCAATTGACTACAAAGAACTAACCGGTCGATCTACGGTTCAAGCAGAAGGAATATCATCATCTATATCGTCACAAAACCAGACACATATTTCGATGAAACGTAAACGGTGTCAAATAGCACAGTGTACTAATAATAAAACGAACAATATTTGTGGTACGTGCCATAAACGAGTCTGTGGTAAATGTTCTGCTAAAATAACTGTAACTTGCAAAAAATGTCTTTGATTTTTATGCATAATTATTTAATAAATCATTGCTATTATATTACTATTATTATTCAGATTATATTCAATTTTTGTTCATAAAAATAAAAAATATATAAAAACGTAAACATTGCTGTCTTTTCTTAAATGTCTTAGTAATTTAAGAAACAAGTAAGTAATGGTTAAGAAAAAAGTATGCGTATATTTACTTACTAATTAATATGCAATTTTAATTAATACATATATATTAGTGTATCTTATTTGTATGTGTATTTTATTACATTTTATTTTATTGTTACTTCTAACATTCATAAACTTCTTCGGATGCGCCAAAACAATTCGTCCATCTAAATGTCATATTAAACATTTTTTTATTTTTCTTATTTCGAAACCGTGAAACTTTACGCGTGAAAATAGTGAAAAGTAATAAAGGAAACTTTGTTTAAATAGTTGTATTATCGAAATTTTACAGACATTTTTAAGAATTCAATAATTGTATCCGAATGTGACAATGTTTGGGAATGAGGAAACTAGTAAAAGTATTAAAGCCGATTACTTTGATGTCGTTTAATTGCGACGATTAAAACAAATTAGAAGTAAAATTGCGAATTCAAGTGGAAGTAAGTTAGTTTCGTCTAAAAATTAAGGGGACATTCTACTTTCTCGGGTCGAAAAAATCGATTTTTTTTTATTGCCTTATTCGAAAGCATATACATTCGGGATTATGTCCTTAACGCCATCTAAGGATAATCACGCAGTAAATAATAACGTAACGCATGCGCCTGCATTATAAAAATTACATATTTTCCTGCAGTCGGTCATTCAACTTGTCTCGATGTTGTTAAAGACGCCGTAATAATCTGTTGACAATCGGACTTATCAATGAACAAGTTATCACCGTTTACACCGGATCAGTACCGCAAATTATATCTTCACGCAGATACTCGTTGATATAAGATATCGAAATCAGAAATGCAAAGAACGGAATCTGATTGAAAAATTATGAAAAGGCATAATACATGGATACAAACTTCAATCTACGTCAGCTTCGGGTACCCGAATGTGCGAAAAATCTTCGGCTTCCCGACTCGACCCGAAGTCAATCGACGTCAGCTTCGGGTACCTGAATGTCAGAAAAATCTTCGGCATCCCGACTGGATCCGAAGTCAACCGAAGTCAACTTCGGGTACCCGAAGATAGAAAATCTTCGGCATCCCGACTCGACCCGAAGTCAATCAACGACAGCTTCGGGTACCTGAATGTTAGGAAAATCTTCGGCTTCCCGACTCGACCCGAAGTCAACCGACGTCAGCTTCGGGTACCCGAATGTCAGAAAAATCTTCGGCATCCCGACTCGACCCGAAGTCAATCGACGGCAGCTTCGGGTACCCGAATGTAGAAAATCTTCGGCATCCCGACTCGACCCGAAGTCAACCGACGTCAGCTTCGGGTACCCGAATGTAGAAAAGATTCGGCTTCCCGACTCGACCCGAAGTCAGTCGACGGCAGCTTCGGGTACCCGAATGTCAGAAAAATCTTCGGCTTCCCGACTCGACCCGAAGTCAATCGACGACAGCTTCGGGTACCTGAATGTGCGAAAAATCTTCGGCTTCCCGACTCGACCCGAAGTTACCCGACTTCACCTTCGGGTATTTTAATATTGCAAACTTTCGGAAGCCGACTCAAACACGATATATTGGAAACCAGCGGACCTTTAATCATGAGTACGTTCAATAATAAGCAATTTATAACATGTTCGGCAGAACCGGTAATTGAAAGGCAGTTTAATTATCGATAATTTTAAGCCAGCGAAAAGGAAAATGTTGTCTTACCTGCACGAATGAATCCTTTGGCGAGTGCCTGCGCCATCTTGCCACCGCCGATGAATCCTATTTTCAGCATTTTTGTGTCGATTTCCAATGGCACGCGTTTTCTTTTTTCCTCCCCGTCGGCGAGTAATTGATCGCTCACTGGAAGGTATAAAAATTACGTTAACGTTTTGTCTGAGATTTTCGTGTTATTTTAAGTCTTTTTTCGAATATATTTCAGCGGATAATTTGGTCGCTTGGAAGGAACGTGAACCATTTATTGTATGCATTATGTCGAAAATTGTGTTGGAACTTTTGTGAGGACAATTGTGAGAAAAAATGTTGAAACTTTTATAAGGACAATTACTTGAAGAATTTTTCGATATTTTTGATTGGAGAAGTGGATCGTTTGTGACGATAAAAAATGCAAACGAAAATAAACACCCCGCCGTTGAGTTGAAATGATTATTCATTTGTAATATGTAACTTTGATTTGCAATTTTGTAATTTGCAATTTTTAAAATTTTTCATTTGAATGTAATTTTCAATTTTACAATTTTTAATATTCCGATTTTTCATTTGTAATATGTAACTTTGATTTCGCAATTTTTTAATTTTGCAATTTTACAATTTTTAATATTCCGATTTTTCATTTGTAATATGTAACTTTGATTTCGCAATTTTGTAATTTTGCAATTTTACAATTTTTAATATTCCGATTTTTCATTTGTAATATGTAACTTTGATTTCGCAATTTTGTAATTTTGCAATTTTACAATTTTTAATATTCCGATTTTTCATTTGTAATATGTAACTTTGATTTCGCAATTTTGTAATTTTGCAATTTTAACAATTTTTAATATTCAATTTTGTGATTTTACAATTTTTTATTTGTAATATGTAACTTTGATTTCGCAATTTTGTAATTTTGCAATTTTACAATTTTTAATATTCCGATTTTTCATTTGTAATATGTAACTTTGATTTCGCAATTTTGTAATTTTGCAATTTTACAATTTTTAATATTCCGATTTTTCATTTTAATATAATATTTTGTAACTTTGATTTCGTTCCAATTTTTTGTAATTTTGCAATTTTATTTTGCAATTTTTAATATTCCGATTTTTCATTTGTAATATGTAACTTTGATTTCGCAATTTTGTAATTTTGCAATTTTACAATTTTTAATATTCCGATTTTTCATTTGTAATATGTAACTTTGATTTCGCAATTTTGTAATTTTGCAATTTTACAATTTTTAATATTCCGATTTTCCATTTGTAATATGTAACTTTGATTTCGCAATTTTGTAATTTTGCAATTTTACAATTTTTAATATTCCGATTTTTCATTTGTAATATGTAACTTTGATTTCGCAATTTTTTAATTTTGCAATTTTACAATTTTTAATATTCCGATTTTCCATTTGTAATATGTAACTTGATTTCGCAATTTTGTAATTTTGCAATTTTACAATTTTTAATATTCCGATTTTTCATTTGTAATATGTAACTTTGATTTCGCAATTTTTAATTTTGCAATTTTACAATTTTTAATATTCCGATTATCCATTTGTAATATGTAACTTTGATTTCGCAATTTTGTAATTTTGCAATTTTACAATTTTTAATATTTCGATTTTTCATTTGTAATATGTAACTTTGATTTCGCAATTTTGTAATTTTGCAATTTTACAATTTTTAATATTCCGATTTTTCATTTGTAATATGTAACTTTGATTTCGCAATTTTGTAATTTTGCAATTTTACAATTTTTAATATTCCGACTTTTCATTTGTAATATGTAACTTTGATTTCGCAATTTTGTAATTTTGCAATTTTACAATTTTTAATATTCCGATTTTTCATTTGTAATATGTAACTTTGATTTCGCAATTTTTTAATTTTGCAATTTTACAATTTTTTTTAATACATTTCGCAATTTTTATTTTGCAATTTTACATTTTTAATATTCCGATTTTTCATTTGTAATATGTAACTTTATAATTTTGCAATTTTCCGATTTTTCATTTGTAATATGTAACTTTGATTTCGCAATTTTGTAATTTTGCAATTTTACAATTTTTAATATTCCGATTTTTCATTTGTAATATGTAACTTTGATTTCGCAATTTTGTAATTTTGCAATTTTACAATTTTTAATATTCCGATTTTTCATTTGTAATATGTAACTTTGATTTCGCAATTTTGTAATTTTGCAATTTTACAATTTTTAATATTCCGATTTTTCATTTGTAATATGTAACTTTGATTTCGCAATTTTGTAATTTTGCAATTTTACAATTTTTAATATTCCGATTATTCATTTGTAATATGTAACTTTGATTTCGCAATTTTTCAATTTTGCAATTTTACAATTTTTAATATTCCGATTTTTCATTTGTAATATGTAACTTTGATTTCGCAATTTTGTAATTTTGCAATTTTACAATTTTTAATATTCCGATTTTTCATTTGTAATATGTAACTTTGATTTCGCAATTTTGTAATTTTGCAATATTTAATATTCTGATTTTTTATTTCTAATATGTAACTTTGATTTCGCAATTTTGTAATTTTGCAATTTTACAATTTTTAATATTCCGATTTTCCATTTGTAATATGTAACTTTGATTTCGCAATTTTGTAATTTTGCAATTTTACAATTTTTAATATTCCGGTTTTTCATTTGTAATATGTAACTTTGATTTCGCAATTTTGTAATTTTGCAATTTTACAATTTTTAATATTCCGATTTTTCATTTGTAATATGTAACTTTGATTTCGCAATTTTGTAATTTTGCAATTTTACAATTTTTAATATTCCGATTTTCCATTTGTAATATGTAACTTTGATTTCGCAACCTTGTAATTTTGTAATTTTGCAATTTTTAATATTCCGGTTTTTCATTTGTAATTTTTTATTTCGCTAATTTTGCAATTCTTTTCATTTTTTTATTTTTTATTTCGCTATTTCCAGTTTTATATATTAAACCGATTGTCATTTTTAAAATTCCAATTTCTTATTTACAACGTATAACTTTTGGTTTTGCAACTTTGTAATTTGTAATTTTACAACTTTTAGTTCTATAATATTTAATTTTGTATATTTTCAACGTCGCAATTTTTAGTATGGCAATTATATTTAACATCTTAGACCTGAAATACGTTCATATTACGTCGTCTGTTGTTTATTGCGATCATGAGGCGGAGATTTTTTGACGGTCGCTAATCAAGTCAGAAAGTGCCATACAGGTCGAGCGCTGTTATAAAAAACTACGATTACTGTGTTTGTTATCAAATTTCGTTTATATTAGCAAAGTAAACACAATTAACCCATTTGCATCATTTGGCGGAATAATCCGCAAACAAAAACTGACCATTATCAGCGGGAGCGGATAAATCCGCACACAATAATTTTTGTTTTCAGCTTATCAGCAATCGTTAAAGAGTCTGTACGATAAACAAACAATAAAGAATTTTGTGTAAAATATTATTTTTCTTACTTTTCTGGTTGTATAAAACGCTGAATCATAATCCACTTAAAAAATCAGTGAAAATTTGACACAATTTTTACTAAAAACTTACTATAACTTTTATTCTCCCATTAAAACAAAACTTATATTATATCAAAAACCTTCGAATTTTTAAATAATCCATTATTCAAAATTTACCCAAAACTCAATATTTTCTTCTTTTTCTTCTCTCAAAACAAAGATTCTATTAAATTACAAAACATTCTAATAATATTCTAAATCCTAAAATACCCTTAAAAATGACTTAAAATTTACCACAATTTTTCCAAAAACTCAATATAACTTTCATTCTCCCATCAAACCAAACTTACATGAAATGAATTACCTTTAAACTCCAACTTCCTCCAAAATTTACCCAAAACTCAATATTTTCTTCTTCTTCCCATAATACAAAAATTGTATTATATTATAAAATACTGAATCATAATTTAATAATTACCTTCAAAATTCAATATAATTATTACAAAATAAAATTATTACAAAATTAAAATTATATTAAATGATAAAACACTAAATTATAATTCACTTCAACAATTACTTAAAATCTGACGCAATTTTTACTAAAATTCACTACAACTTTAATAACATAAATCGTAACATAACTAACATAATCCTACAATAACATAACTTTAACCCATTTGCATAATTTGGCGGGATAATCCGCAAACAAAAACTGAGTCTGTACGATAAACAAACAATAAAGAATTTTGTGTAAAATATTATTTTTCTTACTTTTCTGGTTGTAAGTTCAAAATAATAAAATAATAAAAAAAATAATAGATAATAAAATTTAACAAAATTAGGTTAGTATTGTGAATGACAGTTCGGTTTCGGATTCAAGCATGGAAATGCAAATATCCCATAAGCGTAAATGTGCCATAGCTCTAATAGATAGTAGTGGCCCGATAATATTGAAACTGGAGATTTCTTATGGGAAAAACGAAATTGTATGCCAACATTACATGATTTTACTGCCGTAAGTGGTGTAACCATCAACTTCAATGGAATGTCCAGGCGCGATGTTTTCGAATTATTTTTCAACGTGGAACTAGTCCAAAAAATAGTTCTGGAAACAAACAAATTTGGATCTAAGGACAGAAATTTTGTGCCTATTACTGACGGTGATTTGAAAATATATATTGCACTCTGCATTTTAATGAGTTTAGTCCAAAAACCTACTTTACAGAGTTATTGGAGTAAAGACGAAAACATAGAGACTCCATATTTTAAAAATGTTTTGGCCCGCAACACATTCCTTTCCATCGCCAAAAATTTACACTTTTCCAGCGATAATAAGAATTCACAAGATCCATTGATAAAAATAAGAGAAGTTAGTGATATGATTGCCAAAACTTTTAGGAGGGTGTATAAACCCAAGAAAAATATTTCTATAGATGAATCTTTAATGAAATGTAAAAGCCGTGTGCACTTCTTACAATTTATAAGAACAAAGCGAGCAAGATTTCGGATCAAATTCTATAAGTTATGCGATTCAGAGACGCGATATATCCATCATTTTAAAATGTATATTGGAAAGGACAAAACTAACTCTGAATCTGCCAGTACTAATGTCGTAATGAATTTGATGAAAGAAAGTGAACTGTTACAAAAGGGATACTGTCTCTTTTTAGATAATTGGTATAGCTCATCTACTTTATATCGACAATTATATGAAATGCAGACAAATGTTTGTGGAACAGCTAGAATGAACAGAAAAGGAATGCTTCAAGAACTAAAATATATCCAACTAAAGAAAGGAGAAGCTGTTACATTCGCAACGGATAATATGTCAGTCATAAAGTGGAAGGATAAGAAAGATGTTGTTATATTGACAACAATGCATAAGTTAGAGTTTGCAGAAACAGGAAAAATAAAACGATATACTGGAGAAAAAGTTTTAAAACCAAATGCAATAATAGAGTATAACAAATATATGGGTGGAATTAATTTTGGCGATTGAATGCTGAGTAAATTTCACACCATGCCGAGATGCAAAAAGCATATAAAACATTTTTTTCTATTTTATAGACATGATGCTACTAAATAGTTAGATTATTTTCAAAGAAAATAAAAAAGATCGAGCATTCCACGTTTATAAACAAAAACTGGCAGAGGAAATTATTGAAGAATATTTGAAAAATAAAAGGACGGAGTCTGTTAGTTCAACACCCAGATATACTGGTCACCTTTTTCCTGTAGAAATTCCTCCAACAGAAACTAAGGGCAAAAGAACCTCTAAACAATGCATTTTGTGTGCATCAAAATCACTTAGAAGAGAAACAGTCTTCCAATCTGACATTTGCAAGGTACCACTATGCATTGATGACTTTAAAAATTATCATACTTTTCAATAAGTAAAAATGAATATTTTATAATTTTTTTATGTAATTTTGTTTTGAAAACTGTACAATTGTTGGAATAAATATATTTTTGTTAAAATACGAGGAATATACAATAATTTGAATAACCCTATAACACTATTTCTAATCAGAATAAACATTAGAAGTCTTCCTTGCGCATGTCGGATTTTTTAGTAAGATTGCGGATTTAGAGCGATGATGCAAATGGGTTAAGAAAAATTACTTATGCCCAGAGCGCAAACCTTTGCATGAATTCTGGTGTACTTACGATAAAATATATAACAAGAAATAACGACAATATTATAAGTTCCCCCATGTTTCAACAGGACATGTACGTTAACATTTTCTTTTAAATAACTAAAACAATAGCGAAATAAAAATGTCTTTAAGATAATTCAAAAGTTTGCCCTTGTGTATCAGGTGTACAAGTATGAAATGCGGATTGTTTTTCTCAAAAAAATGTGTTAAATTCGGAAGAATGATAAAAAGTGGTTTATTAAAAGTATGCTCCATCGCTTGCTATATATTTCTCCCATCTTTCGGGCAATTTTTTGCGAACCATTGATCGAGCCATTTCTTCACATCTTCGTACGAATCAAAGCGCTATTCACGAAGTGCGTGACCCATCGATGCAAACAAGTGGTAGTCGGAAGGAGCTAAGTCTGGTGACTAAGCCGCATGGGGTAGAACTGCCCAGCTGAGTGCTTCCAACCTGTCGCGTACCGGTTTTGCCGTATGTGATGGAGCATTGTCATGAAGAAAAATGACTTTGTGTTGCCTCTTTCGGTATTATGGCCTTTTTTCAAGCAGCGAACGGTTCAAATCGGTCAAATTTTGCTGATAGCGTTTATGATGCCCGTCTGGTCCCACCAAACACAGAGCATCGTTTTTCTGCCAAAGCGATTCAGTCTTGCGGTCGATGTGGATGGTGCGGCTGGATCTACCCATGATTTTTTGCGCTTGGGATTCTCAAAATAAATCAATTTTTCATCATCTGTAACAATACGATGCAAAAACGACTTCCTTTTGTACCGAGTGAGCAAAATGTCACAGGTGTTTTTGTTAGTCGATTGGAAACAGCTTGTTGATTAACGCCCAATTGCTCGGCGAGTTGTTTTTGTGTTTGCGAATCATCTTCGTCCAACAACGTTTGCAATTCCACATCTTCGTATTTTTTTGGCGGTTTTCCCCGTTCCTTTTTCAATCATTTGAGAGGAGAGTTGTAATGTTCGCCATGAAAAAGTTACAATGTTAACATTTTCTTTTAAATAACAACAAAACAATAGCGAAATAAAAATCGTCTTTAAGATGTTATTCAAAAGTTTGCCCTTGTGTATTAATACGAATTAAGGGAAGGTAGCCTAATTTGGACCGTAGCCTTATTTGGACCGCTATGATATACAAAGACTGATGATATCTACGAGATTTGAGATAGGCATTTTGTTATACGTAGATGTAGAAGAGGTTAATGCAATTGTGTTTTTAAAGAAACGCCTCGTGGTTACATCGAGAGAAGTTTAATTCGTTTGGCTAAGAAGAAAATCGGTTACTTCGACATAAGTGTGAAAACAGTTATTCGTCTAAACGTAAGTAATTACACGTCTTATTACACCATCACAAAACTTGCTTATTTATCTACAATTTGCAATTATAATTTTGCGAAGTTATGTTAGTTTGACGTTTCTGTACAATATCAAGCATTAAATATTCAAGTTTCCCAAGTTGGACCGAAAACAGTTGCCGAAATTGAACCGGTCCAATTTCGGCAACATTTTTTTCATGGTTAAATTATAATTAAAAAAATATCTTCTAGTAGCGATGGTGATGAAGATAGAAGTGATAACGAAAATAATTGATTTAGGACAGTTCTTGAAAAAATATCACCGCGTGCAAAGAAAAATCCAATCCAACTGGCCCTTCGTCTTCTCGCAGTGCAGCGATAGCCCAGAAATCAGTGGAAATAACAAGCAGCCCTTACAAATCGCGGTTATACCAAAACTTAAAAAAAAATCAGTTCACCAAAGTTTAACAAAATGCAGAAACATAAAAAAGAAACATTCCCAGAAACAAATGGGTTAACGTAGTATATGTTGCGTTCAAAGACTAAAAAAATAAAAACAGTGGCGAGGAATGCGATATCGGAGGTTTATGTTCAAAAAAAAAAAAAATGCGAACGATAGTAACTGAAATTGGCCAGTTTGTAAAAGGCGTGAAGTTTTAGATAGTGAAGTTGCTGATAACGCAGAAAGTGATAACATTTTTTATAACGAGCATGCATATAGAGTCGAAATAATTTGAGAGAATGAAGAAAATCGTACTAGAGTCCTATTCCCGAATTCATTAACACTAGATTGCCCAAGGCAGTCATTTTGACTGTTTTTTAATTTCAATTAGAAAAATAATTATGAAATTGATGACACAATTTCTTAGAATTTGGTGACTTTTTCTATAACATATAAATGGGTTTATGAATAATTGTAGTTACTTCCGTCCTCCTTTATTTCCGTATATATATATATGTTATACCTATATTGCCCAGAAGCAGTCATTTTGACTGCTTGGTAAATTTTAAATAATCAAAAGATTTTTATTTATTGAATTGAGTAAATTTCTTATATGACCTGTCCGGCTTTGTATTGAAATAACATTTTTTTTTTATTACGGTAACATACCGGTGCATGATAAATTGTGCCCATAATTATGAAAGTGGTCTAAGTCATATATTTCTTGTTTCGAGATATTTAATGAATTGCATTTGAATAAATTAAAAAATATTTTTACATTATGCGACATTTTAATTTATAATTTTATTAGTCTTAATTAATGGAAATTTACTATGAATATGAAATTTTGTGTGAATTTTACACGATAATATTATTTTTAAAGATTGAATTGACTTAGACCATTTTCAAAATTAACTGAATGTCCTATAAATGACTTAAAGCAATAAAGAACTTTGAGTTTTATTTGAAACAATAATTTGATTGAAATAATTCGTGAACATTTATTACATTTATTAATTATTTTTAAACAGTAATCCATTTTTATCATTATTTCGAGTATTTAAGATTCTTAAAATGTTCCTGAAAAACTGGAGGGATGTACGGTAGTAAACTCATAATATCTTTATGTTTTTCTTCCGATACTGGTCTAATGGTGGTGTATAATGGAAGTAATTTAATATTTCCGTATATTTTTGGTCTTCCTTTTTTAGGTGAAAGATCCAAAACGTGAAATTTAGAATCATCTAAAGATGTTTTATAGAACATTTTATAAGGTTCATTTTTCAAGAATCTCATCCATTGAATTTGTAGCCAAGAGACAGATTCACCCGCGGTATTTTTTACTCTTCTTGTTATTGATTCTTCTAGTGATTTCGTTAAAAATGAAGTTGACGTTATTATTAAAATTTGATTGTCATTTATTTTATTATGTAGTTCAGAAACGCGTCAAAGAAGGCCACGTGTCATTTTCAAGTTGTTTATATAATTTATTTAAATTTTTGACTTAGACCACTTTCATAATTAAAACTAAATGAATTCCATATAATGTTGAAATTACAACCACTATCTAATGGTTCATTTTTGACAATTTCGTAAAAATTACAATGAATAAATTTAGTTAAAAATAATGTGGTATGAAATAACTGATAAACTCATTTTTTTTAAATTTTGACTTAGACCACTTTCATAATTATGGGCACAATTGTCGATTTGGGCGTATACTTGATAAGTGTCAGTTGCTCAATAAGCTAAAGTAGTACTAGTTATTCGAATCTTTATAAAGTGTTGTTCTAACAAGTTGTTTATTTTATTTCTTTTGCGCCCTAACTTTATGAAAAAAATGTCGCACAGAAATGAGTTATTGGAAAAGCTAACGAACATAAGTGAAGAGTGCTCCGATATAGAATCAAATGCAACAAATTCTGAACTATCATCTGAAGATGAAGCGGATTATATTCAAAGTGAAACATCTGACGCTGAAGATAGTGATGAAGAGTCGATCACCAATGATGAAAATGAAAGTGTCATCAATATGTCGAGGAAAAGGTGTAGGGTGCTAAGTAGTTCAGATTCTGATGAAGAAACTGAAAATACGTTTCAGGAGGTCGAAACAGCTGCTGATGGTACTGTGTGGACAAAAATTGACGAAGGTGGTATTCCTGGAAGGATACCATCTGCTTGTATTTTCAAGAGTGTGAAAGGGCCAACAGGCTACGCAAAAAGGAACATTGTGGCAGATAATCTTATCAGTGCATTATCGTCGATAATAGATAACTATATTATCAAACATATAAGAAAGTGCACAGAAGAATGTCGCCGAATTTTGCGGAACGGTTGGACAATATCATTACCGGAAATACGTGCATTTATTGGGATTCTATATGCTCGTGGAGCTTACGAGGCAACAAATTTTAAATTGAGTTATTTATGGTCAGCGAAGTGGGGTCCCGAATCTTTTAGAAAAACTATGGCCAGAGAAAAGTTCAAGCAAATCCTACGATTTATTCATTTTGACAAAAGAACCGCCTACAATCAAATAAATTTGCCTTGCTTTCGGAAATATGGGTTAAGTTCATTGAAAACAGTCAATATGTACAGTTAATATTTACTAATAACCTGTTATATAACTGTAAATAACATAAAAAATATTAAAAATTAATTTTAAACAAATTTCTTTACATATTTGTTATTTTTTCACAATGCAGTCATTTTGACTGTTTTTGGGCAATACAGGTATACAAGAAATCTCGGGCAATCTAGTGTTAAATAGAAATGGTACACCTATACATACCATAGTTGCTATATTAGAAGAAGATTCTTCGCAAATTTTTATTGTGAAAATTAATCGTTACACAAAGCAAGTAATGAGTGAAAAAGGTCCCAAATTAAACAAACTTGGGGATTCCTGCGGTGAGACTAATGTGAAAAAGTTGAAAGCATACTTTCTGCAATACCTCGAAAAATATTATACAGTGAAACCTGTTTTTGTGCGGTCCTTTTTTATGCGATTTTCTTTTGTGCAATTTTTTTTGTACGATTTATTTTTATGCGGTATATGAATCTAAGCGGCGTTAGCACCAGTTTAATGTTTCCTATCAATGTACATATACATGTTGTGGACGAAATATATGAATGTGTAATTAATCGAAACGTTACCGAAAACGCGTCAACGTTATTATCTGAAATTAGTGCGCTCGCACATAACATCGACGGAGAAGGCTTTGATTCTTTCGGCGATAATGACCTGGACGAGATGATTGAGGACCAAACTGTCGATGATAGTGACATTATCAATAGTTTGATAGATTATGAAAATGGACAAGAAGAACCGGAATCTATTACAGCAGATAAAATATATGCAGGGATCCAGATCTCGAAAAAATTGGAAACGCATTTTCTTAAAATAGATACCAATGCGGAAAGACGCTTAAAATTCCAAAAAGAACTGAGATCATGCGTGTCTCACTATCGTGGCGTTTACAAGCAACTGACCAGTCGACCGTCGTCACAAAAACTGATCACTGAGTTTATGGTACCAAAAAACAAATCAATTGAAATCCTATCTTCAAGCGACGAAAGCGATTTTCAACCAATTCATCGCAAGAAGATGCGCGTTTTGGATTACGACGAGTAGCAGCAAACTATTTAATGTGTAATGTGAAAACTTCTCCATGTATATGTACAATGAAGAATTAAATATTTTTACAATTTCTTTAGGTCTAATTTAATTATTTCATTTAATTGAAAGCATTCTCTCATCTATTTCATAAATCATTGATGTATTTTCTTAGTCCGACTTTTTTTATGCGGTCCCTATCCACCGCATAAAAAAAATTTTAGGTACTATATCGCACAAAATTGTTTATTATATGTAAGAATTTATAAAATTTTCGAATATTTTTTTGTACGATTTCTTTTATGCGGTCCCTATCCACCGCACAAAAACAGGCTTTACTGTATTTGCTATTGGAGGAATAATTTTACAAACGAAGCAAATATATAAGGATTGTTTACGTAATCAGCTAACCCGTCAATTTGACGCGTTTCGTAGAGATAGGTATACCACGTACAAATTTCAAAATTTAGAAAGCTTAAGAAAATAATAATTGTGTGTATAAAATCTTTTAATGAAATTATGAATTTACGATGCAATGTAGTTAAGATTATTGCTATGGTTTTTTGCGTGTTTCGTTTCAAAGTTTGAAATCCGTCAAATTGACGGGTCCCGTAAACCTAGTGTTAAAAAAATTAATTTTTATATGCAAATATCGGTTCAGTTTATGGAATACATATTTATCTTCAATTTAAGAAAAAAAATCAAATCGATATCTTCAACCAGTTTTGAGTTATCGCGGCAAAACTAATGGATAATACTGTTTTGAGAAAAACGCGATTAAAGTTTGAGAACAAGATTTTCTCACTCACATTTTTGGCATTCCTGAACTTAATTTTCCGAAAATCGAAGTTTTTCTTATGTTGTTAAATTTCCAATATGATGTTAAAGAATTCTACTAACCGATTATGTAAAAAACCAAAAATCGGCATTTTGGAATTTCAAACCTTTCTGGTCCCCTTAATGCAATCCCTAACTTTAATTTTCAACTCTTCCCATTTTGTAATTTACACGATATTTTCGAAAACACTTTTTCTAATATCATTTTTTTTATATCGTTTCTCTTGCACACTACATAATTTCACAATGCCTTATTTGTTGCTATACTTTTGCATATTCACAGAAAATGTCTTTTGTACAAACCAAGAGAATTATCAAAAGCAGATTTTTTCACCGCATAAAACTTATTTGCGCTACCATAATCGTTTAGTCTTTGTTTCCTTAATTATTTTTCTCAAAGAAAGATTGTTCGCGGTCATTTCTTTCTTTCTAACTGAATTGGACAAACAAACATATCGCTTGATACTACATGTGTTGCGATAAAAGAAAGTCGCACAAAGAAAAATTAAAAATCCTTGAAATAATCTTCGAGTTCTAACACATACGTTTTTTGTGTAACAAATATGCGCGCAAAAAAAAATTGTTGACTTGAAAATTGATAATTTGAAATTTGATAACTATGATAAAAAAAGAACTATGACAAAATTTGATAACAAAAATTGATAACTCTAAATCATGATATTTACTTCTTTTGTATATCATAAATGCGCAAAAGAATAAGTTGTTCAACTAAACTTCTAGTTATAATATATATTTCTTTCATATACCATAAATGTGCACTAGAAACAAAAAAATTGCTCAATGAACTTTAAGTCACAATATACACTTCTTTTGTGTAGCATAAATGTGCGGAAGAATAAGAGTTATTTAACTAAACTTTTGGTTACAATATATATTTCTTTCATATACCATAAATGTGCACAAGAAACAAACAAAAATGCTCAATGTACTTTAAGTCATAATATATACTTCTTTTGTATAGCATAAATGCGCACAAAAATTGTTTCCATAAACATCGGGTCACAATACTTTTTTTGTATAATATAAATGGACACAAACAAAAACTTTTTTTAAATTCGTTAAAAAGTACTACGCGACCCAATCTTTTTTCGGTTCACCGTACTAAAAAAAAAAAACTAAAAATCAACGACATACGATCCTTCCTTGCGCTTTAAGCACAAAAAAATTAAGAATCCTTGAAATAATCTTCGAGTTATAACACGAGTCTTTTGTGTAACAAATATGCGCACAAAAAAAATTGTCGACGCAATTTCAAATCACGATATTTACTTCTTTTGTATACCATAAATGCGCAAGAGAATAAGAGTTATTCAACTAAACTTCTAGTTACAATATATATTTCTTTCATATACCATAAATGTGCACAAGAAATAAAAAAAATGCTCAATGAACTTTGCCACAATATACACTTTTTTTGTATAGCATAAATGCGCACAAAAATTCTTTCCATAAACATCGGGTCACAATACTTTCTTTGTATAATATAAATGGACACAAACAAAAACTTTTTTAAATTCGTTGAAAACGGTACAGATAAAAAGAACTAAGCGCCCCAATCTTTTTTCGGTTTACCATATTAAAAAATAAATTTCACTAAAAATCAACGACCAACGATCCTCCCTTATGCTTTAACCGCACAAAAAAAAATTAAAAATCCTTGAAATAATCTTCGAATTATAAAACATACGTCTTTTGTGTAACAAATATCCGCACAAAAAAAAATTGTCGACGCAACTTCAAATCATGATATTTAATTTTGTATATCATAAATGCGCGAAAGAATAAGAGTTATTCAATTTCTAGTTATAATATATATATTTTTCATGTACCATAAATCTCCACACAAAAAAAAATTGCTCAATAAACTTTAAGTCATAATATATACTTTTTTTGTGTAGCATAAATGCACACAAAAAATTGTTTCCATAAACATCGTGTCACAATATATAGTTTCTTTGTATAATTTAAATGGACACAAACAAAAACTTTTTTAAATTCGTTAAAAACGGCACAGTTAAAAAGTACTAAGCGACCCAATTTTTTTTCGGTTTACCGCACTAAAAAAGAATTTCACTAAAAATGAATGACCCACGACCCTTTCTTGCGTTTTAACCGCACAAAAAAAATTAAAAATCCTTCAAATAATCTTCGAGTTATAACACGAGTCTTTTGTGTAACAAATATGCGCACAAAAAAAAAATTGTCGACGCAACTTCAAATCATGATATTTAATTTTGTATATCATAAATGCGCGAAAGAATAAGAGTTATTCAACTAAATTTCTAGTTATAATATATATTTTTTTCATATACCATAAATGTGCACAAAAAACAGACAAAAAATTGTTCAATGAACTTTAAGTCACGATATATACTTGTTTTGTACAGCATAAATGCGCACAAAAACTTGTTTCCATAAATATCGGGTCACAATACCTTCTTTGTATAATATAAATGGACACAAACAAAAACTTTTTTTAAATTTGTTGAAAACGGCATGGTTAAAAAATACTAAGCGACCCAATCTTTTTTCGGTTCACCGTATTAAAAAAAAATTTCACTAAAAATCAGCGACCCACGATCCTTCCTTGCGTTTTAACCGCACAAAAAAAAAAAAAAAAAATCCTTGAAATAATCTTCGAGTTCTAATACATCCGTCTTTTGTATAACAAATATGCGCGCAAAAAAAAAATTGTTAACACAACTTTAAATCACAATATTTACTTCTTTTGTATATCATAAATGTTCGGAAGAATAAGAATTATTCAACTAAACTTCAATACATATTTCTTTAATATATATTGCACAAGAAACAACAAAAAAATTTCAATGAACTTTATACTTCTTTTTTGTTGCATAAATGCACACAAAAAATTGTTTCCATAAACATCGGATCACAATACTTTCTTTGTATAATATAAATGGACACAAACAAAAACTTTTTTTGAATTCCTTAAAAAGTACTACGCGATCCAATCTTTTTTCGGTTCACCGTACTAAGAAAAAAATTTTTTCACTAAAATTCAACGACCCACGATCCTTGTGCTTTAACCGCTCAAAAAAAAATTAAAAATCCTTGAAATAATCTTCAAGTTATAACACGAGTCTTTTGTATAACAAATATGCGCACAAAAAAAAAATTGTCGACGCAACTTCAAATCATGATATTTACTTCTTTTGTATACCATAAATGCGCAAAAGAATAAGAGTTATTCAACTAAACTTCTAGTTATAATATATATATTTTTCATATACCATAAATCTGCACAAGAAATAAAAAAAAATGCTCAATGTACTTTGTCACGATATATACTTCTTTTTTGAAGCATAAATGCGTACAAAAATTGTTTCCATAAACATAGGGTCACAATACCTTCTTTGTATAATATAAATCGACACAAACAAAAACTATTTTTAAACTTCGTTGAAAACAGCACAGTTAAAAAGTACTACGCGACACAATCTTTTTTCGGTTCACCGTATTAAAAAAAAATTTCACTAAAAATCAACGACCAACGACCCTTCCTTATGCTTTAACCGCACAAAAAAAAATTAAAAATTCTTGAAATAATCTTCGAGTTATAACACGAGTCTTTTGTGTAACAAATATGCGCGTAAAAAAAAATTGTCGACGCAACTTCAAATCATGATATTTAATTTTGTATATCATAAATGCGCAAGGGAATAAGAGTTATTCAACTTCTAGTTATAATATATATTTTTTTTTATATACCATAAATGTGCACAAGAAACAAAAAAAATGCTCAATGCACTTTAAATCACAATATACACTTCTTTTGTGTAGCATAAATGCGCACAAAAACTTGTTTCCATAAATATCGGATCACAATACTTTCCTTGTATAATATAAATTGACACAAACAAAAACTTGTTTTTAATTCGTTGAAAACGGTACAGTTAAAAATTATTACACAATCCAATCTTTTTTCGGTTCACCGTACTAAAAAAAAATTTCCCTAAAAATCAACGACCCACGATCCTTCTTTGTGCTTTAACCGCACAAAAAAAAAATTAAAAATCCTAAAATAATCCCCGACTTCTAACGCATACGTCTTTTATGTAACAGATATGCGCAAAAAAAAAATTATCAACGTAACTTCAAATCATGACATTTAATTTTGTATATCATAAATGCGCGGAGGAATAAGAGTTATTCAACTAAACCTCTAGTCATAATATATATTTCTTTCATATACCATAAATGTGCACAAGAAACAAAAAAAAAAATTCTCAATGAACTTTAAGTCACAATATATACTTCTTTTGTGTAGCATAAATGCGCACAAAAATTCTTTCCATAAACATTGGGTCACAATACTTTCTTTGTATAATATAAATTGAGACAAACAAAAACTTGTTTTTAATTCGTTCAAAACGGTACAGTTAAAAATTATTACACAATCCAATCTTCTTTCGTTTCACCGTAAAAAAAAAATTTCACTTAAAATCATCGACCCACGATCCTTCCTTGCGCACAAAAAAATTAAAAATCCTTGAAATAATCTTCGAATTATAACACATACGTTTTTTGTGTAACAAATATGCGCGCAAAAAAAATTGTTGCCGCAACTTCAAATCATGATATTTACTTCTTTTGTATACCATAAATGCGCGAAAGAATAAGAGTTATTCAACTAAACTTCTAGTTATAATATATATTTCTTTCATATACCATAAATGTGCACAAGAAACAAACAAAAAATTGCTCAATGAACTTTAAGTGACAATTCAAACTTTCTTTGTATAATATAAATGGACACAAACAAAAACTTTTTTAAATTCGTTAAAAACGGCACAGTTAAAAAGTACTACGCGACCCAATTTTTTTTCGGTTTACCGCACTAAAAAAAATTTCACTATAAATCAACGACCCACGATCTGTCCTTGTGCTTTAACCGGAAAAAAATTAAAAATCCTTGAAATAATCTTCGAGTTATAACACACACATCTTTTGTGTAACAAATATACGCGCGCAAAAAAAATTGTTAACGCAACTTTAAATCACGATATTTACTTTTGTATATCATAAATGCGCGAAAGAATAAGAATTATTCAACTAAACTTCTAGTTATAATATATATTTCTTTCATATACCATAAATGCGCACAAGAAAAAAAAGCTCAATGAACTTTACGTCACAATATATACTTCTTTTTTGTAGCATAAATGCGCACAAAAATGGTTTCCATAAACATCGGGTCACAATACCTTCTTTGTATAATATAAATGGACACAAACAAAACTTTTTTTAAATTCGTTGAAAACGGCACAGTTAAAAATTATTACACGACCCAATCTTTTTTCGGTTCACCGTATTAAAAAAAAATTTCACTTAAAATCAACGACCCACGATCCTTGCGTTTTAACCGCAAAAAAAAGATTAAAAATCCTTCAAATAATCTTCGAGTTATAACATATACGTTTTTTGTGTAAGAAATATACACGCAAAAAAATTGTTGACGCAACTTTAAATTATGATATTTACTTCTTTTGTATATCATAAATGCGCGGAAGAATAAGAGTTATTCAACTTCTAGTTATAATATATATATTTTTCATGTACCATAAATCTGCACACAAAAAAAAATTGCTCAATAAACTTTAAGTCATAATATACACTTTTTTTGTGTAGCATAAATGCGCACAAAAATTGTTTCCATAAACATTGAGTCACAATATTTCTTTGTATAATATAAATTTACATAAACAAAAACTTTTTTTAAATTCGTTGAAAACGGCACAGTTAAAAATTATTACACAATTCAATCTTTTTTCGGTTCACCGTATTAAAAAATAATTTCACTTAAAATCAAGGACCCACGATCCTTCCTTGTGCTTTAAGCACAAAAAAATTAAAAATTCTTGAAATAATCTTCGAGTTATAACATATACGTTTTTTCTGTAAGAAATATGCGCGCAAAAAAAAAATTGTTGACACAACTTTAAATCACAATATTTATTTCTTTTGTATATCATAAATGTTCGGAAGAATAAGAATTATTCAACTAAACTTCTAGTTTTAATATATATTTCTTTCATATACCATAAATGTGCACAAGAAATAAAAAGAAATGCTCAATGTACTTTGTCACGATATATACTTCTTTTTTGAAGCATAAATGCGTACAAAAATTGTTTCCATAAATATCGGGTCACAATTCAAACTTTCTTTGTATAATATAAATGGACACAAACAAAAACTTTTTTTAAATTTCGTTGAAAACAGCACAGTTAAAAATTATTACACGACCCAATTTTTTTTCGGTTCACCGTACTAAAAAAAAAATGTTCACTAAAAATCAACGACCCACAATCCTTCCTTGCATTTTAACCGCACAAAACTTTCTCTACTTGCACCCATTAAAGTATGCAAACCCATAGACGTTAATTAATGCGTAAAAATATGAACCTTTAGCAGGCCTCTGCCGAAATTTTCCGCAAAAACGTAATCCAGCGATTTGAACTCACAACTTGCGACGACCGGTTTGAGAAGTTCGAACGGGACTGATTAGTTCGACCGAATGCTTCGCTCAGCATCGCTTTTGTTTACATGAACATTGCGTGTGTGTGGAGACGCATGTGGAAAAAAATCGTGAGATAGATCGACGCATGCTAGAGTTCTGTGTATGGAGCGCCCGACGGCGATATAAGGAGAAAAGTGAGAGATAAGGATGACATTTAGCATCAGCCGAGATAGATAAGCACCGCAAGAAGTCGGTATTAATAGACGCCGTGCACGGTTATTGGGAATAACAAAAGTCCGGTGCATTTTGTCTTCCAAACGGGCAAACGTCGAATTTTTCAGCTGCTTTTATTCGCGCTGGGTGGAAATTAGGGTACCGTAGTTTTTACGATTGACGTATACCTACTTCTACCGGAGGGGTCAAAACGACTTGTTTCTTAAATTACAATATTTCAGCAGTTTGCGATACGATTTGCACAGACATATAATTCTAAAACTTTACAGATATTTTCTGATATAGTTAGGACAAGGTTACGGTGAATATAGTTGTGCTGAGAGTTGTGTTTCACTGTTTCTGATAGACGACTGAGTTGTATATGGCAGCGTTTCTGATGATCGACTGAAAGTAATCTGAGGGAACTTGATTGAAGTAAATACTGCAAGTAATGATCGAGCGCAAACAGTTCAAGGGGTGGGAACAACATTTTTTTGGTTGTTGACAGATCTTTGAGTTTGAAATATTTTCTTTTGCGACTAGATGATAAATTGCTACGCTAATGAGTGCCGAGGTTTATTGGGTGGGTAACGCGATAAAAATATAATCCTTCGATTTTATAGAGGTGTTAGGACACAAAATAACGGGGTCTCGGTGTATCTTTCAGATTACGTGCCACAAAAATTTCCACGATACAATAGAATAGCACCGAAGACCAATGTTCCGTGGGGGTCAAATGACTCATCCCGGTATATGTAGGTATACTGCATACAAATTTACAACAAAGTGATAAACAAAAAAGTAAACTGTTTTACAGAATTAATTATTGGTGTATCTTAGAAAAAGTCGTGCAAAATTTTCAGAAACAAAATGTATCTGAAATGAGTTATAATTATAAGAAATGTCAAACAAGTCATTTTGACCCCCTTGGTAGTTCTAGTGTTAATGATTTAAGGGGACATTCTACTTTCTCGGGTCGAAAAAATCGATTTTTTTTTTATTGCCTTATTCGAAAGTATATACTTTCGAGATTATGTCATGTTATGATTTGACAGCATCGAAATTGATGACGCACCGTATGCGTCATGAGGAAAATTTGAAAAATGTTAATACTTGACATCATTAAAATTGATGAAGTTAAATTTTAATTGGTGCATTATAATGAAGAATTAAAATTGATGCATCATAATGAAAATTTCATTAAAATTGATGATGTTAAAATTTTAATTGATGCATCATTATGAAAATTTGAAAATTGTAATATTTGACAGCATCAAAATTGATGACGCACCGTATGCGTCATGAGGAAAATTTGAAAAATGTTAATACTTGACATCATTAAAATTGATGAAGTTAAATTTTAATTGGTGCATTATAATGAAGAATTGAAATTGATGCATCATAATGAAAATTTCATTAAAATTGATGATGTTAAATTTTAATTGATGCATCATTATGAAAATTGTAATATTTGACAGCATCAAAATTGATGACGCACCGTATGCGTCATGAGGAAAATTTTAAAAATGTTAATACTTGACATCATTAAAATTGATGAAGTTAAATTTTAATTGGTGCATTATAATGAAGAATTGAAATTGATGCATCATAATGAAAATTTCATTAAAATTGATGATGTTAAATTTTAATTGATGCATCATTATGAAAATTTGAAAATCGTAATATTTGACACCATCAAAATTTGTTTAAGTTATGCGCAAGCCAATTTGAAAACGTAGTTTGAGAAAAACGCATTTAAAGTTTTGAGTAACATTATTTCAGATTATTTTACTAGTTTTGCCATATTTACGATTATTCTGCAATGCCTGCATATAGGTGTCCTTCCGCATTAATATTTTCTTCCTCTTTCTCTTTCCTGGAAAACTTGATGCGGCGAAGAAAAAGTTGCAACAATTACGACCCATAGTCAATTGTGACATCTGCATCATTGCCATTATGCTTTCAAATCGATCGTTAAAAATAGAAAACGCAATATGTATGCCGATCCCGGGCAATTCGCGTGTTGCGGCACTTCATCCGTCGAAAATTTATGCTAAAGAGTTGCCAAAATTTCGTTTCGCATTTTTTCGATCGAATCTGGATTTCGATTGGTATTATGTCCCTTCAGAAGTTTTAGAATCGGTAAACATGTACTTTATAAAACCATTTTAAAAAATATTTTTGCCTATAAGACAAATTGCACCTTATTTTTAAGGCTCTAAAGTATCATGTAAGACAAAAAATTTTTTCGATTTTTTGAAAATTTAAGGGGACATTCTACTTTCTCGGGTCGAAAAAATCGATTTTTTTTTATTGCCTTATTCGAAAGTATATACTTTCGAGATTATGTCCTTAAATTTGCAGCGATAAATTCGAAAAATTGGAAAAGTTATAGGCCTCGCATCTAACCCACCTCGCGCAGATAGAAGGGTTTTTCTCTTTCGGCGATCTTTATTTATTCTAAGAAATTATCTAATTCTGAAAACGATTTAAAATAGAAGATCACCCAAATGTAAACATTGCATTGGTAAACATTACGAAGGAGTGTGTTCCGCGCACCAAAATAACATCTAAATACCATCTTACCCTTGACCTTGACGATGTCTATTATGTTTATTGCTTTCTGAACATGCATTCAGTATTCAATCAGTTTTCAAAAGAGACGTATCGTTTTAATATGGATCAAAATCAAAGTAAATTTGTCAATTCGAGACCCTGTCGTTCGCGAAAAAGAAAGTTTATTGGAAATCAGCATACAAGTGAATGCAGTTTAGAGTACGCTAGTACATCGGCAGAAAAATGAAAAGAAAATGCTGATCTGCATGTAAACATTGATCCGGCTATGAATTATTGTATATTACAATTTACTACGTAAGAATCTTTTATATACAAAAATTCGATATGCAAAACTTTAAATGCGTTTTTTTCAGTACTATATTTTTTCAACTGGCGTGCACGATTCCAAAAAAACTATTCGATCAATCGGTCCAAGATTTTAATATAAGACTTTTCGTGAATATTTGCATTATGATTGAATATAATAATTTTTAGTGATTTGTTTCAACATAACAACAGATTAGCTGTAATTTTGGCCAGAGAAATTGTTTTTCACCTTTGAAAATGCAACTGCAACATTTGCGAAACGTTTGCACACTGCTGTATAAAAACGCGTTATCAATTATTGCTTTGTTTGCTTCTTTTATCATCAATTTTTAATAGCGAACAGAACGGTGCCTGAACGCGATTAATTCAACATTTTCTTGTTACAGATAATTATTTCTTAAACGCGTATATATATATATATGGAAGGCATATTTGGGTTCATCGGCCACAACAAAGTATTTACTTGGGACCCAGATATGAATCTTCCGAATTTATCAGTTGTTTTCGCCGAACGCATATTTGGGTTCATCGACCACAACGCAGGTTTGTGCATAATGCATATGTGTCCATAATTATGAAAGTGGTGTGGGTCAAAAGTCGCATAACAATGTTTGCTTCAGTGCCGGACAACAATCATTTATATTCTCACACTACATCCTTCATATATACATGTATATACAGGGTGCGTCGCCAAAATCCGGACAAATCAAACATTTTCATATTAAAACGATACGTATCTTTTGAAAACTGTTTGAATACTGAATGCATGTTCAGAAAGCAATAAACATAACAGACATCGTCAAGGTCAAGGGTAAAATGATATTTAGATGTTATTTTGATGCGCGGAACACACTCCTTCGTAATGTTTACCAATGCAATGTTTACATTTGGGTGATCTTCTCTTTTAAATCGTTTCCAGAATTAGATAATTTCTTAGAATAAATAAAGATCGCCGAAAGAGAAAAACCCTTCTATCTGCGCGAGGTGGATTAGATGCGAGGCCTATAACTTTTCCAATTTTTCGAATTTATCGCTGCAAATTAAGGACATAATCTCGAAAGTATGTACTTTCGAATAAGGCAATAAAAAAAAATCGATTTTTTCGACCCGGGAAAGTAGAATGTCCACTTAAATTTTCAAAAAACCAAAAAAAATTTTTTGTCTTACATGATACTTTAGAACCTTAAAAATAAGGTGCAATTTGTCTTATAGGCAAAAATATTTTTTAAAGTGGTTTTCTAAAGTACATGTTTACCGATTCTAAAACTTCTGAAGGGACATAATACCAATCGAAATCCAGATTCGATCGAAAAAATGCGAAACGAAATTTTGGCAACTCTTTACCATAACTTTTCGACGGATGAAGTGCCGCAACACGCGAATTGCCCGGGATCGGCATAAATATTGCGTTTTCTATTTTTAACGATCGATTTGAAAGCATAATGGCAATGATGCAGATGTTACAATTGACTATGGGTCGTAATTGTTGCAACTTCTTCTTCGCCGCATCAAGTTTTCCAGGAAAGAGAAAGAGGAAGAAAATATTAATGCAGAAGGACACCTATATGGTGCAGGCATTGCAGAATAATCGTAAATATGGCAAAACTAGTAAAATAATATGAAATAATGTTACTCAAAACTTTAAATGCGTTTTTCTCGAAACTACGTTTTCCAAATTGGCTTGCAGCATAACTTAAACAAATTTTGATGGTGTCAAATATTACGATTTTCAAATTTTCATAATGATGCATCAATTAAAATTTAACATCATTAATTTTAATGAAATTTTCATTATGATGCATCAATTTCAATTCTTCATTATAATGCACCAATTAAAATTTAACTTCATCAATTTTAATGATGTCAAGTATTAAAATTTTTCAAATTTTCCTCATGACGCATACGGTGCGTCATCAATTTCGATGCTGTCAAATATTACAATTTTCAAATTTTCATAATGATGCATCAATTAAAGTTTAATATCATCAATTTTAATGAAATTTTCATTCTGATGCAATAATTTCAATTCTTCATTATAATGCACCAATTAAAATTTAACTTCATCAATTTTAATGATGTCAAGTATTAACATTTTTCAAATTTTCCATGACGCATACGGTGCGTCATCAATTTTGATGCTGTCAAATATTACAATTTTCAAATTTTCATAATGATGCATCAATTAAAATTTAACATCATTAGTTTTAATGAAATTTTCATTATGATGCACCAATTTCAATTCTTCATTATAATGCACTAATTAAAATTTAACTTCATCAATTGTAATGATGTCAAGTATTAAAATTTTTCAAATTTTTCTCATGACGCATACGGTGCGTCATCAATTTTGATGCTGTCAAATATTACAATTTTCAAATTTTCATAATGATGGATCAATTAAAATTTAACATCATCAATTTTAATGAAATTTTCATTATGATGTACCAATTTTAATTTTGCATTATAATGCACCAATTAAAATTTAACTTCATCAATTTTAATGATGTCAAGTATTAACATTTTTCAAATTTTCCTCATGACGCATACGGTGCGTCATCAATTTTGATGCTGTCAAATATTACAAATTCCACATTTTCATAATGATGCATCAATTAAAATTTAACATCATCAACTTTAATGAAATTTTCATTATGATGTATCAATTTCAATTCTTCATTATAATGCACCAATTAAAATTTAACTTCATCAATTTTAATGATGTCAAGTATTAACATTTTTCAAATTTTCCCCATGACGCATACGGTGCGTCATCAATTTCGATGCTGTCAAATATTACAATTTTCAAATTTTCATAATGATGCATCAATTAAAATTTAACATCATTAATTTTAATGAAATTTTCATTATGATGCATCAATTTCAATTCTTCATTATAATGCAACAATTAAAATTTAACTTCATCAATTTTAATGATGTGTATTAACATTTTTCATTCTCATGACGCATACGGTGCGTCATCAATTTTGATGCTGTCAAATATTACAATTTTCAAATTTTCATAATGATGGATCAATTAAAATTTAACATCATCAATTTTAATGATGTCAAGTATTAACATTTTTCAAATTTTCCCCATGACGCATACGGTGCGTCATCAATTTTGATGCTGTCAAATATTACAATTTTCAAATTTTCATAATGATGGATCAATTAAAATTTAACATCATCAATTTCAATGAAATTTTCATTATGATGCATCAATTTCAATTCTTCATTATAATGCACCAATTAAAATTTAACTTCATCAATTTTAATGATGTCAAGTATTAACATTTTTCAAATTTTCTCCATGACGCATACGGTGCGTCATCAATTTTGATGCTGTCAAATATTACAATTTTCAAATTTTCATAATGATGCATCAATTAAAGTTTAACATCATCAATTTTAATGAAATTTTCATTCTGATGCAATAATTTCAATTCTTCATTATAATGCACCAATTAAAATTTAACTTCATCAATTTTAATGATGTCAAGTATTAACATTTTTCAAATTTTTCTCATGACGCATACGGTGCGTCATCAATTTTGATGCTGTCAAATATTACAATTTTCAAATTTTCATAATGATGCATCAATTAAAGTTTAACATCGTCAATTTTAATGAAATTTTCCTTATGATGTATCAATTTCAATTCTTCATTATAATGCACCAATTAAAATTTAACTTCATCAATTTTAATGATGTCAAGTATTAACATTTTTCAAATTTTCCCCATGACGCATACGGTGCGTCATCAATTTTGATGCTGTCAAATATTACAATTTTCAAATTTTCATAATGATGCATCAATTAAAATTTAACATCATCAATTTTCAATGAAATTTTCATTATGATGCATCAATTTCAATTCTTCATTATAATGCACCAATTAAAATTTAACTTCATCAATTTTAATGATGTCAAGTATTAAAATTTTTCAAATTTTCCTCATGACGCATACGGTGCGTCATCAATTTTGATGCTGTCAAATATTACAAATTTCAAATTTTCATAATGATGCATCAATTAAAATTTAACATCATCAATTTCAATGAAATTTTCATTATGATGCATCAATTTCAATTCTTCATTATAATGCAACAATTAAAATTTAACTTCATCAATTTTAATGATGTCGAGTATTAAAATTTTTCAAATTTTTCTCATGACGCATACGGTGCGTCATCAATTTTGATGCTGTCAAATATTACAATTTTCATAATGATGGACCAATTAAAATTTAACATCATCAATTTCAATGAAATTTTCATTATGATGCATCAATTTCAATTCTTCATTATAATGCACCAATTAAAATTTAACTTCATCAATTTTAATGATGTCAAGTATTAAAATTTTTCAAATTTTTCTCATGACGCATACGGTGCGTCATCAATTTTGATGCTGTCAAATATTACAATTTTCATAATGATGGACCAATTAAAATTTAACATCATCAATTTCAATGAAATTTTCATTCTGATGCAATAATTTCAATTCTTCATTATAATGCAACAATTAAAATTTAACTTCATCAATTTTAATGATGTCAAGTATTAACATTTTTCAAATTTTTCTCATGACGCATACGGTGCGTCATCAATTTCGATGCTGTCAAATATTACAATTTTCAAATTTTTATAATGATGCATCAATTTTGTTATTTTGATGCGCGGTACACACTCCTTCGTAATGTTTACCAATACAATGTTTACATTTGGGCGATCTTGTCTTTTAAATCGTTTCCAGAATTAGATAATTTCTTAGAATAAATAAAGATCGCCGAAAGAGAAAAACATTTTTCCCTTCTATCTGCGCGAGGTGGGTTAGATGCGAGGCCTATAACTTTCCCAATTTTTCGAATTTATCGCTGCAAATATAAGGACATAATCTTGAAAGTATATACTTTCGAATAAGGCAATAAAAAAAAACATCGATTTTTTCGAACCGAGAAAGTAGAATGTCCCCTTAATGATGTTCGGTTGGGATGTCTGGACTTGTTGGTGACCCTTTCAATCACGCTGCATACATAATAGTCGAAAGGATTTAACCCTTAACGGACGACGACTTTTTCGACCGGGTGAGGTAGCAGGACGAAGCGATTCTAGCGATTGCGTTGAGTGACTTACATAATATAATAAAATGATCTTACATATAAATTATCTCATAATAACGTTATATTTCGATTGTTTATCTATATTTACACCTTCAAAACTTTATTTTTACAAAAATTATGTTCTGTACTTTCGCTGTGTGCTAAGTTGTATTATCCCCATATTTACAATCACCGCAATAAACGCCCAAAATTCATTCTTTGTGACATTGTACCAAGTTTGCCAGAGGGACCTTGATGATAGCGCCTTTCCCTCTAATTTTTTTGTCGCATAGTTGTTTGTATCGATTATTATTCGATTGACTAGCTCCTCGGTAAAGAAAAACTTAAAAAAATCCAGAGGTTCTCTCACATTGGACGGTACCGTGTGGTCCTGCAACTCTTTCGCCCGGTGTGAATTTTATTCTGGGTCGTAGTTCCTTGGAATCGTCACACTCTGTCCATTTTGATTTATCGGAATCAGTATCACTCTCGGATTCGCTATCTATCACTCTGATTTTTCGAGTTCTTACGCCTACTACTATATCGTCATCTTCATCCGTTATGTCACTTTCCATCTCACTAACTTCTTCATGAATACGTCGGATTTCGTCATGAACCGTGTCAAAACAAAATTCGTCTTCACTAGAGCTGAGTCCATTTGTGGAATCCATTTTTGCAGGGGTTCACACAAAATCACGTTAAAAAAATTCTTCTGCTGCTTTTGCCACGCTTGCCAAGTCTTAATTGATGTCGGAACTACTGTCAGAGCTACACTCATCGAAGAATGTTTCAATATCTTATCTCTGTTATGGTATGTCATTTCATACATTGTATAATACAAGAGACCATCGATAGCTAAGGAACCTTTCCCAGAACCACTAGTGCGACCCTGTTGTTTGGAGATAACAAAATCTAACATATACACCGAGTGTCGCCTCTCACTCGCCACTCGTCCTGCCGCGCGGAACACCGTGGCGACTGAGAGTTGCCTCTCGTCCGTTAAGGGTTAAATCTGGGCTGTTGGGAGGCAGAAAAGCAGGTTACAGCGTTCAACTCGCTTTGTCCTGGCAGCTTCGGAAAGCATCTGTCTCACTTTTATCGCATAAGACTTGCAGCGGAGGTCCTCCTCGTAGATTCGACGCATAGTTTTTTCGCTTACACCCTAAATCGACGGCAATTTTCGGATCGACTGCCCTGGATCCTGAAAAATGAGCTCTTGAGCCCGTTGAATGATTTCGGGCGTCCTAACAACGCGCTCCTTCGAGTGACTTTTCCTGGCCGGTGTTGCAAAACCTTCGCTGGACTTCTCAGACTCGTTATATCTCGCCTAAACATCATACACAGTCGATCTTGGCTATCCGACGAATCGAATCATTTCTGTCGCTGAGCGCCTAGCGCGAATACTTTCGATAATCGCGGCTCTTCGATTATACTTTGGACACAGGTTTAACATAGTTACAGTTTCGAGATTATGAATGTTTATTACATGCTTCAAATTATTTCGTTGCCAATAGCGACATCTCCAAGTGGTATAGAACGACGGGAAATTTAAATTGAATTTTGTCCGGATTTTGGCGACGCACCCTGTATATGTATAATATAATATAAATAATATAAAAAACAATATAACACCTATAAATAAGTATGAAATAGTATACATACATACATATATATATATATATATATACTATTTCATACTTATTTATATGTGTTAAACCGAGTTATAGGAAGATTTACTGTATTTGCGACGAAAGGAATTAATGAGGCGAAACCTCAAAGCGCATTTCCATCCAATATCGTTAAAACATCATTTGCGCGATTTACCAGTCATTTTGCGGAATGATTTACTGCTTGCCATCAATTTGCGGCCTCGTAAAAATCGGCTGACCTTTCTGCTTTGGATCGTGATTCACGTAATTTACGCAGTGTGCATTAGTTTCGGTTTATTTCGAAGGCTTCGAAGGACGCGGATTATGTTGTACTTGCATGACATTTTTTAACACTAGATTTACCAGACCAGTCAAAATGATTGGTCTTGCAGTTTCAATTAAAAATTCCTACTGCATGTAACATTTTCTTTCCGAAATGATATCATGACTTTTGTAGTCATAACTAAAGAACGAGGTTTATGAACTTTATATTATTTTATATGTATTCGTAACAAATATATTTTTTGTTATTGACACTTATATCAGTACCAGTCAAAATGACTGGCGCATGTTTTAATGTGATGAAATGACCTTGGGGCAGCTACATTTGATAAGTACTGCAATGTTTTTTCGGGACAGAATATATGATTCCGGTTATATGATGCTAAAATATGATTTCAAAATATATGATATTCAGAATATATGATTGCAAAAAATTGAAGGAGGATGTGAGGAAAATTGCTGAAAGATTAGCAGTTGAGTGTATTTTTAAGGATGTACCCGGGCTTACAACACATGCAAGAAGAAATATTATGAAGGGGAGCTAAGTAGCGCATTTTTATTATTAATTGACCACCATATTTTAGAACATGTAAGAATTTGTACATAGTTAAAAGCCTCCCGAGTTTTGAGGAAAAAATTGGCACTTATGCAAGCAAAATTGGAGGTGGTTATTGCAATATTGACTGAAACAAATATTAAAATGGACAGGATTTTTCCGCGTGACGCATACGGTGCGTCAACAATTTGACGGAGGTAAATTAAAATTTGACCATATTTTTTTCGTGACGCATACGGTGCGTCAGCATTTTTAATGGATTCAAGTATTGAAAGTTGTCAAATTTTTCGTCATGACGCATAGGGGGTGTCAGCAATTTAGATGGAGGCAAAATTAAAGCTTGACAATATTTTTATCATGACGCATAAGGTGCGTCAAAAATTTTGTCAAAATGAAATATCAAAATTTTTCGTCATGACGCACATGATGCGTCATCAAATTTGATGAAGTGAAATATTGAGATTCCAATTTTTTCGTCATGACGCATATGGTGCGTCATCAATTTTTATACGTTGCGTCATCAATTTTTAAGCAAGGAAATTTTGCAATGTTTCAATTTTTGTCATGACGCACATGGTGCGTCATCAATTTTGTCAGGAGGAAATAATAAAATTTTTCGTCATGACGCATACGGTGCGTCAGCAATTTATATTGACTGAATTAATATTGACAGAAACAAATATTAAAATCGACAGAATTTTTCCGCGTGACGCATACGGTGCGTCAACAATTTGACGGAGGTCAATTGAAATTCGACCATATTTTTTTCGTGACGCATACGGTGCGTCAACATTTTTAATGGATTCAAATATTGAAAGTTGTCAAATTTTTTGTCATGACGCATACGGTGCGTCAGCAATTTAGATGGAGGCAAAATTAAAGCTTGACAATATTTTTATCATGACGCATAAGGTGCGTCAAAAATTTTGTCAAAATGAAATATCAAAATTTTTCGTCATAACGCACATGGTGCGTCATTAATTTTGTCAGGAGGAAATAATAAAATTTTTCGTCATGACGCATACGGTGCGTCAGCAATTTATATTGACTGAATTAATATTGACAGAAACAAATATTAAAATCGACAGAATTTTTCCGCGTGACGCATACGGTGCGTCAACAATTTGACGGAGGTCAATTGAAATTCGACCATATTTTTTTCGTGATGCATACGGTGCGTCAACATTTTTAATGGATTCAAGTATTGAAAGTTGTCAAATTTTTCGTCATGACGCATACGGTGCGTCAGCAATTTAGATGGAGGCAAAATTAAAGCTTGACAATATTTTTATCATGACGCATAAGGTGCGTCATTAATTTTGTCAACAGGAAATATTAAAATTTTTGGTCATGACGCATATGGTGCGTCATCAATTTTGATGGCGTGGAATATTAAGATTCCAAATTTTTCGTCATGACGCATACGTTGCGTCATCAATTTTTAAGCAAGGAAATATTGAAATTTCTCAATTTTTGTCATGACGCACACGGTGCGTCATCAATTTGGCAGAAGTAAATAATAAAATTTTTCGTCATGACGCATACGGTGCGTCATCAATTTGGATATAAACAAATATTGAAAGTGACAGTATTTTTTAACGTGACGCATACGGTGCGTCAACAATTTGGACGGCGGCAAAATTAAAATTTGACACATGCAAAAAGAAATATTATGAAGGGGGAGCTAAGTAGCGCATTTTTATTACTAATTGACCACCATATTTTAGAACATGTAAGAACTTGTACAAAGTTAGAAGCCTCCCGAGTTTTGAGGAAAAAATTGGCACTTATGCAAGCAAAATTGAAGGTGGTTATTGCAATATTGACTGAAACAAATATTAAAATGGACAGGATTTTTCCGCGTGACGCATACGGTGCGTCAACAATTTGACGGAGGTAAATTAAAATACGACCATATTTTTTTCATGACGCATACGGTGCGTCAACATTTTTAATGGAATCAAGTATTGAAAATTGTCAAATTTTTCGTCGTGACGCATACGGTGCGTCAGCAATTTAGATGGAGGCAAAATTAAAGCTTGACAATATTTTTATCATGACGCATAAGGTGCGTCAAAAATTTGGTCAAAATGAAATATCAAAATTTTTCGTCATGACGCACATGGTGCGTCATCAATTTTGATGGAGTCGAATATTAAGATTCCAAATATTTCGTCATGACGCATACGATGCGTCATCAATTTTGACGCAAGGAAATATTGAAATTTCCCAATTTTTGTCATGACGCACACGGTGCGTCATCAATATTGTCAGAAGGCAATATCAAAGTTTTTTGTCATGACGCACACGGTGCGTCATTAATATTGTCAAAAGGAAATATTAAAATTTTTTGTCATGACGCATACGGTGCGTCATCAATTTTGATGGCGTGGAATATTAAGATTCCAAATTTTTCGTCATGACGCATACGTTGCGTCATCAATTTTTAAGCAAGGAAATATTGAAATTTCTCAATTTTTGTCATGACGCACACGGTGCGTCATCAATTTTGTCAGAAGGAAATAATAAAATTGTTCGTCATGACGCATACGGTGCGTCATCAATTTTGATGAAGTGGAATATTAAGATTCCAATTTTTTCGTCATGACGCATATGATGCGTCATCAATTCCGTCGAAACGAAATATTATTATTTTTCGCCATGACGCACACGGTGCGTCATCAATTTTGTCAAAAGGAAATATTAAAATTGTTCGTCATGACGCATACGGTGCGTCATCAATTTTGATGGCGTGGAATATTAAGATTCCAAATTTTTCGTCATGATGCATACGTTGCGTCATCAATTTTTAAGCAACGAAATATTGAAATTTCTCAATTTTTGTCATGACGCACATGGTGCGTCATCAATTTTGTCAGGAGGGAATAATAAAATTTTTCGTCATGACGCATACGGTGCGTCAGCAATTTATATTGACTGAATTAATATTGACTGAAACAAATATTAAAGTCGACAGAATTTTTCCGCGTGACGCATACGGTGCGTCAACAATTTGACGGAGGTAAATTAAAATTTGACCATATTTTTTTCGTGACGCATACGGTGCGTCAACATTTTTAATGGAATCAAGTATTGAAAGTTGTCAAATTTTTCGTCATGACGCATACGGTGCGTCAGCAATTTAGATGGAGGCAAAATTAAAGCTTGACAATATTTTTATCATGACGCATACGGTGCGTCAAAAATTTGGACGGCGGCAAAATTAAAATTCGGCACATGCAAAAAGAAATATTATGAAGGGAAGAGCTTAGTACCGCATTTTTATTACTAATTGACCAGCATATTTTAGAACGTGTAAGAACTTGTACATAGTTAAAAGCCTCCCAAGTTTTATAGAAAAAATTGATACTTACGCAAGCAAAATTGAAGGCGTTTATTCCAATATTGTATGCATATGGGGAGTACAAAGGAAACACTTTGAGACTTGAATATTTATAGACTAACAAGTGGGGGCCAACATTTTTTTGCACAACTATGAGTAGATGTGATTTTACCGAGATTCTACGTTACATTCGTTTCGACAAAAAGAATCAGAGGAGTCAACGTTTAGAAAGAGACAAATTCGCTTTAGTTTCAACGGTTTGGAACAAATTGATTGAAAATAGCGAAAATTGCTTCAAACCAGGAGCTTATATAACGGTAGATGAGCAACTCTTTCCAACGAAGACAATATATACAAAAAAAAATGTATGCGGAAAGTGTACACTGAGGAAAATCTACATATGTAAAAATTGTGACCGATGAACTAAAAACAATAAAGCGTTTAATTAATCAATAATGTCTATAAATCTATTTTTGTATTACAATTAATATTATTCAACCTTTTTCGTCATTTTTTAAAAGTAAATAAAGACCGGAAACATCACTAACCATTTTTTTCTAAAGACCAGTCTTTCTGAATGGCTTGGTAGAAATAGGTACATTTAAATACCCGGTAAGTCTAGTGTTAAATATGTCAAACAATTTGTTCGCCCACTACGCACGGCAGTACATTTTTATTTTTATTTTTCACTTTACGATTTCTTTACACTTCGTGTGAAATTCAATATTTTTTTTTATTAATAATTGTAAATTCGTAGTTTTTACTGTTTGTTTTTTTTTTTTCATTTTTTATATAGTAGTGGAAGTAGGAGTAGTAATGTATTTAAGCATCCTGTAAAATTACAAATTTCTTATCATCTTAAACATTCACTCTCTATCTATTTGCATATTTACATTTATAATTCTATTTTTTAATTTAGCACTAAAAATCAGTAATGTATCATTTTTCATTTTTCGCTCTTTACTCTACACTTTTTTCTACTTTTACGATATAGATACGTTCTATGATACATTGACAAACATTATTTTTAACTTTGCAATTTACAATCTTTAGTATTCAATTTTTTTATTTATACTATTGTACTTTGCAATTTTCTAATGGTCAATACTGTAATTTGGCAGTTTTTAAAATTGCAATTTTTAACTGTTAATCTTTTCTTTGTAAGTTTTCTCCGTTCCATAGATTCAATCGCACGTACCTACTTTCTTGATAAACTGATTCAGGACAATTGGACCGTTTATTTTGAAAGTGGTGTAAGTCCATTTAAAAAAAATGAGATACGCAATTTATGTTTAATTTAATGTAAACTTTTTATGTATAACTAGTTAGTGTTTAATTTCTTAAAAAATGCCCATGTTTTGTACAATTTAAAATTGGTTGGTAAACGAAATTGCGTAATCATTGATTATGAAATTATGAAAGAAATTATGTTATTGTTTTTTGCATTTATTTTATATTACGTGTCAAGAGTTACTAGTTTAGTTTACTTACTAATTTTATTTTTCTCCTAAAATGGATAATTTCGTATTATCAAATAGTGACATAGATATGAACAAATGGTAAATCAATATTATCTTATGACGCTTGAAAAAGTACCATACAAAAAGAGGAAAATTCAATACAGCAATCGAAATAAAATTTGAAAAAATCGCCCTGTCGCTTTTGTAAAAAGGTGCCAGGGCTATTACTTATGAAAAAAAAAACATATAAAAAATAAATATTCAAAAGACTTCCACATGCTGACCATAAATAAATACTACCAATATCTTGTAAAAATCTATATATTGCAATTCAAAGTTTGGAACATGGCAACTGGATCAATTTAATGAAAATTTGAACAATGCGAATTACCAATTGCAAATTTTGAATTTGCGAAATATCATTTGCGAGTTGTTAATATTGTAATGTGAATTGTTCCGAATTCGAAATAGTCAGTGAAAAATGTCAATATTACATAATTGTCGTCAGCAAATTCTAAATATTGCAATTTGATGGTACAAAAGTGAAATTTTTGGAACGTACGACTACAAATTCGCAAATTGGAAACATCATTTCCAAGTTTGAAACATCACAATTTGATCAGTTGCAAATTTGAACGTCGCAAATGATCGATTGCAAATTTTGAATATTGTACAATATCATTTGCGAGTTGTTAATATTGCAATGTGAATTGTTCCGAAATCGAAATAGTCAGTTAAAAATGTCAATATTACATAATTGTCGTCAGCAAATTCTAAATATTGCAATTTGATGGTACAAAAGTGAAATTTTTGGAACGTACGACTACAAATTCGCAAATTGGAAACATCATTTCCAAGTTTGAAACGTCACAATTTGAACAGTTGCAAATTTGAACGTCGCAAATGATCGATTGCAAATTTTGAATATTGTACAATATCATTTGCGAGTTGTTAATATTGTAATGTGAATTGTTCCGAATTCGAAATAATCAGTGAAAAATGTCAATATTACATAATTGTCGTCAGCAAATTCTAAATATTGCAATTTGATGGTATAAAAGTGAAATTTTTGGAACGTACGACTACAAATTCGCTAATTGGAAACATCATTTTCAAGTTTGAAACGTCACAATTTGATCAGTTGCAAATTTGAACGTCGCAAATGATCGATTGCAAATTTTGAATATTGTACAATATCTTTTGCGAGTTGTTAATATTGTAATGTGAATTGTTCCGAATTCGAAATAAACAATAAAAAATGTTAATATTACATAATTGTCGTCAGGAAATTCTAAATATTGCAATTTGATGGTACAAAAGTGAAATTTTTGGAACGTACGACTACAAATTCGCAAGTTGGAAAGATCATTTTCAAGTTTGAAACGTCACAATTTGATCAGTTGCAAATTTGAACGTCGCAAAAGATCGATTGCAAATTTTGAATATTGTACAATATCTTTTGCGAGTTGTTAATATTGTAATGTGAATTGTTCCGAATTCGAAATAAACAATAAAAAATGGTAATATTACATAAATGTCGTCAGGAAATTCTAAATATTGCAATTTGATGGTACAAAAGTGAAATTTTTGGAACGTACGACTACAAATTCGCAAATTGGAAACATCATTTCCAAGTTTGAAACGTAACAATTTGACCAGTTGCAAATTTGAACGTCGCAAATGATCGATTGCAAATTTTGAATATTGTACAATATCATTTGCGAGTTGTTAATATTGTAATGTGAATTGTTCCGAATTCGAAATAAACAATTAAAAATGTTAATATTACATAATTGTCGTCAGCAAATTCTAAATATTGCAATTTGATGGTACAAAAGTGAAATTTTTGGAACGTACGACTACAAATTCGCAAATTGGAAACATCATTTCCAAGTTTGAAACGTCACAATTTGATCAGTTGCAAATTTGAACGTCGCAAATGATCGATTGCAAATTTTGAATATTGTACAATATCATTTGCGAGTTGCTAATATTGTAATGTGAATTGTTCCGAATTCGAAATAATCAGTGAAAAATGTCAATATTACATAATTGTCGTCAGCAAATTCTAAATATTGCAATTTGATGGTACAAAAGTGAAATTTTTGGAACGTACGACTACAAATTTGCAAATTGGAAACATCATTTCCAAGTTTGAAACGCCACAATTTGATCAGTTGCAAATTTGAACGTCGCAAATGATCGATTGCAAATTTTGAATATTGTACAATATCATTTGCGAGTTGCTAATATTGTAATGTGAATTGTTCCGAATTCGAAATAAACAATGAAAAATGTCAATATTACATAATTGTCGTCAGCAAATTCTAAATATTGCAATTTGATGGTACAAAAGTGAAATTTTTGGAACGTACGACTACAAATTCGCAAATCGGAAACATCATTTCCAAGTTTGAAACGTTACAATTTGACCAGTTGCAACTTTGAACGTCGCAAATGATCGATTGCAAATTTTGAATATTGTACAATATCATTTGCGAGTTGTTAATATTGTAATGTGAATTGTTCCGAATTCGAAATAAACAATGAAAAATGTCAATATTACATAATTGTCGTCAGCAAATTCTAAATATTGCAATTTGATGGTACAAAAGTGAAATTTTTGGAACGTACGACTACAAATTCGCAAGTTGGAAACATCATTTCCAAGTTTGAAACGTCACAATTTGATCAGTTGCAAATTTGAACGTCGCAAATGATCGATTGCAAATTTTGAATATTGTACAATATCATTTGCGAGTTGTTAATATTGTAATGTGAATTGTTCCGAATTCGAAATAATCAATGAAAAATGTCAATATTACATAATTGTCGTCAGCAAATTCTAAATATTGCAATTTGATGGTACAAAAGTGAAATTTTTGGATCGTACGACTACAAATTCGCAAATTGGAAACATCATTTCCAAGTTTGAAACATCACAATTTGATCAATTGCAAATTTGAACGTCGCAAATGATCGATTGCAAATTTTGAATATTGTACAATATCATTTGCGAGTTGTTAATATTGTAATGTGAATTGTTCCGAATTCGAAATAATCAGTGAAAAATGTCAATATTACATAATTGTCGTCAGCAAATTCTAAATATTGCAATTTGATGGTACAAAAGTGACATTTTTGGAACGTACGACTACAAATTCGCAAATTGGAAACATCATTTCCAAGTTTGAAACGTCACAATTTGATCAGTTGCAAATTTGAACGTCGCAAATGATCGATTGCAAATTTTGAATATTGTACAATATCATTTGCGAGTTGCTAATATTGTAATGTGAATTGTTCCGAATTCGAAATAATCAGTGAAAAATGTTAATATTACATAATTGTCGTCAGTCAGCACCATTTGCGTCATACTAAAGATATTAGGTTGCCATACCAATATTATGAATATGTGATAATGAATATATATATATATATATATATGGACAATTTATTTTGAAAGTGGTGTAAGTTCATTTTTAAATGAAAAATGATATATTATGCAATTTATGCTTAATTTAATGTAAACTTTTTATGTGTAACTAGTAAGTATTTAATTTCTTAAAAAATGTCCATGTTTTGTACAATTTAAAATTGGTTGGTAAAAGAAATTGCGTAATTATTGATTATGAAAGTGGTGTAAGTCCAATTACATTTGTTTTATATTACGTGCCATATTATTTATAGTTTAGATGACGTATTTTATTTTCCTACTAAAATGGATAATTTCATATTAACACCAAATAATGATATATATTATTATAATATATCATTATTATATATATATATATATATATATATATATATATATATATATATATATATATATAATATTACCTTATGACGATTGAAAATATTTAATTTATTTAATTTTAAATAAATTCACACAAAAATAAAGCCCATGAATATAAGCAAAATAATCATTTTAGATTAGACTTAATTTGTGTCAACAATTCGCCAGTTCTTTATAATTCGACGCCAAATTAATTAAACACTTTAACTGTCTCCATGCTTCTCTTTCTTAAATTGTTTCCTAAAATCGTTTGTCTCGTGTTTTCTATTTCAGAACAATTTTTTCTTATCTAAAAACCGCTCGAAATTCTTGATAATTTCTTTCATCTCTTCTTCCCTCAGAAAATGTATATGATTCACCGTAAGAAAGTCTTAATCTTTCAACTTTGCATGACTGAACCTTTCAGTACCTAAATTATCGCAGTTCCGTATTTACAAATCTGACGTGTTTGTTATCTGAACTTCGGAAAACATAATTGATAGGGGATTAAAGTACGGAATCTCGTCATTCTGATTGTTTCCAAAGTTGACATTCGCGATCAATGTCCGACAGAAATTATTGCGATTTATTATATATAATAATATAATAAAATTTAGTTAGTATGTAAATTAAGATTTCTGTTCTGTTTTTTTTTCTGATTATGAGTGATCTGACAGTGAGTATGAATTTTTTGGAGGTGCTCCAGCAATCAAGAAGAATTTATATGAAAAAATGTGAAAAAACATAAAAGGAAAATATTTTTGTATAAATAAAGGTCGATATGATACAATGTGAAAGTTTCAAATTGCTGCGTTTCTGTTTTCGATAAGAAAAAAATGATTGAAAATCAGTAAAATTTTTCGATGAGAAAGTAGAATGATAATAAATATATCTATATTAGCACTAATAGGATTTCCTTTTTATTCAGGATTTTTTTTCAAAAGATATTATAATTGAGTTTGCAATAAACTCAGAATTAAATATAATACTTATTATTATATTAGATATCAGAATTTGTTTAACATCTTTTTATTCATCCCGATTATCAATTTACTTATGTTGAAATAAATCAATGAAAACAATTATATTTAATTATTATACCAATATTCAAGAAAAATCAATTATAATTTTATTTTCAACCCCTATTTATATATCAGGAAGAATATTAAGATGAATATTTACAAAAATATTTTCTATAGAAAACCCATTGCCAATGTATATAAAAAGATTTGGTATTTGAGGAATAATTATAACAGTAATTATTACTTTAATAATTATTAAATCAAATTATAAAAAAAAAAATTAATATTAGTTATAATTAATTCACTAATATTTATTGATAAAATTTTCCCTATAATTACAAAAAAAAACATTAATAATAAGAATGAATTATATTAATTTTATTGAAATTATATGAAATAATTTCTTAAGAATCAAAATAATGAATTCAATAATAATATCAATAAAAAATAATAAAAAATTTTCACCTTGAATAATTTTAAAAATCATAATTATTATAATAATAATAATAATAATAATAATATATTTAATTATCAAAATTATATAACAGATTATCTAAATAGCTTAAATACAAGAGCATAATATTGAAGATATTAAGGTAGATTTTTTAATCTTTTAGATATTTATAAATAATAATAAATATACAATTATTTTTACATTGAAAATGTAATGTTTTTAATTTAAACCATATAAACTAAAAGAAATAAAATGAAAAAATTCATTAAATTAGAGTTAGAAGCTCATAAAAATTATTTCAATTGGAATTAAAATTCAATATAATTATTAACAATAATTAACCTCTATTTGGTTTCAATTAAATATAAGAATTGATAAATCCTTAGTGGTTAGTATGTAAATTAAGATTCCTGTTCTGTTTTTTTTTCTGATTTTTTGGAGGTGCTCCAGCAATCAAGAAGAATTTATATGAAAAAATTTGAAAAAACGTAAAAAAAAAAATATTTTTGTATAAATAAAGGTCGATATGATACAATGTGAAAGTTTCAAATTGCTGCGTTTCTATTTTCGATAAGAAAAAAATGATTGAAAATCAGTAAAATTTTTCGATGAGAAAGTAGAATGTCCCCTTAATTCAGGAACTGTGTAAACATTTTCGGTTTTACTTGTGCTGGTAGGCTGATTAATATGAGGAATTCCATTTTATATGCATTTTGAACTATTGTACATCGTATTTCGTACAATTTTGACAGTCGTAGCTAGTCAGTCTAGTAATTTTGTAATTTATGGAATAAATATCTGAATAAACACGCTTAAATATTTTACTACTTTTAGCAATATCCCGTAGTTATTTTATATTTCCGGAAAGTTCTGTTCGGAAATGTTATCTTAAATTTCAACACGTATGAAAATGTTCACTTCAAACATGGCTACCTTTGTTTACCATTAAATTTCTATATGCGCTCATCAAAATGTACTGCAAGAATAATTTCGTCATTTCAGTAGTATATATTGAAAATTGGTTATTACGTAAAAACTGCGAAATATGGTATCTTATGGGGATTTTCACTCTGACTGGAATTACGTATTGACCGTTGCTAAATTTAGAAGATTTTAATCGAATATGTGTAATATATTATATCCTAAGTTTGTATACTTAGTATTATGTACGTAAGTCCATTTAGAGTGAAAATCACCATAAGATACCATATTTCGCAGTTTTTCCGTAATAACCAATTTTCAATATGTACTACTGAAATTACGAAATCATTGTTGCAGTACATTTTGATGAGTGCATATGTAGAAATTTAATAGTAAAAAAGGTAGCAACGTATGTTTCAAGTGAACACTTTCATATGTGTTGAAATTTGACATAACATTTCCGGACAGAACTTTCCGGTAGACGTTACATAAATGAATTTAGGCAAATGATATCTAAAAAATGAAGGAACATTTTTTTTAATATTTTTTAAGTCCACTCCACCCATCTTCTTATTGTAATCAACAATTACTTCAGGTTTCTTTGTTTGTTTTCTCCTTTTCTCTATGTCTATCATATTCCCGTCATAAACAATACTTATAATGCAAACTTCCCTTTTATCCTGCCATTTCGTTATCATAATTTTATTTTTAAAAGTAGCACTACATTCCCCTCTTCTTATAGATAATTTCTTTAGTTGCGAGGGAATGCCAATCTTTTCTTATTGTGCCAAGTACATCTGTTTTATGGGTGCAGAGTTTTTGAAAAATAATTCGCACTATATCTGTTTTATTTTCTATAATAATTATTTATACATTTTTTTTATACGGCCTCAAAATATTCCAAACTTCTTGCAGTTTGGGAATATATTTTAGTTTTAACTAAAATTGCAAAATTAATCGCCTATGGTCACTACTGAAGACGCATGACGAATATATTCGTCAGAACACAAAGTTTTACAATTTTTTCATGACGAATATATTCGTCATAAACAGTTAACTAATTAAGGGATCATTCTACTTTCGACGCTCGAAAAAATGGGCTGCTTTCACGAATTTTTTTGACGTCGCTATTATAGATATTAATATAAAAATGATTGGGCTCAATAAATACACTCTTAAAATACATGAAACAATTTTTGAAAATCAGTAAAATGATAAATTGGCAAAATGATAAATTGCTAAACTCACCGTATCTTTCGTTGGTGCCTCGTCGAATGCGACGCACCATTTTATGGAGTCCCATCATTGGCAGACCTCCCGTGAGCCTCATGTTTATGGGATTTTCGCCGACTGATGCTAATTCGCCAAAATATTTCGGATCACAATGCAGTAGCCTGTTTCACTCGATGATGATCCCGTGACCTGCGACAAAAAAGTTGAAGCAAATTTAACACTAGATTTACAGAACCGAGTCAATTTGACTCATTAAAAATTTTGTTACTATATATACATAAAACTATAATATTATTTTTTAAAAACTTAAGTTGGTTTTTAGTTAAGTAATGAAATATATGTAAATGTATTTAGTCCCTACATGATTTCCAATGTTTCTAATCATTATGGATTAACTTCATTATATTTTTCTGTTACCTTACAATCATTATCACAATATATTTGTAATATCTCGTATGGTAATTTCATAGTTTTGCAAGTCTTAATTTTGAACTTTCAATTTCTAGTTTTCTACGGCGGTATTTTTAATTCAAATACCTCCACATTGTTTTAAGTGTTTTATTTCGAATGGACTTCAACGGGCAATTGGAAGTAGCGAAAATGATTTTTTCTTACGGAATACGAATAGTATAGAAAATACTGAAACTGCGATCAATTTCAAGCAATAGTTCATTACCAAATTTTTGCTATATAACAAATTGCGTGTATTGTCGGAAATTTCTTGAAAAGCTGCAATAATAATCTATAACAAAGCCTAGAAACTGATTTTCTTCTAATCCAAAGTGCATAAATTGGCGCAAAGTGCAATAAAATGTTGATAAAGGGCTCGCCGTTGTATTGCACCGAACTAAGGTAAAAAAACCGAATAAAAGGTAACAATAAGATGTTTAAATTTCTTTACCAAAGACTATTCTACCTTTCACTTTTTACGTATGAATAAAATGAGAACATATTGACGATATTATATAATACATATGAGGTAAGTTATTTTATTTTAATGTCACTTTGAATTGATTTTCGTTTGATCTATTTCAACAACACTTAAGCTGAAGTTATAATATCAGAATCACCCAATCAATCCATTATATGAATAGATATAATAATTAATAATATATCAATTTTTTATAGTCATACTTCTTTATTAAAAGTACAAAATATATGAACATTCACTTGCAACTGACAATAAATCTCGTATTTACATATAACCAGGTAGCTTTTAAAATGATGTGACTACCTTCGCAAACATAAAAAGATTAAATCTGAAATGTGTCTTTCATTGATAACCGCTTTTTTCTACTTTCAGCACCTTTTCTATTTTACCACATCTTATAGGTTTACCTTTCTGACTTAGGTTGATCTTCTCACTTACACATATTATGCGATCAGTTACTTTAGGAAGTTCAAATTATTCTTACTTCAAATTATTCTAGCTTAGATTATTTCTAAATTGGTCCACCAGTCCCTACATGATTTCCAATGTTTTTAATCATTCTGGATTAACTTCATTATATTTTTCTGTTACCTTACAATCATTATCACAATATATTATAATCCGTGCTTACGGTTTTTAAATATTTTTGCTTACTTTATTTTCATTTATTCTATATTGCACAATTAAAGTGAAAATGATATAATATATAAGGTTATTTATAAACAATAAAATATTATATATTATTAAGTCTCCGGTTTATTATATTTTACTTATTGTAGCATATCTAATTTAACCTAGTTTATCCAACCACGAAGAAAGGCAATATTTTTTATTCATTACAATTGCACAATGGGTAATTCTTATTTCTTTTGAAAAAAAAACCGTAATTCTGATGGCACCCTTACCGCTTAATTACTTGTTAACAGGAAGTAACATATTCCTTGGAGTTTGTTCTGTATTCTTATTTTCAACATTTTCAGCAGAAACTTTATATCATCATTTTTTATTATATTTTTGTATAAGTTTCTTGAAAATACACCCTAGCATAGAGTTTGTTCCATTTGTGCAAAGAACCTTTCATTTTGTTTCATAAAAAAGAAGTAAGTAGGTCGGAAATTGCCACACGCAATATACAATATATAAATACAATCGTTAAAATATACGTTACAGATATGTGTAACTTATAATACGTTAATACGCCTAATACGGTATGTACATATATATACATACATAAAAACACATACGTTAAATACAATTTAGTACATTTTGCGAAGCCATTTTCTATTGGTAAAACTTATTAACTTAACACTAGATTTACGAAGTCGAGCCAATTTGTCTCATTAAAAATTTCATTACTATATATATGTAAGACTTTAATATTATTTTTTAAAAACTGACGTTGGTTTTTAGTTAAGTAATGAAATATATGTAAATGTTCATTCCTCCTCCCCGCAGACCCCTTTCATTTCGCATTATCGAATATGGTATACCTACTTTTACGATTGTCAGCCAATTTGATTCATAGAATGATTTAACAATGAATCGCATAACACATGAAATTTATTATATTATATATTATATATTTATTAAGTCGCACGAAATTTCTTTCTCTTCTCATTTTGCATTCCTCCCATACAATATTTGTGTGTATATCAGAGCCATCGTCACTTTTTTTCGTTACTCCGCTGCATTATTACCCACTTCCGTCATCATTTCGATTTATACATCGTGTGTGAGCATTGCATGTTTAGTCAAATAACATATAATTTATAATTTTATAAAATTCATTTCTTCAAGGAAAATTTGATCCATAAAGGTAATTTTGTCATGTATTTGTAAAAGGTATTATAATTGATATTTATTTTATTTGTTTATCTACGGTTGCCATTATGGGAAAAAATCAGAAAAATTTTCTTTTGTTGGAAAAAATAATAAACATAAACAAGGACCAATCAGATAATGAAACGGATGCAATTGATATAGACCAATGTGAAAACGAAATTGAATTAGAGGAGGAAGTGAATACAATTGAATTTTCAAGCAGTGAAGATGAAGATCTTCGTTATATAGATCCTAGAAAAAAAAGAGTCAGGGTTATTTCTAATTCTGAAACTGAAAGTGAAGATGAAGTTTTTCGTTATACAGCTTCTAGTAAAAAAAGAGCTAGTTATTTGTAATTCTGAAAGCGAAAATGATTTAGACGCTATCGATACATCTACTGATACAGAAATTTCAGCCGAAAAAGCTGCTGATGGGACTTTATGGGAAACATTGAACGAAGGTAAAAGTGTAGGTAGATTAGCGGGTTATACCATATTCAAAGACGTCTCTGGTCCAACTGCTTAAACGTAATAGAAATATTTGCGGAAAATGTATTTCAAAAACAGAGTTTACATGTAAAAAATGTTTTCAATTAATTTTTTAATAATAAATCTCTCATTTAAATTGATTTCGAACTACTTTCTTTGCAAAAAACTTGAATTTTCTTGTATGAGTCAAATTGGCTCACTTCAGTAAAAGTAGATATATAATCAACATTCGTAAATCTAGTGTTAAAAATCGCATTTTTAATGAGTCAATCATGATTAATGTGAAAAATCGCAAACAACAGACTACCGCTTATATTAATTACAGTATAACGTCCCTTCATTTCTTCGAATATTCAGAGCGGAAGACAGAACAAATAATTACGAATATATTCTTTTACTCTTTGAGACATTTATCAAAAATAAATTTGCAAAAATATCTTATGACTTTTTCTGACTGCTGCATATTTCATATCAATATTATACATGTGGCATAGATGGTCCAACTGCTTAACACTAAACGTACCAAGCGGGGTCTAAGGACCCCTTTCAAAATTTAGTTTAAAATCGTACATTCATTGTTATTTGTTTTGCTCATTTGACTTGCTGTAAATTCGCATATCATCTGATTATTCAATTTCTCGCTTTAATAAATTACGAATTTCTTTCTGAAAATCAACGTTTATTTCATAGGGGTCAAATGACCCTTCATGGTAAGAATAGGTAGGTGTAAAGTACCGGTATGTTCAGTGTTAAATGATCTCCACTTAAATATTGCTAATTTTCAAGCAGTACGATTAAATCCGATAAATTTAAATATTGTCAATTTTTAAACGAGAATTTTGTATTTTTGTGAATGTATCTTTATACCTTTAGACATTGTCAACTATCAAACCGCAATGATAAACTGCCAGAAAGATGGGAGAAGGTCCTACATAATAGTGGCGAATACATGATAAATTAATATAAGTTTCTTATTCAATGAAAGCAAAATAAATGTCTGATAAAGAAACGGAAGTTACTTATGCCTCGACCTAATAAAACAGCGCAAACTGTCAAAAACAAATTTTAACGTATAATCCTGGATTTTCTACTTGGTACAAAATACTGGAGTTGCACAGCCAAACCAAAATATCTACGATCCAAAACTACATTATTATCCCTGTGACAAAATTTTATGACAGCGATCAGCGTAATACGTTCTAAAAATTCTGAGAAACAAGGCGAATCATAAGTTTGCCAAATAAGATTACAGTTAACATCCGCCAGGTCAATCTAATTCAATGTAATTTTAGTATTTTTATTGTCGTTTTAGTAAAATCCAACTGGTTGACTGCTGCGCGTATTTTCCTGTATTAGAACAGCGATGCTATGAAATACTACAGCGTTTGACTGAATTACGTAAAATGTAAATAATGTGCAAGTATTGGAGACCAAAGGATCGCATCATTATTCTAACAATAACTGCATTTACAAAATAATCATTGCTACCCATTGCGAATATTTTGGATCTTCAGTAAAATTTCTTGCGCCAGTCAGCGGTGACCATCTTGGCAGTCAAAGTGTTAATAGAATTTATAATAGAAGCATTTGCCCTCTATCGTACGTATATACTCATGGTTGCCGCATTATGTTGGGTCTGGGAAAAAGTTCTTGGCGTCATTCTAGTAAAATCCAACTGGTTTTCTTATAGCATCAAAATTAATTTATTTAAACCAAATATGCTCCGTTATTATCGACAATGTTTCTCCATTTTTTGTGTAGAGCCATGATGCCATCGGTGAAGAATTTCTGTGCTTTCTGATTGAAAAACTGAATCAAGTGGTTTTCACAAGCTTCTTTTCCAGCATAATTTCATTGAGAGAATTCTGCAGAGATCGGAACAAATGATAATCAAAGGGTGCTATGTCTGGACTATACGGTGGCTGCATCAAAACTTTCCAACCAAACTCTCGCAATTTTTGATGGGTAAAAGAAGTGTTTGGTCTTGATGGAAGACAACGCCTTTCCTATTATTCAATTCGGGCCGTTTTCTTTCAGTTGCTTGGCGTAATCTCTCTAGTTGTTCGTAGTAGAGCTGAGAATTAATCATCTGACCTAATGGAAGTAGCTCATGGTGGACGATTCCCTTCCAGTCCCACCACACAGCATCGCTTTTTCAGCATCAATCTCTGCTTCGCAAACGCTTGTGACAAATCAGCATTTCTTATCCACGATCTTTTACTCTTCCGATTATCATACGTGATCCATTTCTTATCACCGGTTATGACACGTTTCAGAAATGGCTCGATTTCATTGCGTTTCAGCAGCGCATCGCAGATGTTAATTCGGTCCATTATGTTTTTCTCGCTCGACTCATGAGGGACCCATACGTCGAGCTTCTTCTTGTAACTAGCTTTGTAAATGGTTCAAAACAGTTTTGCGGCCAATGCCTAGCGCCATACTAACATCGACACTGCTGATATGCTTATCTTGCTGAACTTTTTAGAGAATTTCATCAGCTTTTTTAGTGATTGGATGACAAGAGCGTGACGCATCTTTCACAACAAAATTACCAGATCGAAAGCGAGCGAACCATTTCCGCGCAGCAGATTTTGATAAAGTACCTTCACCGTACAGAGCACAAATTTTTTCATAAGCTGTGCAGCGTTCTTCCCTTTGTCGTAATGATGTTACAAAACTTAGCGTCATTTTTCATTAGTTTTCTCCATATGCGAATGTAAACAATTTTCCAACCACTTCGCCAATTTCGATGTTTATACAGTCAAAGTGCATGAAGTGTCTGTTTATGTTATTTACAATTGCCGTCATCTACCGGGAAAAACGCCACAAACTTTTCCCCAGACCCAATATAATTTCCTGTTTGCAAGTACCGATGAATGATAAGTATTTAATATATAATATATACAGAAATATATAATATTTGCATGAATGATAAGTGACTTCTCAATTATTTTGAAAGAAAATAATTTTGAATAAGCATTATTACCCTATTTTAATTTTCAGTTATTATTTCTTGGCAAATTTTTATACTTCCTTTGACAATCCTTTCGAAAAATCTCTGACCCGGCTCGTTATTTTCCGGAAAAATTTGAGGTTAACTTCTGTCCTCTTAAAATTTTTTACTCCGTATATTTGAAGAACTTCTTTTAATATGTTGATTCCGCCCTAGTGCTTACTAAGAGTAATTTAAATATGTTATAAATTTAAATATTACCTGTACAGGTCAAGATATTCCATCGAGGTAGAGAAATTTACAGACTTCCGTCATTTTTACACCGCCTCTCCTTACTCAAGTACCCGCATGACTAAAATGTTTCAAATATTGCAGATGGTCAGTGTATCCACAGTATAGAGAGACCCAGTGACATTTTTGATGTTGGGGTATACCGAATCGGTGACCTTGAACACTAGCCGCCATATTTTTGGCGTAATACGCGCGTATTTCAAAATTTTTAAGATAAAGAAGCAGTGATACAACTATGAAAATGTTGTGAATATAAGTGAAAATCATTTTTTGATACGATGTAACAAATTAATAATGTTTATAGGTATTAAATACGAAATTGAAGGTGGTTATTGCAATATTGACTGAGATGAATATTAAAATCGACAGAATTTTTCCGCGTGACGCACACGGTGCGTCAACAACTTGACGGAGGTAAATTAAAATTTGACCATATTTTTTTCGTGACGCATACGGTGCGTCAACATTTTTGATGGAATCGAGTATTAAAAGTTGTCAAATTTTTCGTCATGACGCATAGGGTGCGTCAGCAATTTAGATGGAGGCAAAATTAAAGCTTGACAATATTTTTATCATGACGCATAAGGTGCGTCAAAAATTTTGTCAAAATGAAATATCAAAATTTTTCGTCATGACGCACATGGTGCGTCATCAATTTTGATGGAGTCGAATATTAAGATTCCAAATTTTTCATCATGACGCACGCGGTGTGTCATCAATTTTGACACAAGGAAATATTGAAATATCTCAATTTTTGTCATGACGCACACGGTGCGTCATCAATTTTGTCAGGAGGAAATATTAAAATTTTTGGTCATGACGCACACGGTGCGTCATTAATTTTGTCAAAAGGAAATATTAAAATTTTTTGTCATGACGCATATGGTGCGTCATCAATTTTGATGGAGTCGAATATTAAGATTCCAAATTTTTCGTCATGACGCATACGTTGCGTCATCAATTTTGACGCAAGGAAATATTGAACTTTCTCAATTTTTGTCATGACGCACACGGTGCGTCATCAATTTTGTCATTAAGAAGGAAATTTAAAATTTTTCGTCATGACAAAATTGGTGCGTCATCAATTTTGATGGCGTGGAATATTAAGATTCCTAATTTTTCGTCATGACGCATATGTTGCGTCATCAATTTTTAAGCAAGGAAATATTGAAATTTCTCAATTTTTGTCATGACGCACACGGTGCGTCATCAATTTTGTCAGGAGGAAATAATAAAATTTTTCGTCATGACGCAGACGGTGCGTCATTTTTTTATTGACGGAAATAAATTTTTTTTTATTATATTGTTCATTTTTAATAAAAAAACATTTTCCTCGTGACGCAACGGTGCGTCAACAATTTAACATTTTTTGTGACTTTACATAAATAAGATCATTGCACACCAGGTGTGACGCACACGGTGCGTCAAAATTTGTATTGGAATCAAGATTGAACACCATTGTCAATTTTGTCGTCATGACGCAAACGATGCGTCAAAAATTTATGAACATTTATTTCAAAAATAGTTAGATAATATAAAATTTTATTTCAGGAGGAAATAAAATTTTTTCCATACGGTGCGGTTTTCATACGGTGCGAACAGAATATAATTTGTTTAAAAAGTAGTAAAAAGTTAAAAAAAGATAAGTTGAGTAATTAAAAAAATAACAAACGAGAAATAAATTTTTAGAAAAATGTGTACAGATAACAAAGTATTGTGAATTCAGTAAGCGCAAAAAACTAATACCAATATTGTAAATATGACTTTTACAACAATTACACTGATCGTAAAGAAAAAATTATACATTAGTTGGCAAAATTGATGGTAGTTATTGCAACATTGACCAAACAAATATTACCAAAAATCAGGACAAGAGTAATTTTCCGTTTATACGCATACGTAGGACTGCGTCAACATAATTTTACATGGAAAATGCGTCATGAAAAATATTTGGAATTTCTTAATTTACACAGTAAAACCATGAAAATTTTGTTTGACTGTACCTTGCAGTGCGTCATGAGTTGAAAAAATTTTATTTCGACGACTAGTTTATCAGAATAACTGATAATTCGACTATTGATGCACACACGGTGCGTCATGACGAAAAATGTTTATATTGCCTTCACAAACAAAATTGATGACACACGGTGTGCGTCATGACAAAAATTGAATTTCAATATTTCCTTGCCATCAAAATTGATGACGCACCATATGCGTCATGACGAAAAAATTGGAATCTTAATATTCCACTTCATCAAAATTGATGACGCACCGTATGCGTCATGACGAAAAATTTTATTATTTCCGCCAGACAAAATTGATGACGCACCGTGTGCGTCATGGCAAAAATTGAGAAATTTCAATATTTCCTTGCTTAAAAATTGATGACGCAACGTCATGACGAAATATTTGGAATATTAATATTCGACTCCATCAAAATTAATGACGCACCGTGTGCGTCATGACGAAAAATTTTGATATTTCATTTTGACAAAATTGATGATGCACCGTGTGGGTCATGGCGAAAAAATTGGAATCTTAACCCATTCGAGACGGCGATTTTTTTCGAATACGGTCCCCAGGAGCGAAATTTTTTCTTTTCTTTATATTGTCCATTTTTAATAAAAAAACATGTTTACTCTGGAAATCATCCAATTCGTAAGTGACTTTACATAAATAAGATCATTGCACACCAGGTGTGCAGCTCGCTCCTCGGAAAATTTTTATTGCGGGGAATGGATTGAACACCATGTGTACAATGTAAGGTAAAATGAAAATACATCATTAAAAAATTTATGAACATTTATTTCAAAAATAGTTAGATAATATAAAATCGTTATTTTGTTTTCAATAATAAAGAACAGAATATAATGCAAAAAAAATGTTTAAAAAGTAGTAAAAAGTTAAAAAAAAATAAGTTAAATAATGAAAAAAATAACAAACGAGAAATAAATTTTTAGAAAAATGCCTACAGATAATAAAGTAATGTAACTCAGTAATAAAAAAGAAAATATAATTTGTAAATAGACTTTTAGGAAATAGTAGACTGATTGTAAAGTAATTATACATTAGTTGGTTGATGGTAGCGCTTGAAACATTCTCCCAACCATAATCCAGGATTACCGACACAAGCAGGACAAGAGTAATTATTACGTTTATATTTTCCTTCTTTGTAGGACTGTCGGCAATTCATAGTATTTTACATGTAAGAAAGGCTTGAAATAATTTTTAGATTTGTGGTACACAGTAAAACCAATACCAAATTTTGTTCTCTTGTACCTTGCAGATTTCATTAGTTGAAGGAAAATCTTATTTCGACGACTAGTTTACTCAGAATAACTGATAATTGCACATTACTGTTATTGCACACACGGTGTGCAAGCCGTCTTATAGCCTCGGAAATCAATTGCACACACGGTGTGCAATCGGTCTCGAATGGGTTAATGTATACATACTGACGTAGCAAATGAACGGAAACAAAATTGATTCACATTAGTCTTAAGTGTGAAGCGATAGTGTACCCATGGCTACTGATAAAGTGCATTTACGCCACAGTATTTTATACGAATTTCAATAAGACACAAATGCTACCGAAGGATGTAGAAATTTATTGAAAGTGTCTGGTGAAGGTACAGTTTCTGAGAGGACATGCAGAAGATGGTTCGAAAAATTTGAAACAGGTGATTTCGACCTTTCTGATAAGCCACCTTCTGGGCGACCATCTTCTCTTTTTTAATTTCAATTACAAAAAAAATGATGTATATAACGATACAATTTCTTAGAATTTACTGCATGTTTGTGATGAAGTTCAACGGTGGTTGGAATTATATTAATATTTTTTTTCTTTGAATTTCTAAGGGCGTTTTCTCAATATTTTTTATTAAAATTTTCTAAATATTGCTTTTCTCTGAATTTTTAAGGGCATTTCCACAATATTTCTTTTCTCCAAATTTCTGAGTGAATGTTCATGAGATTTCTTTTCTCTAAAAATTTAAGACCTTCTTCTCAATATATTTTTTTCTGAATTTTTAAGTGATCGATGAATTTCGACGGTCGTTGCGAATTACTTAATGGTTTTTTTTTTTTGGTTAAATGGCCGATGGCGTTTGTAAAATTTTTCTCTAAATTTTTAAGGGCGTCTTCTCAATACATTTTATTATAATTCTCTTAATATTGCTTTTCCCTGAATTTTTTAGGGTATTTCCTTGATATTTTTTTTCTCTGACTTTTTTTGAGACGTGTTCCTTAATATATTTTTTTCTGAATTATTAAGAGTGACCGATGAATTTCAGTGACAGTTGCAATTTACTTAATGGTTTTTTTTGACGAATGCTGGACAGCGTTTCATGAAAGTAGGCGGTGGTGAGGGTTTTATTAATATTTTTTCCTCTGTGTTTTTAACACTAGATTGCCCAAGGAAGTCATTTTGACTGTTTTTAATTTCAATTAGAAAAAAAATTATGTATATAATAACACAATTTCTTACAATTTTGAGACTTTTTGTACAACGTATAAATGCTTTTATTAATAATTGTAGTTTTCTGCCTCCTCCTTCATTTCCGGTATATACAGTAGTAAGAAACGGTAGAAACGTAGCAATTTTATGAAAAAATGTTCTATATGAAAAATGTAGGTATTGAGAATACCTAGAAAATGCGTTCAAACTTTATAAATGTAAAATTAATATAAATGTAAATGTGAAATAAATGTACGCACTCAAATTTTTGTTTCTTATTTTTCATTTTTCTTGTTTTTTATTTATAAATCATGATTAAACATGTCTCACTCAAAAATTAATGTCACACGAAGTACGTTTTATTTAAGTTATAATTTTACAAAATAACTAAAAAATTACATATTTATCAAATTCAAATAACAAAACGTATTTCATCATTTATTTCAGTTACAATCAATATATTTTGCAATGAAAATTCAGTCTGCTCAACTTTAGCATCACCGATTGATCCAGTCTGCCTGAATTTTTAATTACTTTCTCCACGGTTGACGAAGTTAAATCACTATTCCTACCATATTTTGGACGAAATTTTCTAACAGTGGCCGTCAGACTTTCATTATTTTTTAAATATTGTTCAACAATGAAAACACGTTGTTCTATTGTGCAATGCTCTATTTTACTAACCCTAAGTTATCAGCTCTCAAATGGTTTTTTTAACACTAGATTGCCCAAGGAAGTCATTTTGACTGCTTTTTAATTTCAATTAGAAAAAAAATTATGTGTATAATAATACAATTTCTTAGAATTTTGTGACTTTTTGTACAACGTATAAATGCTTTTATTAATAATTGTAGTTTCCTCCCCCCTCCTTCATTTCCGGTATATATATGTGTTATACCTATATTGCCCAAAAGCAATCGTTTTGACTGTATGGGAAATTTAAAATAACCAAATGACTCTTATTATTGAATCGAGTAATTTCTTATATGACCAGTTCGGCTCTGCATTGAAATAACATTTTTCATTTTTTTCAATTACCGTTACATAATAACATACAAGTATATGTAATTCTTGATTCCGTAGGTGAGGTGGAAGTTATTTTGATGCTAGCATCGCAGCTTCGTCTTCTTCATGAAAAACTTCTTCGTGTAAATAGGCCCGTTGCTCAATAAACTAAAGTAGTACTCGATATTCGTATCTTTATGCAGTTATACTTGTTCTAACCAGTTGTTTATTTTATATCATCGCGCCCTAAATTTCTGAAAATGTCGAATAGAAGTGAGTTATTGGAAAAGCTAACGAATATAAGTGAAGAGTGCTCCGATATAGAATCAGATGCGATCAATTCTGAACTATCATCTGAAGATGAAACGGTTCATATTCAAAGTGAAACATCTGAAACTGAAGATAGTAATCTGCGACGTAATTATCTTCTGATGACTAATAATTCTGCTGAATAACATAGTTGTTCAGATGCTTGTACAAAAATGCCTAGCATTTTATATCAAATAGATAGTGTTTCTCGACTGTTTACTTAGCACTTGATTGCCTAAGGACGTCATTTTGACTGCTTTTCAATTTCAATTAGAAAAACAATTATGTATATAATGACATAGCTTCTTATAATTTTGTGACTTTTTGTACAACATATAAATGCGTTCATTAATCATTGTATTTGCCTCCCCCTCCTTCATTTCCGGTATATATGTATGTATTATACCTATATGGCGTAAAAGCAGTCATTCTGACTGCTCGGAAAATTTTAAATAATCAAATGACTTTTATTATTGAATTGAGTAAATTTCTTATATGACCAGTTCGGCTCTGGATTGGAATGATAGTATATATTTTTTTTATTACCGTCACATGATAACATACAAGTTCATGGTAAATTGTCGATTTGGGCATTTACTTGATTAGTTGCAGTTGTTCAATAACTAAAGTAGTACTTGTATTCGAATCTTGTCAGTCCATTCTGGTTGACAATACATAACTATATTATCAAACATATAAAAAAGTGCATAGAAGAAGAAGGCCGCCGAATTTTGGCATATGATTGAACAACAACATTACCGGAAATACGTGCATTTATTGGCATTTTATATACTCGTGGAGCTTACGAGGCAAACAATTTTAAATTAAGTTATTTACGGTCAGCAAAGTGGGGTCCGGAATTTTTTCGAAAAACTATGGCCAGAGATAAGTTCAAGCAAATCCTGCGATTTATTCGTTTTGACCAAAGAAGCGAAAGAAGTAGGAGTCTACAAACAAATAAATTTGCCTTGGTTTCGGAAATATGGGACAAGTTCATTGAAAATAGTCAAGCTTGCTATCAACCAGGGCAAAATATAACAGTTGACGAGCAATTATTTCGGAGAAAAGCCGGGTGCAAGTTTATAGTATATGCCTAATAAAGCCAACAAATTTGGCATCAAATTCTGGCTTGCATCAGATGTTAGTAGCAAGTACGTTTTGAATGGTTTTCCTTATTTGGGAAAAGATGAACAACGACCATCGTCGATGCTTCTCAGTGAACACGTTGTTTTGAAACTTGTCGAGCCATATACAAACTGTGGAAAGAATATCACGACCGATAACTTTTTCACTAGCATATCACTCGTGACAAAATTATTGGCCAAAAAAACAACACTAGTTGGAACTATTAGAGGAAATAAAAGAGAACTACCCAAAGCAGCGAAACAAACGAAGGATAACATGTCTCGTTTTTCCACTCTCCTATATAAATCAGAAAATTGTGTCCTTACAATATATAAAAGCAAACCGAAAAAAAGAGTAGCTGTTCTAAGTTCCAGGCATAAATTTGTGAACATTGATAAAAGTAATAAAAAAATGTTACCGGACCCTATTCAATTTTATAACAAAACAAAATTTGGAGTTGATATGGCGGATGAAATGGCCAGAAAATATAGAGTAAAATCTAGTTCTCGTAGATGGCCCCTCCAAATATTTTTCAATATTTTAGATTTGGCTGCTATAAATGCTTGGATCCTTTGCAGAGAAGCGACAGGAATACAAATACAACGAAAACAGTTCTTGTTTCAATTAGCAGAACAGTTTTCCAACGATTACAGTGCTGCAAAACAGAAAAATTCATCAGAACATGAAGACCCACAAAGATCAACTGCGACATCACGAAATACAACATATTCTAACAAACGAAAAATTTGTCAAGTACAACTTTTTCACAATAAGAAAACAAATAATATATGTGAAAAATGTCAAAAGTATGTTTGCAGAAGATGTACACATGAAAAGATTTCCACTTTCATTTGCTTAAAATGTACAAATAATGTAAAAATTATTTTTTTTTCCAAGTGAAGGAATTTTTTTTTATTGTTAATACTTACTAATAACTTGTTGTGTTACTGTAAATAATATGAAAAACATTAAAAATTAATTTTAAACAAATTTCTTTACACATTAGTTATTCTTTCACATTGCAGTCATTTTGACTGCTTTTGGGCAATATAGATATATATTAAGTTTCAGTCCTTCTAGTGTTAAATAAATTTCTTTACACATTAGTTATTCTTTCACAATGCAGTCATTTTGACTGCTTTTGGGCAATATAGGTATATGCTAAGTTTCAGTCTTTCTAGTGTTAAAACCATGTCGGAGCAAAATCCTACTCTGACAACATCAGAGATCACAGAAAGGATTAATTCAGCTCAGCAAACCATTTCGGACCATATTCGGAAGATAGGATTTGTGTGGAAATATTCAAGATGAGTGCCCCATGAATTAAGTCAGAAGAATGTGGATGATCAAGTCGTCATATGCACATCTCTGCTTGCTCGGAACAAAATCGAGTCCTTCTTGAACCGGACGATAACTGGGGATGAAAAGTGGATTAGCTACGAAAACATCGTAAGGAAAAGGACATATTGTGAACCCGGAAAACCTAGCCCTTTCACCGGTAAACCAAATTTGACTCTGAATAAGAGAATGTTGTGTATATGGTGGGACATTCGAGGTCCAATACGTTATGAGCTTTTGAAACCGAACGAAAAGCTCAATTCGGAGAAGTATTGTCAGCAACTGGGTAATTTAAAGACAGCAGTCGAAGAAAAGAGGCCGGCGATGTTGAATAGGAAGGACATCATACTGCATTATGATAATGCCAGGCCACATGCTGCTTTGGGGATTCGTTAAAACATTGCAGAACTAGGCTGGGAAATTCTGTCGCATCCACCATATTCCCCGGACTTAGCACCTTGCGACTATCACTTGTGTTTGTCCTTACAACATTTTTTGAAGGGCAAGAAATTCAAAAATGAAGAAGATATCAAACTGGCACGGGTTCAATTTTTTGCAACAAAAGATGAAACATTTTGCAAAAATGGGATACACAAATTGCCCTCACGCCGGCAGGAAGCCATTAATAATAATGGCAGTTATATTATTTAATAAAGTTTATTGACGGTAATAAAAATGTGTACTTTGTTTTATTCGAGGAACGGACAGAACTTGCCGGTAGACCTGATATTAAAGAAAACTAACCGCACATACGCAGGTGTGTGTCTCTGATGCGTTGAGGAGATTGAAAGCAAGTGATTTTAGCGCTGTTACTTCACGAACAGTAACCGAACGACTGAATGTCAGCTGAACGCAGACAATCTGAAATAAAGTGTAATTGGATCCCCGCCCTAACATTCTACGTAATCTAGTCCGCCAGTGACGGGTCTTGAAAACAGCCGACGAGAAAAAAAAAGCAGAGGCAAAATGTTGTTACCGTTTTATTAGAATACATCGACTATTTGCATGGAACAGGTTTCAGGAAACGTATATTGATAGGTCAACCATTCCTGTGATATAAACTACCGGTTTTTTAATTAGAAAAGGTACTCCATACATGATCCATTAATTTCCTTACACGATTGACATCTTCTCACAGAGACCGTTTTATGAGTCTTCTAAATAATTTATCGGTCAAACATAGACTTTGCTTTTCAAATATCTCAGTAACACGAAGCCAAAGAGGGAAAATGTTACCGTTTTATTAGAATAAATCAACTATTTGTATGGAACAGGTTTCAGGAAACGTAGATTGATAGGTCAACCATTCTTGTGATATAAACTAACGGTTTTTTAATTAGAAAAGGTACTCCATACATGATCCATTAATTTCCTTACACGATTGACATCTTCTCACAGAGTCAGTTTTATGAGTCTTCTAAATAATTTATCGGTCAAACATAGACTTTGCTTTTCAAATATCTCAGTAGCAAGAAAGTCACCATGTTCAATCCACCTTTGACTAGACAACATGTTTAATGATCACATGATGCAGAAAATCAGGTGAATGCACATCATGCATCTACCACAGCGATAATCTTTCTGCCAAAGGCATATTGTCCAACTGCTAAGCTAATGTATTAACACTTTGACTGCCGTGCGGAAGAGATTTTACTGAAGATCCAAAATATTTGCAATGTGTAGCAATTATTATTTTAGAAATGCAGTTGTTGTTAGAATAGTGATGTAATCCTCTGGTCTTCAATACCTGAAAATTATTATACTTCAAATATGTGGCTCACCATGGCACTACCAACGATTGGCAGTTTGTTTTCTCATGTTTATAATAATAATCTTTAAAAACTTCATTAAGTCTAGGTATTTGTAGTCAAAGTTTTTGTATCAAAAATGCAGTTCATTTCGCATCTATATGATATTCGCATTTTCATTAGAACTTTTTCCATTCCGAAATTAAGATGTATTAAGTATGAAAAGGACCATGTGCAATTTTTATGTATGAACCTTCCGTCCATTGTGATATTTATTTCTTATTCACATAAATCATAGGTAGTTATAAGCAATCTTATTTGCAAAGTACTACACGTTTTATTAACACATTCAAATTTATTGACGATTAGTAACAAATAATACACAGGAAAATATTTCCTCATGATATACGGCCACTTGAGTTTGCAAAATAATCTTGTGGATCTATCTTTTTACTTTTCATTTTGGTTTCTACGTCCCATTCAAATTTTCTGTTGCCACTTCCATTCACAGCCACTTCAACTTCAGTACCGCTAATGTTATATAATTTTATACAGTAAACTACTAATTTTCATTGCAACGACACAGTAACAGTTGGCATTATGCAATTATTTAAGCAAGTTTGCATAATTGTGTCTTTCCTTTCAGAATATTGTTATACAAGCTGTTCTACTTATCGATGATATTGCTCTTTGTATCTAATAGTAACCTGACAATTTCTGTCAATTTTTCTTGTAAAATGTTCCTAATTAAATATATATACAGGATGCCTCTTTTAACACTTTCATTTGTTGTCACGCTGTTGTTATAAATATCTTTTCAATGCATTTTTTGATGAAAATTAAAACTTTTCTTCACATGTTCGCCATTTCTACAAAAATCAATATTTTACCATACACGTGTGTACTTCTCTAGCAAATTTAATGTAGATTAAGAAAAATGTTGCTTTTTGTGCTTAGCAAAAGTGCATGGCACTTCTGTTGCAAGCCGCGGAGGCCATTTCCAAAAATGTACCACTTCGAGAACTCCAGCGCCGCCATTTTGAAGTAAAAACATAAAAAAAAATTGTTGTACCTCAACTCATTCGGTATCAGGCCTTGAGAAGAAATTCTTGCTTCACAGACCATGATGTTTTTTCTTCTAATATGACTTCAGTTGGCATTGATTTTGAGTATATATATTTATAACATTCCAATTATATAAAAAATAAGCATTTTTTCATATGCGACGCTAGGCCAGGGATGAGAAACTTATTTTATACGTATTTCATATATGCACATATGCGACGTATTTTATAAAAAGGAAATTCACTAGATAGGAAAGGAACATAAAAATAAAAACATTTTTTAAAGCGAAATACAAGTTATTTATTTATGTTTTTCATGAAAAAATTTGAAAGATTCATTTACGCATAGTCCAATAGATAATCCCTTATTCGTCTGACAAATTCCGCAGGTATAGAAAGTTTGTCTGCGCAGATTCTTCATACTACATACCCGACATCTTATTCTTTTATCCATTTTTTAAGCAATTGTTTTGTATTCGAGGTATTGTTATATGGAAACGCAGTTATTTTGCTTATACAAATTCATGTTTTAGCAAGATCGTTTCTAAAATCCGAATAATTCATTTTAATTGAATGAACTTTGTTGTATACCCAACATGCATTCCAAATTTTAATGTCCATTATATGAAAAAAGAGTTTTATATACGAACGTAACGACTTCCTAGGGGAAGAATAATAAAACATATTGTTATTATAATCTGCAACTGTAGAAGGTTTATTTACTAAATTTCCATTTTTAGACTTTACTCCTTTGAATAATGCATTATGTTTCGTAGATATTGTCAAGACTTCTCGTTTATCTTTCCATTTCTGCACTAAAATATTACTATTCTTAGCAAAAATAGATTCTCCTTTTTTTAGCTTTTTATCAATTACAAATTTGGGATTGCCTTTGCGGTTTTTGCGAAGTGTTCCTACAAAGTGTGTCTTATCTCCATAAAGCGAAGCAGCTAATTGTACACTATTATAATAGATTATAATAATCTAGAATGCTACTATTTTCACTGAGGATTCGCTGCTTCTCACTGGCTTAAAAATGTAACAATCTCCAGACCAACAACAACCTAAATCTATTATATTGTTCTATAACCCAATAAATCTATTTCTGCAAAACATTCATGCAGCATGTTATTATAAACTGATAAAATATCCATGTCGCATATATGCGGCGTCGAACGAGTTAAAGTGTGCACATTGAAGGCCTTTAAATCAAATTTCGATATGTTATATCATTTAATTAAAAAAAATTCCTAAATTTACCGTGTATTTTTAGGCGTTAAGCTAGATGTTACCCCATAAGGGGGCATATACCTTTGTCAGCCTTAAAAATTAGCTTACTTTGTAAATTTCTTTTTCATTTAAATATAAAGATAGGATGTTCTGTTTTTTTTGGGCTTAACACATGAGCCTCATACTATGTTAAGATATTTTCTTTAATTTTTTTTTTTTACATATTTCCGTCTGAAACAAAAGAGATAAAGACATTCTTAATAGTTATAATATTTTACACATCCGATCGGATGGGATTGTAAAAAATGTCATTTTTAACCAAATGGCGGACTACTGAAATTATAGTATCGATTTCCCAGTTAAAGTTTCAGTTTGTGGCATAAAAAAAATAGAAACAATAAGAATAAAAAAGAAAGCATCCGACAGGATGTGCAAAATGTAATATAGAATCGATTGGAAAAAACCGCATTCAAATCGATTGCGCCACTTTCGAGAAAAATTCGTGCCAAGTTTAAAGAACATAGTTTCGAAAAAAACGTGTTTAAAGTTTTGCGATAAGTGTACGTGTAAATAAGAATGTTTCTTTTTCAACTTACGTATCATCATCTATTCCAGGCCCATAAAATATGAGTGATGCGCCGGTTGTTATAAGAAAACGCGAATTCTGTAGGATTCCGGCCAATTTTCATCCCCATCGTGTGCATCATTTTTAACAATGACGTCATCCCGTCGTTGAATAGACAAACCGCAATATTCGCCGCGATCTTTACAATTGGGGCACTGCTGTTAATCGTTTTTGGGGCCACTTTCCAAATCAAATTATTCAAACTTTCGTTTGAATTTTGAGTGAATCCGCCAAGACAACGTTTTAACTAAGTGCTATATCTTTTATATCATTTACGAAATTCCAAAAAATGGTTTTACTAACATCTTCTACACAGATAAACCTTTCAAAATATGTGAAAAAAACGATGACGGTGTGTCGTCGGACACTTTCCAAATTAACTGATTAATTTTTTTCTTTATTGCTTTACGTATTATTATATTGAAACTTCACCCGACAAGGATTTGTACAAAACAGCATTCCAACATGATCAGAAAAATATTCATGACAAGCTATCAAAGAAACGCTTGAAACAGATTGAATAGGAACGAGATTTTTTACGTTTTTATGATACGTACCAACAAACGAAATGCAATATGCTTATCCATAATCTAGAAAATATAAGCTATATTACATTTTGCGCGTTTATATACTTCAATTTTCAGTATTTAATTTTTAATCTTGCAAGCATTAATATTTAAGCTATAGGTACTAATTCTATAATTCTTAATTTTGCAATTCCTCAGTTTTCAACATTTAAATTAAAAACTTAACATTTTTAATTTCGCTACTTTGCAACTTGTAATTTTTTTTCTCAATTTCTACTTTTTAAATTCGCAATTTACAGTGTTTAATTTGTAATATCTCGTATGGTAATTTCGTAGTTTTGCAAGTCTTAATTTTGAACTTTCAATTTCTAGTTTTCTACGGCGGTATTTTCAATTCAAATACCTCCACATTGTTTTAAGTGTTTTATTTCGAATTGACTTCAACGGGCAATTGGAAGCAGTGCAAATCATTTTTTCTTACAAAATACAAATAGTACAGAAAATACTCAAACTGCGGTCAATTTCAAGCAATAGTTCATTACCAAATTTTTGCTATATAACAAATTGCGTGTATTCTCGGAAATTTCTTGAAAAGCTGCAATAATAACCTATAACAAAGCCTAGAAACTGATTTTCTTCTAATCCAAAGTGCATAAATTGGTGCAAAGTGCAATAAAATGTTGATAAAGGACTCGCCTTTGTATTGCACCGAACTAAGGTAAAAACACCGAATAAAAGGTAACAATAAGATGTTTAATATTCTTTACCAAAGACTATTCTTTTTTCACTTTTTACGTATGAATAAAATGAGAACATATTGACGATATTATATAATACATATGAGGTAAGTTATTTTATTTTAATGTCACTTTGAATTGATTTTCATTTGATCTATTTCAACAACACTTAAGTTGAAGGTAGAATATCAGAATCACCCAATCAATTCATTATATCAATAGATATAATAATTAATAATATATCAATTTTTTATAGTCATACTTCTTTATTAAAAGTACAAAATATATGAACATTCACTTGCAACTGACAATAAATCTCATATTTGCATATAACCAGGTAGCTTTTAAAACGATGTGACTTCTTTCGTAAACATAAAAAGCTTAAATCTGAAATGTGCTTTTCATTGATAACCGCTTTTTCTACTTTCAACACCTTTTCTATTTTACCACATCTTATAGGTTTACCTTTCTGACTTAGGTTGATTTTCTCACTTATACATATTATGCGATCAGTTACTTTAGGAAGTTCAAATTATTCTTACTTCAAATTATTCTAGCTTAGATTATTTCTAAATTGGTCTACCAGTCCCTACATGATTTCCAATGTTTTTAATCATTATGGATTAACTTCATTATATTTTTCTGTTACCTTACAATCATTATCACAATGTATTATAATTCGTACTTACGGTTTTTAAATATTTTTGCTTACTTTATTTTCATTCATTCTATATTGCACAATTAAAGTGAAAATGATATAATATATAAGGTTATTTATAAACAATAAAATATTATATATTATTAAGTCTCCGGTTTATTATATTTTACTTGTTGTAGTATATCTAATTTATCCTAGTTTATCCAACCACGAAGAAAGGCAATATTTTTTATTCATTACAATTGCACAATGGGTAATTCTTATTTCTTTTGAAAAAAAAACCGTAATTCTGATGGTAGCCTTACCGCTTAATTACTTGTTAACAGGAAGTAACATATTCCTTGGAGTTTGTTCTGTATTCTTATTTTCAACATTTTCAGCAGAAACTTTATATCATCATTTTTTATTATCTTTTTCTATAAGTTTCTTGAAAAGACACCCTAGCATGGAGTTTGTTCCATTTGTGCAAAGAACCTTTCATTTTGTTTCATAAGAAAGAAGTAAGTAGGTCGGAAATTGCCACACGCAATATACAATATATAAATACAATCGTTAAAATATACGTTACAGATATGTGTAACTTATAATACGTTAATACGCCTAATACGGTATGTACATATATATACATACATAAAAACACATACGTTAAATACAATTTAGTACATTTTGCGAAGCCATTTTCTATTGGTAAAACTTATTAACTTAACACTAGATTTACGAAGTCGAGCCAATTTGACTCATTAAAAATTTCATTGCTATATATATATAAAACTTTAATATTATTTTTTAAAAACTGACCTTGGTTTTTAGTTAAGTAATGAAATATATGTAAATGTTCATTCCTCCTCCCCGCAGACCCCTTCATTTCGCATTATCGAATCTGGTATACCTACTTTTACGATTGTCAGCCAATTTGATTCATAGAATGATTTAACAATGAATCGCATAACACATGAAATTGATTATATTATATATTATATACCTATTAAGTCGCACGAAATTTGTTTCTCATTTCATTTTGCATTCCTCCCATACAATATTTGTGTGTATATCAGAGCCATCGTCACTTTTTTTCGCTACTCCACTGCATTATTACCCACTTCCGTCATCATTTCGATTTATACATCGCGTGTGAGCATTGCATGTTTAGTGAAATAACATATAATTTATAATTTTATAAAATTCATTTCATCATCATTTAAAAATTATAACAAGAAAAATTTGATTTATACATCACGCGTGAGCATTGCATGTTTAGTGAAATAACATATAATTTATAATTTTATAAAATTCATTTCTTCAAGAAAAATTTGATCCACAAAGGTAATTTTGTCATTTATTTGTAAAAGGTATTATAATTGATATTTATTTTATTTGATTATCTACGGTTGCCATTATGGGAAAAAATCAGAAAAATTTTCTTTTGTTGAAAAAACTAATAAACATAAACAAGGACCAATCAGATAATGAAACGGATGCAATTGATATAGACCAATGTGAAAACGAAATTGAATTAGAGGAGGAAGTGAATAGAATCGAATTTTCAAGCAGTGAAGATGAAGATCTTCGTTATATAGCTCCTAGCAAAAAAGAACCAATGTTATTTCTAATTCTGAAACTGAAAGTGAAGATGAAGTTTTTCGTTATACAGCTTCTAGTAAAAAAAGAGCTAGAGTTATGTCTAATTCTGAAAGCGAAAATGATTTGGACGCTATCGATACATCTACTGATACAGAAATTTCAGCCGAAAAAACTGCTGATGGGACTTTATGGGAAACATCGAACGAAGGTAAAAGTGTAGGTAGATTAGCGGGTTATACCATATTCAAAGACGTCTCTGGTCCAACTGGTTAAATGCAATAGAAATGTTTGCGGAAAATGTATTTCAAAAACAGAGTCTATATGTAAAAAATGTTTTCAATGAATTTTTTAATAATAAATCCCTCATTTAAATTGATTTCGAACTACTTTCTTTGCAAAAAACTTGAATTTTCTTGTATGAGTCAAATTGGCTCACTTCAGTAAAAGTAGATATATAATCAACATTCGTAAATCTAGTGTTAAAAATCGCTTTTTTAATGAGGCAATCATGATTAATGTGAAAAATCGCAAACAACAGACTACCGCTTATATTAATTACAGTATAGCGTCCCTTCATTTCTTCGAATATCGCAAACAACAGGCACCGCTTATATTAATTACAGTATAACGTCCCTTCATTTCTTCGAATATAATCAGAGCGGAAGACAGAACAAATAATTACGAATATATTCTTTTACTCTTTGAGACATTTATCAAAAATAAATTTGCAAAAATATCTTATGACTTTTTCTGCCTGCTGCATATTTCATATCAATGTTATACATGTGGCATAGAATTTGTCATACAATCTGATCAGTCGGTAGTGAACATGTGCAAATTACCCCAAATTAGTAATTCTTTGATCGTAAAGTCCTCCGTCTGGTACATCATCAAACTTACATCGGTCAAACATTTTTATAGAAAACATCCGCATTCTAGTCACATTTTCCATTACGTAGTTGTAATCTAATAATTATTTTCGCAAAAATATTCAATTCCACGCCTGACCCGTTGCGTTAGTGTTAATTTAAGCGTATCGCATTTCTAATCAATTTCAAACATATGTATTGTCGATAAGTGCTAAATTATCACCGCATAATTTAGTATTTTTCAATGCAAACGATATTTGCTCTCCGATGAAAACGTACGTTTCGAAAAATAGAGAATTGTTAGAAATTCGTATTTGTTGTTTTCTGAATCTGCATCAGTGAAGTTGCGTCAATATAGAATTATATACACAATTGGATCTTTTGCCCCTTTGTATGATGTAAACTATCCTTGATATCACGAGCCATATATTATCCCGTAGTACACCATATACTAGTTTGATTATTATTTCTCTGAATGTGATTATTGGGTGTCTCATAATCCATGCGTAAACGAATATAGTTTGCAGCATAATTCTTACTACTGGAAGCACAACAGTGAAGCCAAATACGTTCCAACTAATACTTTTCTCAGTAGTCGTTCCTTTAAATTAAGTCACGACTACATATTGGAATTTTATTTCCCTTTCCTATCTGTTCTAATTAAAATACGTGATGAAACATTTTGCAGTGTCAGGTATCTTCATTTCACTGATGATTCTCTGTAGGTGTATCTGGTCATGGATGTTTTCCTTCGTAACTTCTTAAATTAAGTAGCATATGTTGTCATTCCTCAACGGCCAATGCTAAACTTTTGTGCATTATTAAGTAAGTCAGCTTCTTGTCCGTATTGCCCGCTTACTTCCTGATCTAGTGCAATCGTCAATAATCATAATTTGAAGCGTTGGGTCCAATTTTAATGAACTCCACTTCTCTTGACTCTGACTAATATTAATCCTCATGGATGGACACGTTTAACAACAATTTCTCTTCTGTCCATTGGATTAATCTCATTGAAAATTGCCTTCACCCATCATATGCCTAGGTCACTGAATATTGCATTGGGTCACCTGAAATTTAGAAAACCTGTGTTTCATAACGGAAATTGCACTAATAGTTTCTTGTCAAAATGGTCAGCATGTCTAATACTTACGAGTGCAAGTGTCCAGCACCTGACTCCTCTTCTTACCAGTGCTTATATCTTAGTCTGTGTCTGCATCTTATATTCTTCCTTACAGAAAATCATAGTATGGCCACTATCTTTGCGATTAAAATGGCCCATCAAGATATATGGAGTGTTAAGATTGTTTCTTCTCTCTTTCTATGATGATCACCGTACAAAATGAGATGTTTTCCATGATCCGGTTTCCCTGTTCCATTGGTAAAACCATTCAGCTTGCAAGGGGGTGATGGACCATCTCCATCACCCTGGAGAGTGACGATTCCACAGCGTCAGTTGGTATACCAGTTTTACTGAGCCTGTAGGAGCGACAATGGGTATGGGTTTCATAATAACTTCCTCCACGAAGCTCCCACCAAAGACTAAGAGTCTGGGATTTCACAGGGATTATGGCGTGCCCAGGCATAATCCATGGTTATGGCACTCGTTGACAGTAGAGGCAGGAATGAGGAACCTGGTAGCTAATCGATTTCCACTATACGTTGGGCTTGCGTGTTTATTGGGCGTATTCCAATGCCTCCCCCAAGGGAGTCATCTTGATGAGTCGCAAGGCAGGAACAGGACGTAAAACTACTCAACATTAATGGTAAATCCACTCAAGTATTCTTGAGTCTATACACTTTTGGTTCGAATTTGTTTAAATATGTGGCTCACCATGGCACTTCCAGCGATTGGTGGTTTGTTTTCTTGGGTTTATAATAATAATCATTAAAAACTTCATTAAGTCTAGGTATTTGTAGCCAAACTACTTTGTATCAAAAATGCAGTTGATTTCGGGTTTATGTGATATTCGCATTTTCATTAGAACTTTTTCCATTCCAAAATTAAGATGTGTTAAGTATGAGATGGACCATGTGCAATTTTTATGTATGAGCCTTCCTTCTATTGTGATATTTATTTCTTATCCCCATAAATCATAGGTACTTATAAGCAAGCTTATCTGCAAAGTACTAAACGTTTTATTAACATACTCAAATTGATTGATGATCAGTAACAAATGCTATACAGGGAAATATTTCCTCATGATATACGACCACTTGAGTTTGAAAAATAATATTGTGGATCTATCTCTTTTCATTTTGGTTTTCACATCCCATTCAAATTTTCTGTTGCCACTTCCATTCACAGCCACTTCAACTTCAGTACCGCTAATGTTAGATAATTTTATACAATAAACTACTAATTTTCATTGCAACAACGCAATAACAGTTGGGATTGTACAATTATTTAAGCAACCTTGTATAATTGTATCTTTCCTTTCAGAATATTGTTATACAAGGTGATCTACTTATCGATGATATTGCTCTTTGTGCCTAATAGTAACTTGACAATTTCTGCCAATTTTTCTTGTAAAATGTTCCCAATTAAATATATATACAGAGTGCCTCTTTTAATACTTTGACTGCCGTCATGGTCACCAGTGACCGGTGCAAGAGATTTTACTGAAGATCCAAATTTTTTGCAAAACTGATAAAAATAAATTGCAACACTTATTTTATAAATGCAGTTATTGTTAGAATATTGATGCAATCCTTTGGTCTTCAATAGCTGCACAATATGTACATTTTGAACAATTCAGTCAAACGCTGTAGTATTTCATAACATCACCACTCTAATGCAGCAAAATACGCTCTGCAGTCAATGTGTTAAATGAAGCTATTGAAACATTGTTGTTCCCAACGACACCAAAAAACCTTAAAAGATGTTTTTGGATAAATGCTTTCAGAAAATACTTTTTTATTATGTGATACAAAAGGAGACTACTGAGCTATATCATTAAAGAATCACCTTGTATATATGTTCATCTATATTTCCCATGCACTTTCTTCAACTACTATCTACAGCTATTATAAAGTACACAACCCTTTATACTTTGTATGCAGTTTATTTCCACAGCACTTCCATTTTCTTCCACATATCACAAAACTTTTTTGCATCGCAAATATTAATCACCTCACTTCAAGCTTCCGTGGCATCACACTTTACTATTTTATCCTAGATTTTCACACAGCTAATATTTTGGTACATACCAAAAATGTATCACGCTAGCTTTTTATACTATTCTGATATCTTGATGCAAATAAAAACTTTTACCTTCCTCAGGACACCCTTGAACATGTCTGATTTCTGATATTATAGGAAATGTCACTTGTGTAGGATTATATACTGAGATGATATGTAATAAACGGTATTAATTACAAAGTAGCTATATATGAATTTCTATAATGGTACTCGCACTATACTCTATGGGTTAAATGCTGACACACTCATTCACGCTGGTGGGTCTCTCATAGGAAAAATAGTAGGAGCCCACGAGGTGGATCCTTAGGCCCGGTGCCTCGCTTTTCTCTCAACATGCACTCTATCTCTCTCATTCCCAATTTGCACTAAATCACGCATCCCACACATGTGTGGAGTAGACCTTTCTATGTATTGATAATAAATACACGTTCAACTACAAAAGAAATAAACAGATTTTCTTGCTTCATGTATATAAAATGGCTAGAAAAATATGCACGATCATTCTTATCCATGGAAATTGTCTGTTTTTAGCTACTGGTTTCTCCTCTTATTCTTACATAATACTTATGTACATTTATTACGGTGCCTATGTAGTAAATGAATGATCTCAACGGTATTATGTTTCTCGGCAACATCAAGCACAGTTTCATAGTTTTTATTACGGGCATTAAGAACTGCTTTTAACAATCCAGATTCGTCTGCATATTGCAACAGTTCCACGACTGTTTCTTCATTGCATTTATCCGCAGCTTCAAATAACATATCAGTAATATTTAATAACATTACAGATTCACGCGATTTCATAGAAGCGTTAAATATACTTTCTAATACTTCTCTTTTATTTTTATAGCCCACTTCATGTAACTCTATCAAAACTGTATTAAGAAATTCTATATCGCCATTCTGTATACCCTCCGAAAAGTCTTCTTCATGACAGTCTTTTATGCTTAGAATGTCTAATATTTCATCAATAGTGTAAATCTTTTCTTGACAACCTGACATTCCTACCTGTTGTAGATGTTTAGTAATAGACTTTATCTTTTTACTTAATTTTAACACTTGACCGCTTACCTCAGTCAATGCTTCATCAAGTTGATAATTTTGATCGATACAAAGATCTATTACCCGTTCTAACATATCTATAACACAATCATTGGAATTATTTGTTATTTCCCTGACAATTGAATTTACCATAAAATAATATGGTCCATCGACATCCTTTAACTTCTCTATTATTTCTTCCCCATACGTAAACGCGTCAAATTTTAATCTGTTTAAACTATCTGTTATTATCTGACAGTCTGTGTCACTTACTTTACAAGCTTGAGAAAGGAAACTGTGAACATACCTAGGCATGAAAAACATTTGGGTTGTTCGAAGCTTCATATGCTCTGGGCATCGGTTGCAATTGTTATAATTATACATCAAAAGAATTTCCCTCAAATTTGAATTCATTAAAATTCTGTAACCTCGAAAGCAGTCAGAACACCTTATACCAGGTGCCTTAATAATTAATTTCAGTACTTTGTCAGACATTTCATCTAACTGATCATTAAAATTACTATTTCCTTCATTGATCACTTTAATTACTGTACCAAATACATTATGTATATAATAAATCTCTGTAATATGACCTGCGATTCTGGCAACATCACCATTTTCCATATGATAAATAGCACCAGATTCTAATGAAACCTTTAGAAGATTAGATAATTCTGCAGACATTCGACACATGTAAAACAAGCTTATGAAAAATGAATTTTTTTTAGGGAAAAGCTTAAAAATATTCGTACAAGAGAAATGAAAATCTGTAATAATTTCATGAAAATTCAGATAGCGATTGCAAGAAGGCCAATTCAGGTTAAACCCTCTTTCCGTAAGGAGATTCAGTATATCCTCTTTGTAACGAAAAATATTATACGCAATACACATTACAGCAGGTACACGACTAATTTTGAAATAATTAATGAAATTGATGTCTGCCTTTTCTATGAGCAGCTTAATTATATCTGCTGGTACGTAACACATAAAACCATCAGCTAACACAGAATGTTCCGTACCATCTGAGTGTTGGTAAGTCCTACTAACGTCAATTGTATCAGATTTTAAACAAGACCTCAAAACATTGTATTCACCCCTTTCAAGTACGCACTGGAGTAAAGTAACACCGTCTTTATCTCTCCAATTACTATCATAAGAAATTTTTTCTACAAGCACTTTTATGGTATCCTGATGATCATTTTTAGCGGCTAGCCATAAAGGACTGTAGCACCACCACGTTTCACTGAGATGCCTTTTCAAATATTTTACATTTACTTTGCGTCCGACAAAAAGAACAAGCCGTGCATATCCCATTTCAGCAGATACGCATAATAGCGCCAATTGTTTATGACGCTCTAAATTTGTAATAGTGTCAATCATTCTTTCCAACAACGACGACGAGTCAAATAATCTCAATAGCACTTTGATACAGGTTTCAGTATTTTCAGATTCGGAAACTCCATACATGCGGATTTTACTAATGAGTTCTGTAAATAAAACCTTTAACTTAAAGTTTTCTTTAAAGAAACTGCCGCTGTTTCTGCTGTTTAAATGTTCCTGTGCTATTAATATAAAGAAATTGCTGGTTTGTATTTCACAGTTTTCCGTTAGGACCGATACAAACTTATTGACGAACGTGTCCTCTTTATTTTGAATCGATGTAAATTTCGTCCAAAGGTAACTGGCTGCAAAATATTCAGCGAAGGTGCGGTGAACGAAGCAAGGTCCACCATTAACAATTCGATCAATCAATCCTGTCTTTTCTCCTCCTTCCTTTATACGTTCGATTAAACTCGAAAGTTGCTTTATTTCTCGCTTTGAAAGTAACTCTCTACACTTACTTTCTTGAAATAGCGAACAAACGGCTAATATCTGGTGATCTTTTGTAAACTCCTTCTGTTCTCTTTCGATCGTTCTTTGCGTATCAGGTTCATCCATATTTATACCGTGCTTCTTTTCTCCGAACCTAATCTTATCAAATTTGATCCTAACGAAACGCTTATAGAGAGGGAGCAAATTCAGTTGTTCCCGGAGGACCTGTTTGTCAACATTGGAAAGCTCCGTATGTCCAGAATCGTAGAATTCTTTAAAGGCATCTTTAAAAATCTCAGCGATCATGTAGGCGTGTAACGGTACACCCATGAACTCAGTTTCTTCTTTGTTAATGGATCTGGAGAACTGCTGCAAGAGTTCATCGGTGAAAATTTGACAGCGTTGAATATCTAGCTCGTCAAGTTCTAAATGCTTTTTCCAAAATTTCGCCATAAAGCTCCTGTGATCTTGTAGAGAAAATGGCTCCAACGTGTACGAAAATGTACTTAATTCGTCTTCTAATTGATGCAGAATGCCATAAGGACGAGTAGTTATTCGTATCTTCTGTGCTTTGGTACCCTTTAATACTCTCAGTAACTCTATCACCTTATCTGTATAATAAGGGCTAATTTCATCGAATCCATCAAACAGTAAAGCAATTTTACCTCGATTATAAAAGTAATTAAACAGTTCGATTTCCAATGCAGCTAATCCTACAATCTTTCCTTTTTTATCACTTCTCAGAGCTATTTCACCGCCATTTCCTATAACTATGAGTTCAAGTACACTACTGATGACTTGCTCTTTCCTTTCTTTAGTTTGTTTTGCATCCTCATTAAATGCCTGAAAATCTATAGCCCTGTACAAAAATTTAACAGCTTCTAGTTCATCAATTTTTCTATCACTACTCTGCCATTTACTAAAATCACTTGAGTGATCTAACAAATTAATTCTTATGATCCACAGAGTACGATAGTCAGGCAATATTAAACGTGTCAGTACAGTAGATTTACCCATGCCAGGTTCTGCAGCTACAATTGATACTTTGTCGGACATATCTGACATTTTCCTTTCGTCATATTTCTGAATGCTTTCTTCATCAGTGTTCAAAAATGCACGCAATTTTGATAAAGAGCCATAAGATTGTTGCCATGTGTACATGTCGCTTTCATTTTTTAGCCAGTGAATACTATATTCCGGGTATTTGTCACATAGGCTTGTGAAGTTTTGTTCGACGTCAGTAATCAATATTATATCTTGATTTGATCGAAGTTTGGGTTCTATAACATTATCATTATAAGTAACACAAAACTTAGACCTCTTCTTGTGAAAATCTTCTTTGATGAGTACATGACGACGAAACATTCGATCAATATAATAATCCTTGGTATCATTATACTTAAAGTCCGTAGGTGTTTTGCCTATCTCTACTTTCTCATTATGAATAAGCTTGGATAAAACGTGATGATCTATTAAATTTTTAGTATTTTCATTTATTAATGAACCCAAATTTATGACTTTTCCTTGAAATACAACTGCAGACTTCTCTAGAATATATTTTTGTGTTTCAGGAGTAAGATTAAGCAAGGTATAGTTTTCATCTTCCGTTTCAATATATTCCTCTGGGAAATAATTCATAAATTGTTCATGTAAATTCTCATCTTTTTTAGTAACTAAGATAATCTTCTTCAAAGGCTTCTTATCCATTATGTCTTTTAATTTTCTACACAATTCTGGTACACTTTTGCAGATATTGTCATCAGTATCACGTTCTTTAGAACCAATTATTAACGTATTTAAGCTAGATGAAGCAAACTCAGAGATTACTCTTTCTAGGTAATCCAAGTGGACAAAAGTATAGTCATTAACATTTCTATTTTCAAAATACTCAACCAATTTGATGTCACTTAATGTCTTTTCACTGGTGATAATGTTCAAAATTCGTTTATTTGATCCATGTACAAATTTATCTAATTCATCAGTTTTTATTGCGTGTTCAGTAAATTTAATGTCATTCTTCTTAACCTCGTGAACGTATATAAAGTTCAAAATAGTTAGCAGTGGACTATCAATAAAATCTTTCTTGGCTTGATCAAAAAAATTATCGCTTCTTGTTAAATAAGCTGCTACTTTCGGCTCCTTCCACCATTTTTGTATTTTATCATGGGCTTTCAAGAAAATTGCGTCACTTTTAAGATGGAAAAGACGTTCAGTTTCTTTGGTATCAGCATTATAGTGTTCATTTATTTCATCCTTGACAACCCTTTCTATTTCGTCCTCTTTAGGCTGATCTGTGTAAAATTTAAGCTTACCCAGAAAGTCTTTTACTAACCGTTTGTCATAACACTTGTCAGATAATGAGAGCCTAGGAAAGCCGCTGACACTAATCTCAAATCGATAACTCTCGAGATTTTTCTCTTTTAGATGTTCGTCTTGTGAAATTTTGCATTTCAACTTTTGAAAAAGCTGCTTTGCATTTTCTGGTAGCGATTCTGTATCAGTATTAAATCGTAGCATGTTTGTTCTTTCATCTAAGGTGAGCAGATTTCCTACTAAACCTGCGATGCCACCACTGATGTCAACATCTCCGTTACTCAACATCTTTTCGGAACCCACTGTGCTATCGTCGATCTTGACAATATTATTGTTTGTCAGGTTGGCTTCTTTTAACAGTGCAATAAGTTTAGAGGATAAATGATTTAGTCTTTTTTCTTTCTTCGCTTCAGTTCCTCTGACTTTGAAATGAATATTACCAAAAGTATCAGGAAGTCTGAACGATAATGACCTCAATTCTTCCTTTCCGGCAATTTCAAGAGTTTCTTTGTAGATCTGATGAGTTACCTCAATTTTCTCGAGATCATCTTTTAACCCTGAAATCGCTTTTGGAATTTTCTTTTCAATACATTTAAGTCTGTTATTTTTCTCGTCGAACGTTAGTACTCCACCTATGAGCTTGCTTATTGTTATCGCAGATGGATCCTTTAATATTTCATGTACTAGATTCTGAATTTCATCTGGTTCAAGTGTTGACTTTTTACAGCGTAGTGTGACCACTTTTTTATACAGTTCTTGCCTCAATATTGACAAAAGATCGTCATTGCTGTCTATAAAAGTTGGCAGAAATTTGCCTTTGCAATAATCTGTGCTTTCTGTATAGCAAACTCGTACAACATTTTGTGCTAAGGCAACATGGTAACATTTTATGAGTTCATCTGACATCATACTCCTGTAGCTATCGTCATCAGACAAAATAAATTTTGCCAAACGATCTGCTAACAGTTTAATACGTAGCTCCGATGCAGTTTTTACTAAAACATCAATTTCATTGTCTCCGCATTCAATTTGAAATATCTTTCCTCTTGCACTTGTGTAAATCAAGTCATCCCTCTTGCTTGTATATAGCTGTTTTATAAATTTCGTTTTCTGGAAACTCTCTTTAGCAGGTGTGTAAATGACAAAACTGCAATCGATATCTGCGAATTTACCTTTGAATATATGATCGTCGCTGTTCGGTTGGAACTTTTGCTTAATCTTTATGTAGCTGTCTAGATATTTGTACAGACTAAGATCTCCATCTTTCTTCTGTACTTTTTCAACAGTGACTTTCTCATTACTCGGATCATCCCTGTGCTTAGCCTGTATAAACATAACTCTTGCCTTGTCCCCACGTTTCAAGTTATACCTGATAATTACGTCATCCAAAGCACCTACTCCATTAACATTTGTTCCTAAATAAAAGTTGTCTATGTCTTCGTCATTTAACGCTCTGAGCAATAGCAACGTCAACAATTTAGTCTCATAAAGCTGACCACTGAGGCCAGACGTTCCAGATCTTTTTGGATAAAGAAATACAGACTGCTTCTGTTCGTTAGCTTCAGTATTATTTTTACTCATATTTTCCTGCTGCCAGTTCTCATCTGAAAACTGCTGAGGCAATCGTAATTCCTCAACTGAACATGATTGTCCACAGTATGCTTGGAAAATTTGAATAATGTTGCGCTTGTTAAAGCACTTAGCGATATCAAATGGGGTTTGACCATCCGTGTTTTTATTATTAATAATAGCTCCTCTATCTAAAAGTAGCTTCACAATTTCTGGCTCGTCTTTGAGAACAGCAATGTGCAAAGGAGTGTTCTGTTTATTATTAGCGTCTTTAGCATTGATGTTTGCTCCTTCTTTCAAACGTTTCTGGACCTTTTGCAATTTTTCTTCAGAGCTTTTATTTTTAAGTAGAGCATTATGCAGTTGTGCATTTTTAAGCAGTTTTTCCTCCTCGTTCAATTTCATACTTTCAGGTTGCTGTATACACGCACCTTTGTTAAGAATAAAAGCTTCTGGCAAGCCAAAACTGTAACGATTGCCTGTATCTTTGCTATCAATATGGAATAACTGTATTTGAATATTACCGCTACCATATTGTCTTGTAGTTCCACTGACAACGTTGATGTTTGCATCAAGCATTTGACTCATTGCCAGTATTTCAGTTTCGTCCCCGCATGTAATTGGATTCTCCGTATTTTCTAAGTAATTCTCAAAAGTTCCTGAAACAAACTCTCTAAACTGATTTTCATGAGAATTCATATGATCCTCTACACGGTTGCGAAATACATTTCTCACCAAATTCGTGAATATTTCATCATGATAGGCGATACCTACATTGTATACCAAATCTTTAACATAATCTAAACTTTGAAGTGCAACTTCTTCATTTCCAAATAAAGTTTCATACCTTTGCTGAAATAAAGCATCGTCGTTTCTTACTGGAATTAAGTAAGCCAAAGCGACAGACCAAAATAAACTATCATCACTGGGAGCAACAATTTCAACAAATCTCTCACCAATCCCGGAACTTAACCTTCTTCCTAATTCACCGCACAGTGCATTGCTTTGAAACATATTGAACTTCAAATATTATACTTCCATTGCACATTGAAGAAATCTGCGACGTAATTATCTTCTGATGACTAATAATCCTGATGAATAACAAAATCGTTCAGATGCTTTTACAAAAATACCTAGCATGTTATATCAAATAGATAGTGTTCCTCGACTGTTTACCGCCGAAAAGGCAATGCTGCACACTAGGTTATGAAACCCTCACTTTCAATATGCGAAATAAAAGAAATTGTTAGAATTCTCGGAAAGTATGGAAGTTTTATCATGTACATATTTGCTGCGGTTTCTGTCAAATATGGCATTGTTGTCTATCCTAAATAAAAATATAATAATTGCGAATGGGAGACAGGCAATATAAGATGCACGATTCGTTGACGAGTGTCTAATATACAGTTTGTAGACTTGGTTCATGAATGGTTGGCAACACCCTGATAATTTGTATATCACCAGTCTGCGCAATCTAGTAAAAAGTTAACCAATGGGACAGTGGGTCAAAACAGAATGGGTTGAATTTGGGGTTAAGGTAGGGTTCTGTTCTTATCATTACTTCTGCTAACTTTAACACTAATACTACTTTAACATTAAACTTTAACACCAGAACTACCGCTCCAGTCATTTTGACTAGTTTTACAATTTGATTTAAACATTTCTACTTTATGTTACATTTTTAATACTATAACTAAAGAAATAGTAAAATATGTTTTTCAAACGTTTTATTTATTCTGAACCAAAATAAATTTATATTATGGTTTCTTATACCAATAGCAGCCATTTTGAGTGGTATTTATTAACGCGGTCATTTAGATCTGAAGTCGTAAAACATTTGAAGATTCTGTTAAGAATATGTTATTGTTTTGTTTTGAAATTTGCTCGCTTGCTATGTCACAGTATTATATCAGGCAAGATTGTAAAAACAACCATCAAATATTATAGGAAGACCATCACGCTCTTGTTCATATAACGATATATTCAGAATACGACATATTATTTCAATTAGGGTAAGGTGGGAAAATAAATACAAAGATTATATATTCATTTTTGTAATAAATAGTTTTATTATAGTTTTTCTAAGCCCTGAAAATGGCAAAGCGATTAAAAACTTGTGAAGTATTGCAAAAATTGAATGATATACCAATAGAATGCTTTGATATAGAGGATGACGAACTCTATAACTGAAGATGAACCAGATGAACATGAAATTGAATCGTTTGGTATTCACGATAATCTTCTTGATAGTGACAGTAGTGGCAATGATGATTTAGACAAAGAATATGTTCAGAAATCTTCAGAAAGCGAATCTGAAAATAATGCGAATTTATAATATAATATTTCGTTCCGAAAAAATTGATGACGCACCGTATGCGTCATGAAAAAGAATTTGAGTATTTGCGTCTGACAGAATTGATGACGCACCAGATGCGTCATGAAAAGAAGAAAAATGATGAAAAATTTTTATATTTGACGCAGTATGCGTTAAGATTGATGAAAATTGATGACGCACCGTATGCGCGTCAAGAAAAGAAAAATTGATGACGCACCGTATGCGTCATGACGCAAAATTGCAAACATTTTTCTCCATGAAAATAAATGACGCACCGTATGCGTTATTTCAAAAAATGAAAATTGATGACGCACCGTATGCGTCATGAGGAAGAAAAGAAACATTATTATATTTGATAGCATTAAAATATGATGACGCACCGTATGCGTCATGACGAAAAAAATTCTAAAATGACTCTCCATGAAAATAAATGACGCACCGTATGCGTTATTTCGAAAAATTCAAAAATTTCTCTCCATAGAAATTGATGACGCACCGTATGCGTCACTTCGAAAAATTGCGAAAATTTCTCTCCATGAAAATTAATGACGCACCGTATGCGTCATGACGCAAAATTGCGAAAATTTCTCTCCATGAAAATTGATGACGCACCCTATGCGTCATATTGAAAAACTGCGAAAATTTCTCTCCATGAAAATTGATGAAAATATTTCGTTCCGACAAAACTGATGACACATCGTATGCGTCACGCCGAAAAATGTTGTCAACTTTAATATTTGTTTCCGTTAAAATGAATAACGCACCTTATGCGTCATGACGAAAAACTGTAATATTTGACATCATCAATATTCATGACGCACCGTATGCGTCACGGTGAAAAACTATGATATTTCGTCCCGACAAAATGAATGACGCATCGTATGCGTCATGAGGAAAAATTTGAATAATGTTAATACTTGGTTCTATCAAAATGAATGACGCACCGTATACGTCATGACGGAAAAATATAATTTTTGAGAAAATCAGTCTTCATGACGCACCGTATGCGTCAAGTTGGAAAACTTCTGAATTCTAATGTTTGCTACCGTCAAAACTGATGACGCACCGTATGCGTCATGGCGAAAATTTATAATATTTGGTATCGACAAAATTGATGACGCATTGTATGCGTCATAAGGAAAACTTTGAAAAACGTTCATATTTGCTTCCGTCAAAATTAATGACGCACCGTAGGTGTCATGACGAAAAATTTTCAAAATTCTAATATTTGCTTTGGTCAAAATTATGTTATAGTTTTTAAACAAAGTTTAATTATTGAAAAAAAACGAAGTTTAAAATGCACTTAAACCGAATAAACTTTCAGAAACATATGAATTTTGAAAAAATCGATGACGTATGCGTCATGAAGAAAAATTGGAGTATCGGATTCTCATGAAATTGATGACGCACCGTATGCGTCCTCGAGGAAGAAAAGAAACATTATTATATTTGATAGCATTAAAATTGATGACGCACCGTATGCGTCATGGCGAAAAACTATAATATTTCGTTCCGACAAAACTGATGACACATCGTATGCGCCACGCTGAAAAATGTTGTCAACTTTAATATTTGATTCCGTTAAAATTAATAACGCACCTTATGCGTCATGACGAAAAACTGTACTATTTGACATCAACAATATTCATGACGCACCGTATGCGTCATGGTGAAAAACTATGATATTTTGTCCCGACAAAATATTGATTAAAAAATTTAATTTACTTTGTTTTAAAATAAACCTTGAATTTAGCTGAAAAACTTGGATTATTCATTTGTACACCTAATACGTAAAAGAAGGTGTTCGAGTGTTTTCAAGTTCTGAAGATTCTAATGAAACTGTTTTACTAGAACCACAAAATGAAATTGCTGCAGACGGAAGTAGTTGGGAAAAAATAGAAGAAGGCGGCATATCTGGAAGATTGCCCCTTCATAATATTTTCAAAGACATATCCGGCCCCACAGGATATGCCAAAAGAAAATATTATGAAAGGTGATGTAAACAGAGCATTTTCTTTGCTAATTGACGATCATATGCTTGAACATATAATATCTTGCACAGAAGTAGAAGCTTCTCGAGTTTTGGGTGTAAAATGGACCCTAACAAAAACAAAATTGAAGGCTTTTATTGGAATTTTGTATGCGCGAGGAGCATACAAAACAAAAAATTTGAAACTTTCATATTTGTGGAACAGAAAATGGGGACCGAAATTCTTTTCCAACGCTATGAGTAGAAATGATTTTACCGAAATAATGACATTTATTCGGTTTGATAAAAAAAGAGACAGAAGTAAACGTTTACAAATTGATAAATTTGCTTTGATATCAGGTGTCTGGGGTAGATTTGTTCAAAATAGTCAGAATTGTTAGAAACCTGGTGAACATATTACAATTGACGAACAACTCTTTCCATTTAAGGCCAGATGCAGATTTACTCAATATATGCCAAATAAACCAGATAAATTTGGTATTAAATTTTGGCTGGCATCTGATGTTGAATCCAAATATATTGTAAACGGGTTTCCTTATCTAGGAAAGGATGAGACACGAGTAAAATCACAACCTCTAGGTGAATTTGTCGTACTCAAATTGATCGAACCGTATACCATGAAGGGAAGAACAATTACAACTGACAATTTTTTTACAACTTTATCTTTGGCATGTATATTGTTATAAAAAAAACTACCCTGGTCGGTACTATACGTGGAAAGAAAAGGGCACTACCAAAAATTTGTAAAGTAAAGAAGGATACTATGGCTCGTTTTTCGTCATTGTTTTATAAATCAAATGGGTGTTTTCTTACAATTTACAAAAGTAAGGCAAATAAGAAAGTTTTCGTGTTGAGTTCGAAACATAAATCCGTCGCCGTTGAAAAAAGTAACAATCGCTTACCTAAAACGATTGAATTTTATAATAGGACGAAATTTGGCGTGGATATTGCAGATGAAACGGCAAAGAAATATAGCGTCAAATCAGGATCAAGAATAATATATATATATTAATTATAAATAGGGTACTGTACCAATAATAGGACTACCACTATTTGTAATATATGTAAAAAGTATGTATGTGGAAAATGCGCTAAAAAAAAACTACGTTTGTAAGAAATGCGACTAATTATAATTGTTTATGCAAAATAAACTAGTTTATACAATAAAAATAACTTAACTTTGAAATATAAATTTATTTTAATATTTTTATTACCTCAGCATATATTCTTTGCTAAACTTATTGTTTTTACTAATGCGTAAGTGATGAAATGTGCTAATCCTAACTCATTAAATAAGTTAATAATACCAAAAATGTATTACATAAAACACGGATTTCCTTTTGTAAGAAAGTAATGAAGCAACAAATTTAAAAATATTCTATTATTAAGTATTTTTTTAAAACCAGACATTTTCATTGGTTTTGGTAGAAGTAGTTTTGCTGAATTGTCGGTAGTTCTAGTGTTAATTATTGTTCTCATCTGGGTAAACCGAACAATTAATTCGATGTACTTGTTTTCGTCATTGTTTATTAAAGAAATACAATTTTTTATTTTTTGTACACCGAATGACAATTTTGATGTTATTTTTCCTTCGTTATTAGTTTTCAAATTTGTTTTACAAACTTCTTTGACTAGAAAGTCTGCTGTTAGAACTTTGGTTTAAAATATGTTCAAATATCAATGTGAGTAACTATATATAATTTTTACAATGCGTGTTACGTATTTGTTTTTTATTTCTTCAAAATGTCGGTACTTAATAAACAAGAAAAATGCCTACATAAGTTTCTATGGTTTGCACATCAATGATCTCTTATTTTACTGCATTGAAGTAATAATTTTATTATTACTTTCACATGATATTTCTTTGTACCTTTGAAATCATAATAAATTGTAACAGTAGGATTCAGTGCAAGTTTATTAAAGAAATAATACAATTTTTTATTTCTTTGTACGCCGAGTGACAATTTTGGTGTTATTTTTCCTACGTTATTAATTTTCAAATTTGTTTTACAAACTTCTTTGACGAGAAAGTCTGCTGTTAGAACTTTGGTTTAAAATATGTTCAAATATCAATGTGAGTAACTATATATAATTTTTACAATGCGTGTTACGTATTTGTTTTTTATTTCTTCAAAATGTCGATACTTAATAAACAAGAAAAATGCCTACATAAGTTTCTATGGTTTGCACATCAATGATATCTTATTTGACTGCATTGGAGTAATAATTTTATTTACTTTCACATGATATTTCTTTGTGGCTTTGAAATCATAATAAATTGTAACAGTAGGATTCAGTGCAAGTTTATTAAAGAAATAATACAATGTTTTATTTTTTTGTACGCCGAATGACAATTTTGATGTTATTTTTCCTACGTTATTAGTTTTCAAATTTGTTTTACAAACTTCTTTGGCTAGAGAGTCTGCTGTTAGAACTTTGGTTTAAAATATGTTCAAATATCAATGAGAGTAACTATATATAATTTTTACAATGCGTGTTACGTATTTGTTTTTTATTTCTTCAAAATGTCGGTACTTAATAAACAAGAAAAATGCCTACATAAGTTTCTATGGTTTGCACATCAATGATCTCTTATTTGACTGCATTAGAGTAATAATTTTATTTACTTTCACATGATATTTCTTTGTAGCTTTGAAATCATAATAAATTGTAACAGTAGGATTCAGTGCAAGTTTATTAAAGAAATAATACAATGTTTTATTTTTTTGTACACCGAATGACAATTTTGGTGTTATTTTTCCTACGTTATTAATTTTCAAATTTGTTTTACAAACTTCTTTGACTAGAAAGTCTGCTGTTAGAACTTTGGTTTAAAATATGTTCAAATATCAATGTGAGTAACTATATATAATTTTTACAATGCGTGTTACGTATTTGTTTTTTATTTCTTCAAAATGTCGGTACTTAATAAATGTCGGTACTTAATAAACAAGAAAAATGCCTACATAAGTTTCTATGGTTTGCACATCAATGATCTCTTATTTGACTGCATTGGAGTAATAATTTTATTTACTTTCACATGATATTTCTTTGTAGCTTTGAAATCATAATAAATTGTAACAGTAGGATTCAGTGCAAGTTTATTAAAGAAATAATACAATTTTTTATTTCTTTGTACACCGAATGACAATTTTGGTGTTATTTTTCCTTCGTTATTAGTTTTCAAATTTGTTTTACAAACTTCTTTGACTAGAAAGTCTGCTGTTAGAACTTTGGTTTAAAATATGTTCAAATATCAATGTGAGTAACTATATATAATTTTTACAATGCGTGTTACGTATTTGTTTTTTATTTCTTCGAATGTCGATATTTAATAAACAAGAAAAATGCCTACATAAGTTTCTATGGTTTGCACATCAATGATCTCTTATTTGACTGCATTGGAATAATAATTTTATTTACTTTCACATGATATTTCTTTGTAGCTTTGAAATCATAATAAATTGTAACAGTAGGATTCAGTGCAAGTTTATTAAAGAAATAATACAATGTTTTATTTTTTTGTACGCCGAATGACAATTTTGGTGTTATTTTTCCTTCGTTATTAGTTTTCAAATTTGTTTTACAAACTTCTTTGACTAGAAAGTCTGCTGTTAGAACTTTGGTTTAAAATATGTTCAAATATCAATGTGAGTAACTATATATAATTTTTACAATGCGTGTTACGTATTTGTTTTTTATTTCTTTAAAATGTCGGTACTTAATAAACAAGAAAAATGCCTACATAAGTTTCTATGGTTTGCACATCAATGATCTCTTATTTGACTGCATTGGAGTAATAATTTTATTTACTTTCACATGATATTTCTTTGTAGCTTTGAAATCATAATAAATTGTAACAGTAGGATTCAGTGCAAGTTTATTAAAGAAATAATACAATTTTTTATTTTTTTGTACGCCGAATGACAATTTTGGTGTTATTTTTCCTTCGTTATTAGTTCTCAAATTTGTTTTACAAACTTCTTTGACTAGAAAGTCTGCTGTTAGAACTTTGGTTTAAAATATGTTCAAATATCAATGTGAGTAACTATATATAATTTTTACAATGCGTGTTACGTATTTTTTTTTATTTCTTCAAAATGTTTTTAAACAAGAAAAATGCCTACAAAGTTTCTATGGTTTGCACATCAATGAATTTCTTCAGGTAGCTTTGAAATCATAATAAATTGTAACAGTAGGATTCAGTGCAAGTTTATTAAAGAAATAATTTTTTATTTTTTTGTACGCCGAATGACAATTTTGATGTTATTTTTCCTTCGTTATTAGTTTTCAAATTTGTTTTACAAACTTCTTTGACTAGAAAGTCTGCTGTTAGAACTTTGGTTTAAAATATGTTCAAATATCAATGTGAGTAACTATATATAATTTTTGATACGTATTTGTTTTTTATTTCTTCAAAATGTCGGTACTTAATAAACAAGAAAAATGCCTACATAAGTTTCTATGGTTTGCACGTCAATGATCTCTTATTTTACTGCATTGAAATAATAATTTTATTTACTTTCACTAGCTTTGAAATCATAATAAATTGTTTTCAGTGCAAGTTTATTAAAGAAATAAAAATATTTATAATTTTTCGAATGACAATTTTGGTGTTATTTTTCATAGTTAATAGTTTATTATTTGTTTTACAAACTATCATTTGACTAGAAAGTCTGCTGTTAGAACTTTGGTTTAAAATATGTTCAAATATCAATGTGAGTAACTATATATAATTTTTACAATGCGTGTTACGTATTTGTTTTTTATTTCTTCAAAATGTCGGTACTTAATAAACAAGAAAAATGCCTACATAAGTTTCTATGGTTTGCACATCAATGATCTCTTATTTGACTGCATTGGAGTAATAATTTTATTATTACTTTCACATGATATTTCTTTGTAGCTTTGAAATCATAATAAATTGTAACAGTAGGATTCAGTGCAAGTTTATTAAAGAAATAATACAATTTTTTATTTTTTTGTACGCCGAATGACAATTTTGATGTTATTTTTCCTTCGTTATTAGTTTTCAAATTTGTTTTACAAACTTCTTTGGCTAGAAAGTCTGCTGTTAGAACTTTGGTTTAAAATACGTTCAAATATCAATGTGAGTAACTATATATAATTTTTACAACGCGTGTTACGTATTTGTTTTTTATTTCTTCAAAATGTCGGTACTTAATAAACAAGAAAAATGCCTACATGTTTCTATGGTTTGCACATCAATGATCTCTTATTTGACTGCATTGGAGTAATAATTTTAGTATTACTTTCACATGATATTTCTTTGTACCTTTGAAATCATAATAAATTGTAACAGTAGGATTCAGTGCAAGTTTATTAAAGAAATAATACAATTTTTTATTTTTTTGTACGCCGAATGACAATTTTGGTGTTATTTTTCCTACGTTATTAGTTTTCAAATTTGTTTTACAAACTTCTTTGACTAGAAAGTCTGCTGTTAGAACTTTGGTTTAAAATATGTTCAAATATCAATGTGAGTAACTATATATAATTTTTACAATGCGTGTTACGTATTTGTTTTTTATTTCTTCAAAATGTCAGTACTTAATAAACAAGAAAACATAAGGGTCCATGGTTTGCACATCAATTTGACTGCATTGGAGCAATAATTTTATTATTACTTTCACATGATATTTCTTTGTAGCTTTGAAATCATAATAAATTGTAACAGCAGAATTCGGTGCAGATAGGTTCAAAAGATGAATACTAAAGCTATAAAACCAAAAGAGTAGAGAGATAAGAAACATTAGCGTTAGTAAATCTGAAAATTCCTTATTGGAAACTGATTTGAACGAAGATCAGTAAATTGTATTCAGCTGACCACGCAAGCAGGGGTTCCTCTTACGAGGAAAACTTTGAGCCACAAAAAGTTTATTTGCAGTTAGTAACCCAGAAGAAAAAAAAGATTGACTGGCTCATGAAAACGGTAAAATTACAAAATGGTAAGTAATGTAGTTGACTATACCAATGGAGATACACTGCACTATGATTAAGCAAAACCCACTTTATCTAATAAAGGGAATAGAACAATCTGTTCTATCCCATCCCATATTTGAGCTTTCATATAAATAAGTGCATACATTCTGCAGCATTATAACTCGAACATTAAAATGTATATTTCTTATGGTAAAATCATTGGAATTACTGAATCAATTGCTAGTTTGTATTTAGAGGTAGATATTTCTTGATTTTATGCCACACGTACAGCCACATAAAGAATTCGGCTGAGAGGAGGTTGGAAGTATATAAAAGGTATTAAGAAAAAGAATACGGTATATACGCAGTACATAAAACAGCCTATATTCAGTAAAGGAGCTTAGTAAACAGAGGTCAAATAACTGACTTAGTGATATCCAAACCATTTGACCATTTCATTCGTCCGGTATCCCTCTCAAGTCAATTTTCAGGTGTTGCTTATCTGAATTTGGTAGTTAACATGTTGACTGCTGAGCGTATTTTGCTGTATTAGAATGGCGATGCTTTGAAATGCTACAGCGTTTGACTGAATTCTGTAAAATGTAAATAATGTGCAGGTATTGAAGACCAAAGGGTTACATCGCTATTCTAACAACTGCGTTTGTAAAATAAAAATTGCTACCCATTGCAAATATTTTGGAGATTCAGTAAAAATTGTTCCACAGGTCATCGGCGACCATGACGGTAATAAAAGTGTTAAAAGAGGCATCCTGTATATATATTTAATTAGGAACAGTTTACAAGAAACGTTGACAGAAATTGTCAGGTTACTATTAGATGCAAAGAACAATATCATCGATAAGTAGAACATTTGTATAACAATATTCTGAAAGGGAAGACACATTTATGCAAGGTTGCTTAAATAATTGCATAATGCCAAGTGTTAATGCAACGTTGCAAAGGAAATTAGTAGTTTATTGTATAAAATTATATAACATTAGCGGTACTGAAGTTGAAGTGGCTGTGAATGGAAGTGGCAACAGAAAATTAGAATGGGACGTAAAAACTAAAATGAAAAGTGAAAAGATAGATCCACAAGATTATTTTGCAAACTCAAGTGGCCGTATATCATGAGGAAATATTTTCCTGTGTAGTATTTGTTACTAATCGTCAATAAATTTGAATGTGCTACTAAAACGTGTAGTACTTTGCAAATAAGATTGCTTATAAGTACCTATGATTTATGGGAATAAGAAATAAATATCACAATGAACGGAAGGTTTATACATAAAAATTGCACATTGTCCTTTTCATACTTAATACGTCTTAATTTTGGAATGGAAAAAGTTCTAATAAAAATGCGAATATCATATAGACGCGAAATTAACTGCTTTTTTGATACAAAATACTTTGGTTGCAAATAGCTAGACTTAATGAAATTTTTAATGATTATTATTATGAACATGAGAAAACAAACTGCCAATCGTTGGTAGTGCCATAGTGAGCCACATATTTGAGGTATAATAATTTGCAGGTACTGGAGACCAGAGGATTAGATCACTATTCTAACAACAACTGCATTTATAAAATAATAATTACTACCCATTGCAAATATTTTGGATCTTCAGTAAAATCTCTTCCGCACAGCAGTCAAAGTGTTAATACATTAGCTTAGCACTTGGACGATATGCCTTTGGCAGAAAGATTATCGCTGTGGTAGATGCATGATGTGCATTCACCTGATTTTCTGCATCATGTGATCATTAAACATGTTGTCTAGTCAAAGGTGGATTGAACATGGTGACTTTCTTGTTACTGAGATATTTGAAAAGCAAAGTGTATGTTTGACCGATAAATTATTTAGAAGACTCATAAAACTGACTCTGTGAGAAGATGTCAATCGTGTAAGGAAATTAATGGATCATGTATGGAGTACCTTTTCTAATTAAAAAACCGCTAGTTTATATCACAAGAATGGTTGACCTATCAATATACGTTTCCTGAAACCTGTTCCATACAAATAGTTGATTTATTCTAATAAAGCGGTAACATTTTCCCTCTTTGCCTTCGTGTTACTGAAATATTTGAAAAGCAAAGTCTATGTTTGACCGATAAATTATTTAGAAGATTCATAAAACTGATTCTGTGAGAAGATGTCAATCGTGTAAGGAAATTAATGGATCATGTATGGAGTACCTTTTCTAATTAAAAAACCGCTAGTTTATATCACAAGAATGGTTGACCTATCAATCTACGTTTCCTGAAACCTGTTCCATGCAAATAGTCGATGTATTCTAATAAAATGGTAACAATATTTTGCCTCTTTGCTTTTTTTTTTCTCGTTCGCTGCTTTCAAGACCCATCACTGGCGAAATAGATTACGTAGAATGTTAGGGCGGGGATCAAATTACACTTTATTTCAGACTGTCTGCGTTCAGCTGACATTCAGTCGTTTGGTTACTGTTCGTGAAGTAACAGCGCTAAAATCACTTGCTTTCAATCTCCTCAACGCATTAGAGACACACACCTGCGTATGTGCAGTTAGTTTTCTTTAATATCAGGTCTACCAGAAAGTGCTGTCCGTTCTTCGAATAAAACAAAGTACACATTTTTATTACCGTCAATAAACTTTATTAAATAATATAATTGCCATTATTATTAATGACTTCCTGCCAGTGTAAGGGCAATTTGTGTATCCCATTTTTGCAAAATGTTTCATCTTTTGTTACGAAAAATTGAACCCGGGCCAGTTTGATATCTTCTTCATTCTTAAATTTCTTGCCCTTCAGAAAATGTTGCAAGGACAAAAACAAGTGATAGTCGCAAGGTGCTAAGTCCAGGGAATATGGTGGATGCGACAGAATTTCCCAGCCTAGTTCTGCAATTTTATAACGAATCCCCAAAGCAGCATGTGGCCTGGCATTATCATGATGCAGTATGATGTCCTTCCTATTGAACATCGCCAGCCTCTTTTCTTCGACTGCTGTCTTTAAATTATCCAGTTGCTGACAATACTTCTCCGAATTGAGCTTTTCATTCGGTTTCAAAAGCTCATAACGTATTGGACCTCGAATGTCCCACCATATACACAACATTCTCTTATTCAGAGTCAAATTTGGTTTACCGGTGAAAGGGCTAGGTTTTCCAGGTTCACAATATGTCCTTTTCCTTACGATGTTTTTGTAGCTAATCCACTTTTCATCCCCAGTTATCGTCTGGTTCAAGAAGGGCTCGATTTTGTTCCGAGCAAGCAGAGATGTGCATATGACGACTTGATCATCCAAATTCTTCTGACTTAATTCATGGGGCACTCATCTTGAATATTTCCACACCAATCCTATCTTCCGAATATGGTCCGAAATGGTTTGCTGAGCTGAATTAAGCCTTTCTGTGATCTCCGATGTTGTCAGAATAGGATTTGCTCCGACATGGTCTTAACACTAGAAAGACTGAAACTTAGCATATACCTATATTGCCCAAAAGCAGTCAAAATGACTGTAATGTGAAAGAATAACTAATGTGTAAAGAAATTTATTTAACACTAGAAGGACTGAAACTTCGTATATACCTATATTGCCTAAAAGCAGTCAAAATGACTGTAATGTGAAAGAATAACTAATGTGTAAAGAAATTTGCTTAAAATTAATTTTTAATATTTTTCATATTATTTACAGTAACACAATAAGTTATTAGTAAGTATTAACAATAAAAAAAAGTTTACTTCACTAGGAAAAAGAAATAATTTTTACATTATTTGTACATTTTAAGCAAATTAAAGTGGAAATCTTTTCATGTGTACATCTTCTGCAAACATACTTTTGACATTTTTCACATATATTATTTGTTTTCTTATTGTGAAAAAGTTGTACTTGACAAATTTTTTGTTAGTTAGAATATGTTGTATTTCGTGATGTCGCAGTTGATCTTTGTGGGTCTTCATGTTCTGATGAATTTTTCTGTCTTGCAGCTCTGTAATCGTTGGAAAGCTGTTCTGCTAATTGAAACAAGAACTGTTTTCGTTGTATTTGTATTCCTGTCGCTTCTCTGCAAAGGATCCAAGCATTTATAGCAGCCAAATCTAAAATATTGAAAAATATTTGGAGGGGCCATCCACGAGAACTAGATTTTACTCTATATTTTCTGGCCATTTCATCCACCATATCAACTCCAAATTTTGTTTTGTTATAAAACTGAATAGGGTCTGGTAACATTTTTTTATTACTTTTATCAATTTTCACAAATTTATGCCTGGAACTTAGAACAGCTACTCTTTTGTTCGGTTTGCTTTTATATATTGTAAGGACACAATTTTCTGATTTATATAGGAGAGTAGAAAAACGAGACATGTTATCCTTCGTTTGTTTCGCTGCTTTGGGTACTTCTCTTTTATTTCCTCTAATAGTTCCAACTAGTGTTGTTTTTTTGGCCAATAATTTTGTCGCGAGTGAGATGCTAGTGAAAAAGTTATCGGTCGTGATATTCTTTCCACAGTTTGTATATGGCTCGACAAGTTTCAAAACAACGTGTTCACTGAGAAGCATCGACGATGGTCGTTGTTCATCTTTCCCCAAATAAGGAAAACCATTCAAAACGTACTTGCTACTAACATCTGATGCGAGCCAGAATTTGATGCCAAATTTGTTGGCTTTATTAGGCATATACTATAAACTTGCACCCGGCTTTTGTCCGAAATAATTGCTCGTCAACTCTTATATTTTGCCCTGGTTGATAGCAAGCTTGACTATTTTCAATGAACTTGTCCCATATTTCCGAAACCAAGGCAAATTTATTTGCTTGTAGACTCCTACTTCTTTCGGTTCTTTTGTCAAAACGAATAAATCGTAGGATTTGCTTGAACTTTTCTCTGGCCATAGTTTTTCGAAAAAATTCCGGACCCCACTTTGCTGACCGTAAATAACTTAATTTAAAATTGTTTGCCTCGTAAGCTCCACGATCATATAAAATGCCAATAAATGCACGTATTTCCGGTAATGTTGTTGTTCAATCATATGCCAAAATTCGGCGGCCTTCTTCTTCTATGCACTTTTTTATATGTTTGATAATATAGTTATGTATTGTCAACCAGAATGGACTGACAAGATTCGAATACAAGTACTACTTTAGTTATTGAGCAACTGCAACTAATCAAGTAAATGCCCAAATCGACAATTTACCATGAACTTGTATGTTATCATGTGACGGTAATAAAAAAAATATATTCTGTCATTCCAATCCAGAGCCGACTGGTCATATAAGAAATTTACTCAATTCAATAATAAAAATCATTTGATTACTTAAAATTTTCCGAGCAGTCAAAATTACTGCTTTTACGCAATATAGGTATAATACATACATATATACCGGAAATGAAGGAGGGGGAGGCAAATACAATGATTAATGAACGCATTTATATGTTGTACAAAAAGTCACAAAATTATAAGAAGCTATGTCATTATATACATAATTGTTTTTCTAATTGAAATTGAAAAGCAGTCAAAATGACGTCCTTAGGCAATCAAGTGCTAAGTAAACAGTCGAGGAACACTATCTATTTGATATAAAATGCTAGGTATTTTTGTACAAGCATCTGAACAACTATGTTATTCAGCAGAATTATTAGTCATCAGAAGATAATTGCGTCGCAGATTTCTCCAACTGCGCAATAGAAGTATAATATTTGAAGTTCAATATGTCTCAAAGCAATGCACTGTGCGGTGAATTAGGAAGAAGGTTAAGTTCCGGGATTGGTGAGAGATTTGTTGAAATTGTTGCTCCCAGTGATGATAGTTTATTTTGGTCTGTCGCTTTGGCTTACTTAATTCCAGTAAGAAACAACGATGCTTTATTTCAGCAAAGGTATGAAACTTTATTTGGAAATGAAGAAGTCGCACTTAAAAGTTTAGATTGTGTTAAAGATTTGGTATACAATGTAGGTATCGCCTATCATGATGAAATATTTACGAATTTGGTGAGAAATGTATTTCGCAGCCGTGTAGAGGATCATATGAATTCTCATGAAAATCAGTTTAGAGAGTTTGTTTCAGGAACTTTTGAGAATTACTTAGAAAACACGAAGAATCCAATTACATGCGGGGACGAAACTGAAATACTGGCAATGAGTCAAATGCTTGATGCAAACATCAACGTTGTCAGTGGAACTACAAGACAATATGGTAGCGGTAATATTCAAATACAGTTATACCATATTGATAGCAAAGATACAGGCAATCGTTACAATTTTGGCTTGCCAGAAGCTTTTATTCTTAACAAAGGTGCGTGTATACAGCAACCTGAAAGTATGAAATTGAACGAGGAGGAACAAATACTTAAAAATGCACAACTGCATAATGCTCTACTTAAAAATAAAAGTTCTGAAGAAAAATTGCAAAAGGTCCAGAAACGTTTGAAAGAAGGAGCAAACATCAATGCTAAAGACGCTAATAATAAACAGAACACTCCTTTGCACGTTGCTGTTCTCAAAGATGAGCCAGAAATTGTGAAGCTACTTTTAGATAGAGGAGCAATTATTAATAATAAAAACACGGATGGTCAAACTCCATTTGATATCGCTAAGTGCTTTAACAAGCGCAACATTATTCAAATTTTCCAAGCATACTGTGGACAATCATGTTCAGTTGAGGAGTCGCGATTGTCTCAGCAGTTTTCAGATGAGAACTGGCAGCAGGAAAATATGAGTAAAAATAATACTGAAGCTAACGAACAGAAGCAGTCTGTATTTCTTTATCCAAAAAGATCTGGAACGTCGGGCCTCAGTGGTCAGCTTTATGAGACTAAATTGTTGACGTTGCTATTGCTCAGAGCGTTAAACGACGAAGACATAGACAACTTTTATTTAGGAACAAATGTTAATGGAGTAGGTGCTTTGGATGACGTAATTATCAGGTATAGCTTGAAACGTGAGGGCAAGGCGAGAGTTATGTTTATACAAGCTAAGCACAGGGATGATCCGAGTAATGAGAAAGTCACTTTTGAAAAAGTACAGAAGAAAGATGGAGATCTTAGTCTGTACAAATATCTAGACAGCTACATAAAGATTAAGCAAAAGTTCCAACCGAACAGCGACGATCATATATTCAAAGGTAAATTCGCAGATATCGATTGCAGTTTTGTCATTTACACACCTGCTAAAGAGAGTTTCCAGAAAACGAAATTTATAAAACAGCTATATACAAGGAAGAGGGATGACTTGATTTACACAAGTACAAGAGGAAAGATATTTCAAATTGAATGCGGAGACAATGAAATTGATGTTTTAGTAAAAACTGCATCGGAGCTACGTATTAAACTGTTAGCAGATCGTTTGGCAAAATTTATTTTGTCTGATGACGATAGCTACAGGAGTATGATGTCAGATGAACTCATAAAATGTTACCATATTGTCTTAGCACAAAATGTTATACAAGTTTGTTATTCAGAAAGCACAGATTATTGCAAAGGCAAATTTCTGCCAACTTTTATAGACAGCAATGACGATCTTTTGTCAATATTGAGGCAAGAACTGTATAAAAAAGTGGTCACACTACGCTGTAAAAAGTCAACACTTAAACCAGAAGAAATTCAGAATCTAGTACATGAAATATTAAAGGACCCATCTGCGATAACAATAAGCAAGCTCATAGGTGGAGTACTAACGTTCGACGAGAAAAATAACAGACTTAAATGTATTGAAAAGAAAATTCCAAAAGCGATTTTAGGGTTAAAAGATGATCTCGAGAAAATTGAGCTAACTCATCAGATCTACAAAGAAACTCTTGAAATTGCCGGAAAGGAAGAATTGAGGTCATTATCGTTCAGACTTCCTGATACTTTCGGTAATATTCATTTCAAAGTCAGAGGAACTGAAGCGAAGAAAGAAAAAAGACTAAATCATTTATCGTCTAAACTTATTGCACTGTTAAAAGAAGCCAACCTGACAAACAATAATATTGTCAAGATCGACGATAGCACAGTGGGTTCCGAAAAGATGTTGAGTAACGGAGATGTTGACATCAGTGGTGGCATCGCAGGTTTAGTAGGAAATTTGCTCACCTTAGATGAACGAACAAACATGCTACGATTTAATACTGATACAGAATCGCTACCAGAAAATGCAAAGCAGCTTTTTCAAAAGTTGAAATGCAAAATTTCACAAGACGAACATCTAAAAGAGAAAAATCTCGAGAGTTATCGATTTGAGATTAGTGTCAGCGGCTTTCCCAGGCTCTCATTATCTGACAAGTGTTATGACAAACGTTTAGTAAAAGACTTTCTGGGTAAGCTTAAATTTTACACAGATCAGCCTAAAGAGGACGAAATAGAAAGGGTTGTGAAGGATGAAATAAATGAACACTATAATGCTGATACCAAAGAAACTGAACGTCTTTTCCATCTTAAAAGTGACGCAATTTTCTTGAAAGCCCATGATAAAATACAAAAATGGTGGAAGGAGCCGAAAGTAGCAGCTTATTTAACAAGAAGCGATAATTTTTTTGATCAAGCCAAGAAAGATTTTATTGATAGTCCACTGCTAACTATTTTGAACTTTATATACGTTCACGAGGTTAAGAAGAATGACATTAAATTTACTGAACACGCAATAAAAACTGATGAATTAGATAAATTTGTACATGGATCAAATAAACGAATTTTGAACATTATCACCAGTGAAAAGACACTAAGTGACATCAAATTGGTTGAGTATTTTGAAAATAGAAATGTTAATGACTATACTTTTGTCCACTTGGATTACCTAGAAAGAGTAATCTCTGAGTTTGCTTCATCTAGCTTAAATACGTTAATAATTGGTTCTAAAGAACGTGATACTGATGACAATATCTGCAAAAGTATACCAGAATTGTGTAGAAAATTAAAAGACATAATGGATAAGAAGCCTTTGAAGAAGATTATCTTAGTTACTAAAAAAGATGAGAATTTACATGAACAATTTATGAATTATTTCCCAGAGGAATATATTGAAACGGAAGATGAAAACTATACCTTGCTTAATCTTACTCCTGAAACACAAAAATATCTTCTAGAGAAGTCTGCAGTTGTATTTCAAGGAAAAGTCATTAATTTGGGTGCATTGATAAATGAAAATACTAAAAATTTAATAGATCATCACGTTTTATCCAAGCTTATTCATAATGAGAAAGTAGAGATAGGCAAAACACCTACGGACTTTAAGTATAATGATACCAAGGATTATTATATTGATCGAATGTTTCGTCGTCATGTACTCATCAAAGAAGATTTTCACAAGAAGAGGTCTAAGTTTTGTGTTACTTATAATGATAATGTTATAGAACCCAAACTTCGATCAAATCAAGATATAGTATTGATTACTGACGTCGAACAAAACTTCACAAGCCTATGTGACAAATACCCGGAATATAGTATTCACTGGCTAAAAAATGAAAGCGACATGTACACATGGCAACAATCTTATGGCTCTTTATCAAAATTGCGTGCATTTTTGAACACTGATGAAGAAAGCATTCAGAAATATGACGAAAGGAAAATGTCAGATATCTCCGACAAAGTATCAATTGTAGCTGCAGAACCTGGCATGGGTAAATCTACTGTACTAACACGTTTAATATTGCCTGACTATCGTAGTCTGTGGATCATAAGAATTAATTTGTTAGATCACTCAAGTGATTTTAGTAAATGGCAGAGTAGTGATAGAAAAATTGATGAACTAGAAGCTGTTAAATTTTTGTACAGGGCTATAGATTTTCAGGCATTTAATGAGGATGCAAAACAAACTAAAGAAAGGAAAGAGCAAGTCATCAGTAGTGTACTTGAACTCATAGTTATAGGAAATGACGGTGAAATAGCTCTGAAAAGTGATAAAAAAGGAAAGATTGTAGGATTAGCTGCATTGGAAATCGAACTGTTTAATTACTTTTATAATCGAGGTAAAATTGCTTTACTGTTTGATGGATTCGATGAAATTAGCCCTTATTATACAGATAAGGTGATAGAGTTACTGAGAGTATTAAAGGGTACCAAAGCACAGAAGATACGAATAACTACTCGTCCTTATGGCATTCTGCATCAATTAGAAGACGAATTAAGTACATTTTCGTACACGTTGGAGCCATTTTCTCTACAAGATCACAGGAGCTTTATGGCGAAATTTTGGAAAAAGCATTTAGAACTTGACGAGCTAGATATTCAACGCTGTCAAATTTTCACCGATGAACTCTTGCAGCAGTTCTCCAGATCCATTAACAAAGAAGAAACTGAGTTCATGGGTGTACCGTTACACGCCTACATGATCGCTGAGATTTTTAAAGATGCCTTTAAAGAATTCTACGATTCTGGACATACGGAGCTTTCCAATGTTGACAAACAGGTCCTGCGGGAACAACTGAATTTGCTCCCTCTCTATAAGCGTTTCGTTAGGATCAAATTTGATAAGATTAGGTTCGGAGAAAAGAAGCACGGTATAAATATGGATGAACCTGATACGCAAAGAACGATCGAAAGAGAACAGAAGGAGTTTACAAAAGATCACCAGATATTAGCCGTTTGTTCGCTATTTCAAGAAAGTAAGTGTAGAGAGTTACTTTCAAAGCGAGAAATAAAGCAACTTTCGAGTTTAATCGAACGTATAAAGGAAGGAGGAGAAAAGACAGGATTGATTGATCGAATTGTTAATGGTGGACCTTGCTTCGTTCACCGCACCTTCGCTGAATATTTTGCAGCCAGTTACCTTTGGATGAAATTTACATCGATTCAAAATAAAGAGGACACGTTCGTCAATAAGTTTGTATCGGTCCTAACGGAAAACTGTGAAATACAAACCAGCAATTTCTTTATATTAATAGCACAGGAACATTTAAACAACAGAAACAGCGGCAGTTTCTTTAAAGAAAACTTTAAGTTAAAGGTTTTATTTACAGAACTCATTAGTAAAACCCGCATGTATGGAGTTTCCGAATCTGAAAATACTGAAACCTGTATCAAAGTGCTATTGAGATTATTTGACTCGTCGTCGTTGTTGGAAAGAATGATTGACACTATTACAAATTTAGAGCGTCATAAACAATTGGCGCTATTATGCGTATCTGCTGAAATGGGATATGTACGACTTGTTCTTTTTGTCGGACGCAAAGTAAATGTAAAATATTTGAAAAGGCATCTCAGTGACACGTGGTGGTGCTACAGTCCTTTATGGTTAGCCGCTAAAAATGATCATCAGGATACCATAAAAGTGCTTGTAGAAAAAATTTCTTATGATAGTAATTGGAGAGATAAGGACGGTACTACTTTACTCGAGTGCGTACTTGAAAGGGGTGAATACAATGTTTTGAGGTCTTGTTTAAAATCTGATACAATTGACGTTAGTAGGACTTACCAACACTCAGATGGTATGGAATGTTCTGTGTTAGTTGATAGTTTTATGTGTTACGTACCAGCAGATATAATTAAGCTGCTCATAGAAAAAGCAGACATCAATTTCATTAATTATTTCAAAATTTGGGGTGTACCTGCTGTAATGTATATTGCGTATAATATTTTTCATTACAAAGAGGATATACTGAATCTCCTTACGGAAAGAGGGTTTAATCTGAATTGGTCTTCTTGCAATCGCTATCTGAATTTTCATGAAATTATTACAGATTTTCATTTCTCTTGTACGAATATTTTTAAGCTTTTCCCTAAAAAAAATTCATTTTTCATAAGCTTGTTTTACATGTGTCGAATGTCTGCACAATTATTTAATGTTCTAAAGAATTCATTAGAATCTGGTGCTATTTATAATATGGAAAATTGTGATGTTATTAGAATCGCACAACATATTACAGAGATTTTTTATATGCATAATGTATTTGGTGCAGTAATTAAAGTGATCAACGAAGGAAATAGTAATTTTAATGATCAGTTAGACGAAATGTCTGACAAAGTACTGAAATTAATTATTAAGGCACTTGGTATAAAGTGTTCTGACTGCTTTCCAGGTTACAGAATTTTAGTGAATTCAAATTTGAGGCAAATTGATTTGGTGTATGATTATAACAATTGCAACCGATGCCCAAAGCATGTGAAGCCTCGAATAATCGAAATGTTTTCCATGCCTAAGTATGTTCACAGTTTGCTTTTACAAGCTTATAAAATAAGTGACACAGACTGTCAGATAATAACAGATAGTTTAAACAGATTAAAATTTGACGCGTTTACGTATGGGGAAGAAATAATAGAGAAGTTAAAGGATGTCGATGGACCATATTATTCTATGGTAAACTCAATTATCAGGGAAATAACAAATAATTCCAATGATTGTGTTATAGATATGTTAGAACGGGTAATAGAACTTTGTATCGATCAAAATTATCAACTTGATGAAGCATTGACTGAGGTAAGCGGTCAAGTGTTAAAATTAAGTAAAAAGATAAAGTCTATTATTAAACATCTACAACAGGTAGGAATATCAGGTTGTCAAGAAAAGATTTACACTATTGATGAAATATTAGACATTCTAAGCATAAAAGACTGTCATGAAGAAGACTTTTCGGAGGTCTGCAGAATGGCGATATAGAATTTCTTAATACAGTTTTGATAGAGTTACATGAAGTGGGCTGTAAAAATAAAAGAGAAGTATTAGAAAGTATGTTTAACGTTTCTATGAAATCGCAAGAATCTGTAACGTTATTAAATATTACTGATATGTTATTTGAAGCTGCGGATAAATGCAATGAAGAAAGAGTCGTGAAATTGTTACAATGTGCAGACAAATTTGGATTCTTAAAAGCAGTTCTTAATGCCCGTAATAAAAACTATGAAACTGTGCTTGATGTTGCCGAGAAACATAATACCGTTGAGATCATTCATTTACTACATAGGCACCGTAATAAATGTACATAAGTATTATGTAAGAATATGAGGAGAAATCAGTAGCTAAAAACAGACAATTTCCATGGATAAGAATGATCGTGCATATTTTTCTAGTCATTTGATATACATGAAACAAGAAAATCTGTTTATTTCTTTTGTAGTTGAACGTGTATTTATTATCAATACATAGAAAGGTCTACTCCACACATGTGTGGGATGCGTGATTTAGTGGAAATTGGGAATGAGAGAGAGAGAGTGCATGTTGAGAGAAAAGCGAGGCACCGGGCCTAAGGATCCACCTTGTGGGCTCCTACTATTTTTCCTATGAGAAACCCACCAGCGTGAATGAGTGTGTCAGCATTTAACCCATAGAGTATAGTGCGAGTACCATTATAGAAATTCATATATAGCTACTTTGTAATTAATACTGTTCAATCATATCATCTCAGTCTATAATCCTACACAAGTGACATTTCCTATAATATCAGAAATCAGACATGTGCAAGGGTGTCCTGAGGAAGGTAAAAGTTTTTATTTGCATCAAGATATCAGAATAGTATAAAAAGCTAGCGTGATACATTTTTGGTATGTACCAAAATATTAGCTGTGTGAAAATCTAGGATAAAATAGTAAAGTGTGATGCCACGGAATCTTGAAGTGAGGTGATTAATACTTGTAATGCAAAAAAGTTTTGTGATAGGTGAAAGAAAATGGAAGTGCTGTGGAAATAAATTGCATACAAAGTATAAAAAGTTGTGTACTTTATAATAGCTGTAGATAGTAGTTGAAGAAAGTGCATGGGAAATATAGATGAACATATACAGAAGGAGATTCTTTAATGGTATAGCTCAGTAGTCTCCTTTTGTATCACGTAATAAAAAAGTATTTTCTAAAAGCATTTATCCAAAAACATCTTTTAAGATTTTTTGGTGTCGTTGGGAACAATAATGTTTCAATAGCTTCATTTAACACATTGACTACAGAGTGTATTTTGCTGCATTAGAGTGGTGTTGTTATGAAATACTACAGCGCTTGACTGAATTATTCAAAATATACATAATGTGCAGCTATTGAAGACCAAAGGATTGCATCAATATTCTAACAATAACTGCATTTATAAAATAAGTGTTGCAATTTATTTTTATCATTTTTGCAAAAAATTTGGATCTTCAGTAAAATCTCTTGCACCCGTCACTGGTGACCATGACGGCAGTCAAAGTATTAAAAGAGGCACTCTTGTATATATATTTAATTGGGAACATTTTACAAGAAAAATTGGCAGAAATTGTCAAGTTACTATTAGGTACAAAGAGTAATATCATTGATAAGTAGATCACCTTGTATAACAATATTCTGAAAGGAAAGACACAATTATGCAAGGTTGCTTAAATAATTGTACAATGCCAACTGTTAATGCGTCGTTGCAATGAAAATTAGTAGTTTATTGTATAAAATTATATAACATTAGCGGTACTGAAGTTGAAGTGGCTGTGAATGGAAGTGGCAACAGAAAATTTGAATGGAATGTGAAAACCAAAATAAAAAGAGATAGATCCACAATATTATTTTACAAACTCAGTGTTGGTCGTATATCATGATGAAATATTTCCCTGTATAGTATTTGTTACTGATCATCAATAAATTTGAACATGTTAGTAAAACGTTTAGTACTTTGCAGATAAGATTGCTTATAAGTACGTATGATTTGTGGGAGTAAGAAATTAATATCACAATGGACGGATGGCTCATACATAAAAATTGCACATGGTCCATCTCATACTTAATACATCTTAATTTCGGAATGGAAAAAGTTCTAATGAAAATGCGAATATCACATAAACCCGAAATCAACTGCATTTTTGATACAAAATACTTTGGCTACAAATACCTAGACTTAATGAAGTTTTTAATGATTATTATTATAAACCCAAGAAAACAAACCACCAATCGCTGGAAGTGCCATGGTGAGCCACATATTTAAACAAATTCGAACCAAAAGTGTATAGACTCAAGAATACTTGAGTGGATTTACCATTAATGTTGAGTAGTTTTACGTCCTGTTCCTGCCTTGCGACTCATCAAGATGACTCCCTTGGGGGAGGCATTGGAATACGCCCAATAAACACGCAAGCCCAACGTATAGTGGGAATCGATTAGCTACCAGGTTCCTCATTCCTGCCTCTACTGTCAATGAGTGCCATACCCATGGATTATGCCTGGGCACGCCATAATCCCTGTGAAATCCCAGACTCTTAGTCTTTGGTGGGAGCTTCGTGGAAGAAGTTATTATGAAACCCATACCAATTGTTGCTCCTACAAGCTCAGTAAAACTGGTATACCAACTGACGCTGTGGAATCGTCACTCTCCAAGGTGATGGAGATGATCCATCACCCCCTTGCGAATCGAATGGCTTTACCAATGGAACAGGGAAACCGGATCATGGAAAACATCTCATTTTGTACGGTGATCATCATAGAAAGAGAGAAGAAACAATCTTAACACTCCATATATCTTGATGGGCCGTTTTAATCGCAAAGCTAGTGGCCATACTATGATTTTCTGTAAGGAAGAATATAAGATGCAGACACAGACTAAGATATAAGCACTGATAAGAAGAGGAGTCAGGTGCTGGACACTTGCACTCGTGAGTATTAGACATGCTGACCATTTTGACAAGAAACTATTAGTGCAATTTCCATTATGAAACACAGGTTTTCTAAATTTCAGGTGACCCAATGCAATATTCAGTGACCCAGGCATATGATGGGTGAAGGCAATTTTCAATGAGATTAATCCAATGGACAGAAGAGAAATTGTTGTTAAACGTGTCCATCCATGAGCATTAATACTAGTCAGAGTCGAGAGAAGTGGAGTTCATTAAAATTGGACCCAACGCTTCAAATTATGATTATTGATGATTGCACTAGATCAGGAAGTAAGCGGGCAATACGGACAAGAAGCTGACTTACTTAATAATGCACAAAAGTTTAGCATTGGCCGTTGAGGAATGACAACATATGCTACTTAATTTAAGAAGTTACGAAGGAAAACATCCATGACCAGATACACCTACAGAGAATCATCAGTGAAATGAAGATACCTGGTACTGCAAAATGTTTCAGCACGTATTTTAATTAAAACAGATAGGAAAGAGAAATAAAATTCCAATATGTAGTCGTGACTTAATTTAAAGGAACGACTACTGAGAAAAGTATTAGTTGGAACGTATTTGGCTTCACTGTTGTGCTTCCAGTAGTAAGAATTATGCTGCAAACTATATTCGTTTACGCATGGATTATGAGACACCCAATAATCACATTCAGAGAAATAATAATCAAACTAGTATATGGTGTACTACGGGATAATATATGGCTCGTGATATCAAGGATAGTTTACATCATACAAAGTGGCAAACGATCCAATTGTGTATATAATTCTATATTGACGCAACTTCACTGATGCAGATTCAGAAAACAGGAAATACGAATTTTTAACAATTCTCTATTTTTCGAAACGTACGTTTTGATCGAAGGAGAAATATCGTTTGCACTGACAAATACTAAATTATGCGGTGATAATTTAGCACTTATCGACAATACATATGTTTGAAATTGATTAGAAATGCGATACGCTTAAATTAACACTAACGCAACGGGTCAGGCGTGGAATTGAATATTTTTGCGAAAATAATTATTAGTTTAGAACTACGTAATGAAGAATGTGACTAGAATGCGGATGTTTTCTATAAAAATGTTTGCCCGATGTAAGTTTGATGATGTAGCAGACGGAGGATTTTAAGATCAAAGAATTACTAATTTGGGGTAATTTGCACATGTTCACTACCGACTGATCAGATTGTATGACAAATTCTATGCCACATGTATAACATTGATATGAAATATGCAGCAGGCAGAAAAAGTCATAAGATATTTTTGCAAATTTATTTTTGATAAATGTCTCAAAGAGTAAAAGAATATGTTCGTAATTATTTGTTCTGTCTTCCGCTCTGAATATTCGAAGAAATGAAGGGACGTTACACTGTAATTAATATAAGCGGTAGCCTGTTGTTTGCGATTTTTCACATTAATCATGATTGCCTCATTAAAAAAGCGATTTTTAACACTAGATTTACGAATGTTGATTATATATCTACTTTTACTGAAGTGAGCCAATTTGACTCATACAAGAAAATTGAAGTTTTTTGCAAAGAAAGTTGTTCAAAATCAATTTAAATGAGGGATTTATTATTAAAAAATTCATTGAAAACATTTTTTACATATAGACTCTGTTTTTGAAATACATTTTCCGCAAATATTTCTATTACGTTTAAGCAGTTGGACCAGAGACGTCTTTGAATATGGTATAACCCGCTAATCTACCTACACTTTTACCTTCGTTCAATGTTTCCCATAAAGTCCCATCAGCACTTTTTTCGGCTCAAATTTCTGTATCAGTAGATGTATCGATAGCGTCCAAATCATTTTCGCTTTCAGAATTAGACATAACTCTAGCTCTTTTTTTACTAGAAGCTGTATAACGAAAAACTTCATCTTCACTTTCAGTTTCAGAATTAGAAATAACATTGGTTCTTTTTTGCTAGGAGCTATATAACGAAGATCTTCATCTTCACTGCTTGAAAATTCGATTCTATTCACTTCCTCCTCTAATTCAATTTCGTTTTCACATTGGTCTATATCAATTGCATCCGTTTCATTATCTGATTGGTCCTTGCTTATGTTTATTAGTTTTTTCAACAAAAGAAAATTTTTCTGATTTTTTCCCATAATGGCAACCGTAGATAATCAAATAAAATAAATATCAATTATAATACCTTTTACAAATAAATGACAAAATTACCTTTGTGGGTCAAATTTTTCTTGAAAAAATGAATTTTATAAAATTATAAATTATATGTTATTTCACTAAACTTGCAATGCTCACGCGCGATGTATAAATCGAAATGATGACGGAAGTGGGTAATAATGCGGCGGAGTAGCGAAAAAAAGTGACGATGGCTCTGATATACACACAAATATTGTATGGGAGGAATGCAAAATGAAATGAGAAACAAATTTCGTGCGACTTAATAAGTATATAATATATAATATAATAAATTTCGTGTGTTATGCGATTCATTGTTAAATCATTCTATGAATCAAATTGGCTGACAATCGTAAAAGTAGGTATACCAGATTCGATAATGCGAAATGAAGGGGTCTGCGGGGAGGAGGAATGAACATTTACATATATTTCATTACTTAACTAAAAACCAAGGTCCGTTTTTAAAAAATAATATTAAAGTTTTATATATATATAGCAATAAAATTTTTAATGAGTCAAATTGGCTCGACTTCGTAAATCTAGTGTTATGTTAATAAGTTTTACCAATAGAAAATGGCTTCGCAAAATGTACTAAATTGTATTTAACGTATGTGTATGTGTATATATTTATGTATGTTTTTTGCATATATATATGTACATACCGTATTAGGCGTATTAACGTATTATCAGTTACACATATCTGTAACGTATATTTTAACGATTGTATTTATATATTGTATATTGCGTGTGGCAATTTCCGACCTACTTACTTCTTTCTTATGAAACAAAATGAAAGGTTCTTTGCACAAATGGAACAAACTCTATGCTAGGCTGTATTTTCAAGAAACTTATAGAAAAAGATAATAAAAAATGAGGATATAAAGTTTCTGCTGAAAATATTGAAAATAAGAATACAGAACAAACTCCAAGGAATATGTTACTTCTTGTTAACAAGTAATTAAGCGGTAAGGGTGCCATCAGAATTACGGTTTTTTTTTCAAAAGAAATAAGAATTACCCATTGTGCAATTGTAATGAATAAAAAATATTGCCTTTCTTCGTGGTTGGATAAACTAGGATAAATTAGATATACTACAACAAGTAAAATATAATAAACCGGAGACTTAACGATATATAATATTTTATTGTTTATAAATAATCTTATATATTATATCATTTTCACTTTAATTGTGCAATATAGAATGAATGAAAGTAAAATAAGTAAAAATATTTAAAAACCGTAAGCACGGATAATAATACATTGTGATAATGATTGTAAGGTAACAGAAAAATATAATGAAGTTAATCCATAATGATTAAAAACATTGGAAATCATGTAGGGACTGGTAGACCAATTTAGAAATAATCTAAGCTAGAATAATTTGAAGTAAGAATAATTTGAACTTCCTAAAGTAACTGGTCGCATAATATGTATAAGTGAGAAAATCAACCTAAGTCAGAAAGGTAAACCTATAAGATGTGGTAAAATAGAAAAGGTGCTGAAAGTAGAAAAAAGCGGTTATCAATGAAAGGCACATTTCAGATTTAATCTTTTTATGCTTGCGTAGGTAGTCACATCATTTTAAAAGCTACCTGGTTATATATAAATACGAGATTTATTGTCAGTTGCAAGTGAATGATCATATATTTTGTACTTTCAATAAAGAAGTATGACTATAAAAAATTGATATATTATTAATTATTATATCTATTGATATAATGAATTGATTGGGTGATTCTGATATTCTACCTTCAACTTAAGTGTTGTTGAAATAGATCAAATGAAAATCAATTCAAAGTGACGTTAAAATAAAATAACTTACCTCATATGTATTATATAATATCGTCAATATGTTCTCATTTTATTCATACGTAAAAAGTGAAAAAAGAATAGTCTTTGGTAAAGAATATTAAACATCTTATTGTTACCTTTTATTCGGTGTTTTTACCTTAGTTCGGTGCCATACAAAGGCGAGCCCTTTATCAACATTTCATTGCACTTTGTGCAAATTTATGCACTTTGGATTAGAAGGAAATCAGTTTCTAGGCTTTGTTATAGATTATTATTGCAGCTTTTCAAGAAATTTCCGACAATACACGCAATTTGCTATATAGCAAAAATTTGGTAATGAACTATTGCTTGAAATTGATCGCAGTTTCAGTATTTTCTGTACTATTTGTATTTTGTAAGAAAAAATGATTTGCACTCCTTCCAATTGCTCGTTGATGTCAATTCGAATTAAACACTTAAAACAATGTGGAGGTATTTGAATTGAAAATACCGCCGTAGAAAACTAGAAATTGAGAGTTCAAAATTAAGAGTTGCAAAACTACGAAATTACTATACGAGATATTACAAATTAAACACTGTAAATTGCGAATTTAAAAAGTAGAAATTGAGAAAAAAAATTACAAGTTGCGAAGCAGCGAAACTAAAAATGTTAAGTTTCAAATTTAAATGTTGAAAACTGAGGAATTGCAAAATTAAGAATTATAGAATTAGTACTTATAGCTTAAATATTAATGCTTGCAAGATTAAAAATTAAATACTGAAAATTGAAGTATATAAACGCGCAAAATGTAATATAGCTTATATTTTCTAGATTATGGATAAGCATATTGCATTTCGTTTGCTGGTACGTATCATAAAAACGTAAAAAATCTTGTTCCTATTCAATCTGTTTCAAGCGTTTCTTTGATAGCTTGTCATGAATATTTTTCTCATCATGTTGGAACGCTGTTTTGTACAAATCCTTGTCGGCTGAAGTTTCAATATAATAATACGTATAGCAATAAAGAAAAATATTAATCAGTGAATTTGGAAAGTGTCCGACGACACACCGTAATCGTTTTTTTTTTACATGTTTTGAAAGGTTTATCTGTGTGGAAGATGTTAGTAGAACCTTTTTTTGGAATTTCGTAAATGATATAAAAGATATAGCACTTTGTTAAAATGTTGTCTTGGCGGATTCACTCAAAATTCAAACGAAAGTTCGAATAATTTGATTTGGAAAGTGGCCCCAAAAACGATTAACAGCAGTGTTCCAATTGTAAAGATCGCGGCGAATATTGCGGTTTGTCTATTCAACGACGGGATGACGTCATTGTTAAAAATGATGCACACGATGGGGATGAAAATTGGCCGGAATCCTACAGAATTCGCGCTTTCTTATAACAACCGGCGCATCACTCATATTTTATGGGCCTGGAACAGATGATGATACGTAAGTTGAAAAAGACACATTCTTATTTACACGTAAACTTATCGCAAAACTTTAAACACGTTTTTTTCGAAACTATGTTCTTTAAACTTGACACGAATTTTTCTCGAAAATGACGCAATCGATTTGAATGCGGTTTTTTCCAATCGATTCTATATTACATTTTGCACATCCTGTCGGATGCTTTCTTTTTTATTCTTATTCTTTCTATTTTTTTTATGTCACAAACTGAAACTTTAACCGAGAAATCGATACTATAATTTCAGTAGTCCGCCATTTTGTTAAAAATAACATTTTTTACAATCCCATCCGATAGGATGTGTAAAATATTATAACTATTAAGAATGTCTTTATCTCTTTTGTTTCAGACGGAAATATGTGAAAAAATAAATTTAAAAAAATATCTTAATATAGTACAAGGTTCATATGTTAAGCCCCAAAAAACAGAACTTCCTCCCAGACAGCACACAGATATCTAAAACACGTCTAAAAGATAACCTTTTTTCCGGAAAGATATCTTTCAGTAGTGACGTAAAGGCATCAGAAAGATGACGAAAAGTTGTCTTATGACCCGGTTTCCGTTGCCTAAAAGATGACGTTCAGACAAGTCTGAAAGACAACATTTAGGCATCATGAAAAGACGGCATTTAGACACAGTCGAAGGACAATATTTAGGCATGCCCGGAAAAAAATAATTTCTGCTGATATATCTTATATTATATGAGCCGTTTATTTTGAAAGTGACCTAAGTCCAATTGTGAATTTTTTTTTGTTAACTGTTTTTATGACAGCTAACCTAAAATTATAAACGTTATTACAGTCAACCAAAAAGAAATTGTTGAAAAATGGACTTAGGTCAGTTTCAAAATAAACGGCTCATATAATATAATGATATATCAGCCAAAATTATTTTTTCTTGGGCATGCCTAAATACTCTTTTATGTTTTATATTAAAATGATCGCAAGGATATTTATTTGTGTTCCATTTTTAATTTTTAATATGGATATTGTTCGTTTACAATAATAAATATTACTATGAAATACGTTCAATGCAACTACACAAATTGTTTAAATATTATTTCTGTTTTTGAGTTCTTAATTAATAAAAAAAAATATGAAGAAGCAGAAAAAGAGGTAGAAATACAAACTGAAAAACGAATAACAGTAGTTAAAGTAAATAATAGTTAACTTTCACGGCCATACTTTTTCAGGTGATACGTGTATTTGTCACCTGCTCTCCGTAACCTTTCTGAAAACAGGTGACACAATTCGAATTCCGTTGAATTGTCGTTGCTTTCAAGTACAGTCCCTGAAGAGATAATGAAAATACATAAAATTATCAACAATTCATTATAGATACGTGACAGAAGTTTTATTTTCTAACATTTAATAAAAATTCTTATTGACAATGTAAGCAAGAAAAAACTTACGGATAATGAGTTTCGCAAAGCTAGTACTTTTTATTCCGTACGTATTTCTCTGTCCATCCCAAGTGAGATTTTTGGCAAGTTTGTTAATTAGCATTGTAGATATGACATTGGAAATATGCTTTCAACTATTTTTCCCACCAATTTGACGTATTCTTGCTCTCTGAAAAATACATTCAGGATGTATGTATATGCCACTTAGAGCTTACGATTAGCAGTTAAAAATACGATTTAATAACATAGCTAACATACCAAATGCTTCTTCAAGGTGCTATCATCGTCCAAATTCGAACAAAATTGTTTGAATTCGTCAATAGAGTTTATTGGAAAGGGGGGGGGGGGGGGGGGGGCAATCCATCTACCCCGTTGACGACCTCTACATTCTCGGGCTTGTCGCGGTTTAATAAACACAATATCGTCTTTATTTTTCTTTCCATTGTATTCCAACGTGTCTCCAAAAATTCACCTAAAACAAAGTCTTCTTCAAGTATGTTCTTAACGAAGTGGAACATTACAAAATTAGAGTACAAAAATAAAACTCACACGCATGGCATAAATGATGTCTGGGACTCTCGTTCCAAGTGACCTCTGTAGCACTTGAACATTGCTTGTTTGCACTTGATTCTTGTTCCTTTTCCTTTTCATGCATTAATTTTACAGGAATTCGCGGATTGTTGTCTACTATAAAAGAAATCATATTGAACTGAAAGGAAACTTATAGAGAATAATAATATTTTGTATAAAGCGATTACGTGGTTTTTATACACACCGGAAATTATTGTTGATTGTTTTTCTTGTCTTTTTATGCATGTAGAAGCGCCTCTTCGGATCTTCTGATAAGGTCGATTTTCGTCATTCTCATCAAGCTCATCATTCTCATCTGTACAAAACAATAAAAAAAGTTGTATCAATTACGTAGTGACTGCGTAACCCCCCCAAAAAACCTTTTAAAGGTAAAAAAACACCGCCAAGTACAACAAAAATTCCTTCCATTAAAAAAATCCCCCCTAAAAAAATGATTTCAAAAATCAAACATCTTGCAAAAACTACTTTACTGAAAATCCTTAAATGCAGCCCAAGAAAGGAGTGTACTTGTCTTTTTAATGTGGAAGTTTCTGCTTTCAATCAATGGTTCAAAGAAATCAACGCTGTTGCCAACAAGATTTCTTCTAAATTCATTAGAATTTTTCTCCTGTATAAATTGGTCCTGTATTTCTAAAGCTTTTAGACAATTATTTTTTTGCCTTTGTCCCAAATGCCGGAAATCTTTGCGTTTTGGCATCTTGTTCGAACTTATTCGACCTTCGGCATAAATGAACACTGCAAAATGTTATAATACTGAAAATAGCATCAATCACAATAAAAAAGGAAGCTCGCATTATTTATTTACATGCATCTTAAAATTTTTATAAAAAATAAAAATAAAAATGTAAACTAGAAAAATAGAAAAAGTAAGGTTAACTGGACTTTAGGTATACAGAAATGAAGCCAAATAACCTAGTTTTTCTAATTTATTTATTTTTTTCAACGTACTATGAAATCAATGTAATTTCTGCCAATCGAATACTATTCTTTTTACTTATAACTAAATGAATGTATAATAAACACTTACCGTTAAATTATTTTTGTTTCACCGAACTAATTTTCACAATAGTAATTCGCCAACTAGTGTTTAGCACAAAAAACATCTTTAATATTTTGGCATCTTTTAGATGTCCATAAGGCATCATTAGGTTATGCCGAAAAGATATCTTTCAAAAGTCGTCATATGGACATCTTTTAGTAATATGTGCTGTCTGGGCGTAATATTATCAATACTGGCATCCTTATGTGATAAAAATGTATATCCTGTCTTATCTGGTGCCGTATATACACACACATATATATATATATATATAGTAGTTCTATAAGATAAGAAAACAAACTGACAGGCTACGACTCTCAGAAAAATTTGTCTTTTTTTCCTATACTAAGAATTGCATAGTCTGAGATGTGTGAACAAAATTCTGCACCCTCCGATGGATCATTTCACACGTTGGATGATTGTAGTTGCTTGTTTCGGTCTGTCGCTTTGGAGTATCTGTTGCCAGTCAAAAACGACGATGCTTTGTTCAGGCGACGGTATGAGACGTTGTTTGGAAATGAAGAAACTGTGGTGCAGAATGTTGACTACGTCAGAGACTTGGCGCAAAATTTGTCTGGTGTTTATGGCGATGAAATATTTGGAAACATTGTCAAAAATGTGTTTCGCAGTCGAGTGGTTGACTACATGCGTTCCCATCAAGAGTTTACAGATTTGACGGAGGGAATATTTGGGAATGGAGATGAAGTCAAAGTAAAGGCAATGAGTCGGTTGCTAAACGCAAGAATAAGTATTTCTGGACAAACTTCGTATCTTTCTGGCAATGGAAATATGGAAATAAAGATAATTCATGTGCGTATTCAAAGCGGACAGAATCATTACAACTTTGGTTCAGCACCAATATATAATATACCTGATAATGTTGATACACAGTTGTTACGTCAAGAAACTAAGGAATTGAGTGACGAGGACAAAGTACTGAAAAATGGTCAGTTGTTCAACGCCATACGTAAAAATAAGGCGTCCGCAGAAAAGTTGAAGAAAGTCCTAAAGCGCTTGAATGAAGGCGCAGATGTTAATGCCAGCGATGCTAATGATAAGAACAATACGCCTTTGCACGTAGCTATTCTCAAAGAAGAAAGGGAAATTGTCAAGTTACTTTTAAATAGAGGCGCAAGCGTGGTTAACAAAAATGCTGATGGCGATACTCCGTTAGATATTGCTAGGTGTCTTTGTAAAAAGGATATTGTTGATATTTTGATGACGCACTCTAATAAATCTTCTGTTCAATTTAATGGTTCAGTGGATAAGAAAGAAAAAAAGCTAACGAAAGCAAAGAAACAGAGTCGCTGTGTCTTTATCCAAAAAGGCCTGGAACCTCAGGTCTGGGCGGTCAGCATTATGAGACAAAATTATTAATGCTCTTATTGCACAGGGCTTTGTACAACCAAGATATACAGAATTTTTACCTAGCGACCAACATGGATGGAATAGGAGCGCTTGACGATCTAATTTTTAGGTACAGCCTCAAAGCGCAAGGTATCCCAACAATTTTCTTCATACAAGCAAAACACAGGGATGACACCAAAACCGACAGGGTCACCGTTGAAAAAGTGTGCAAGAATGATGGCGATTTTAGTTTGCATAAATATCTGGACAGTTACCTAAGAATTAGGCAAAAGTTCAATGCAAACTCTGACGATGACATGTTCAAAGGTAAATTTGAAGCAATGGATTGTAATTTTGTCATCTACACTCCTGCCGAAGAAAACTTCCATAAAAAGAAATCGGTGGGATACGACTGCATGGACAAAAAAAGTAATCTGATTTACACAAGCGGGGTAGGAAAGATATTCCAGTTTAAATATGAGGACAGCGATGTTAATCTTTTACTGAAAACTGTGTCTGAATCCCGTGCCAGACTATTGGCAGAACGTCTGGCAAAGTTTATTTTCTTGAATGATAACCATCAGAACATAATGTCAGATGAGCTTATGAAAACGTACCACGTGTTCCTGGCGCAGAAAGTTATAAAAGTAAACGCAGAATCAGGAAAGTTTCTTCCGTCATTTTTTGACGATAACCAACATCTGTTGTCAATATTCAGGGAAACGCTTTATAAAAAGGCGTTACTCACCTATCGTAAGAGATCAGGAATTGAACCTGCGCAGCTGATGATTTTGATAGACAACGTATTAAAGAACCCATCTGCACCTGCGTTAAGTAAATTAATAGGAAGCGTTCTCACGTTCAATGCAAAAAGTAACAGGGTCAAATGCGTTGAGAACAAAATTCCACCGGACGATCCCCAGTTGAAGGACAGTTTGGAGAAGATTGCGGTGACGCAGGAAATTCAGGAAAAAGCTTTGCGAATGGCAGGGGAGGATGAATTAAAGTCACGTTCTTTTAGACTGCCTAGTACGTTTGGTTGCATTGACCTTAACGTAAGGGGGTCTGAAGCGAAGAAAGAAAGGAGATTAAATCACCTAACCGCAAAGCTCATCGAGTTGCTGAAACGTACTGAGAATGCGAAGGATAATATTATCAGGATTGACGATAACGTAGAGGGTCCTGAAAAGGTATTAAGCGACGGAGACGTAGAAATCAATGGTGGTATCGGAGGGTTGGTAGGCAACCTGCTTGTTCTAGACGAGGAAACAAACAAGCTGAAATTTAACAATGATAAATCATCGTTGCCAAACAATGCACTGCGACTTTTGCAAAAGTTGGAAAGCAAAATTACGGAGGATAGTTACTTAAAGAAGAAGGACCTACGCTGTTATAGATTCGACATTAACGTTACAGGATTTCCTAGGCTTTCACTAATCAACGAGGAATATGATAGAAGTTTGGTAAAAGACTTCTTGAGCAAGCTAATGTTTTACACCAACCAACCGAAGGAGGACGAAGTGGAAAATATTCTGAAGAATGAAATAGATGAGTATTACAACGCTGATAAAGGAAGAACTGAGTTATTTTTTCATATTAAAAATGACGCAATCTTCTTGAAAGCTCACGATGCGATACAAAAGTGGTGGAAGCAGTCGAAGGCAGCTCCTTACTTAACGAAGAATTGCAAATTCTTTGACAAAGCGAGGGCAGATATTATTAAGAGTCCGTTACTGACCATTTTGAACTTTGTGTGCGTTAATGAAGTAAAAACAATTGGAATTGAGTTCAGCGCAGATGCAGTTGCGATGGAAGAGTTATCCAAGTTTGTGTCCGGATCCAGGAAGCAAATTTTGAACATAGTCACCAGCGAAACTGCACTAAGTGGTATGAAAATAATTCAACATTTCGAAAGTAAACATTCTAAAGACTACGCTTTCTTGGACTTAGCTTATATTTTAAAGACTTGCTCTTACAAAGAAGTAATATCCCAGTTTGGAGATGCGACGTTGAATACATTGATAATTGGATGCAAAGATCTTTGCAGCGATGAGTGTTTGGAAGATTTTTACAAAATATTGAAGGTTGTAATAAATAAAAAGCCACGTAAGAAGATTATCTTCTTTTCTAAGAGGGATGACACTTTAGCGGAGCAACTTGGAAAACATTTCTCTGAGAAGTATTACACGGTCGAGGATAATAAGTGTAGATTGACGGATCTCACCCCTGAATCACAGACCAGTATTCTAGAGAACAGCAAAATCATGTTTCAAGGAAAACGAATTACTTTAAGTACATTGTTGGATGACGATACAAAATGTCTGATCGATGAAAAAGTATTATACAAGCTAATTTGCAACGAGGAAATAGTACTGGGCAAAACACCTGTGGATTCCAAGTATGACGATGTCAAGGATTATTATATTGAGCGAACATTTAGTCGCTATGTCAAGATCAAAGGTGATATCAAGAAAATGAAGTCGATGTTCTGTGTCAGTTATAGCGACAATATTGGAACCGATGTTGGAAGTCAAGATATAGTTTTGATTTCTAATAAGGAACAAGACTTCAAGAACCTCTGCGATAAATATGAAGCTAATATCCATTGGCTTAAACCGCACGAATCTGCATTCATATGGGAAGAAACTCGTGGCAGTTTATCAAAATTGCGTCAGTTTGTGGATACACGTCAAGTTAAGAATTGCGTACAACAGAATATTAGTGATGTAACTGACAGAATAGCAATTATCGCAGCTGAGCCTGGTATGGGAAAATCTACCGTACTAACTCATTGGGCAGTGCACGATTATCATAACCAGTGGATCGTAAGAGTCAACTTGCTGGACCATTCAAGCGTATTTAACAAATGGCGGAAAAATGGGACAGAAATGAATAAAGAAGTAGCGATCAGTTTCTTGTACGCAGCTGCAGATTTTCAGGCGTTGAGAGAAAACAAGCAAAGAAAAACTGTGGCGGAGATACTTAAGTTTGTATCTATTGAAAATGGTGGTGGATTAGTACTGAGAGCGAAAGAATTGAAACCGTTGGCTAAACTAGAAATTCAGTTATTCAATTACTTTTATAACTGAGGCAAAGTGACTTTGTTGTTTGATGGCTTCGATGAGATCAGTCCCTACTATACGAGGAAAGTCATCGACTTGTTAAAAGTGTTAAAAGATACTAGAGCGAAGAAAATACACATTACAACGCGTCCCTACGGTATTCTGCATCAGTTGGAAGACGCATTAAATACTTTTTCGTATACGTTAAACTCATTTTCCCCACAAGACTATACTAAGTTTTTAGAAAAGTACTTCATAAAGTACTCGCAGCTCGATGAGTTGAATAGCAAGCGTTTAAATGTTTTTGTTAACGAACTGTTGAAGCGGTTCTTCCAATCCATTAATGATCAAGGAAAGGAATTCATGGGTATACCATTACACGCGTACATGATCGCAAGAATTTTTCAAGACACGTTCAAAGAGTTTTATCATTCGAACAATCAGCAGCTTTCTGACGCACATAAAGAGGAACTTAGGAAGAAACTGAACCTGGCGTCCCTGTATAAGCATTTTATTCAGATAAAGTTTGATGAGATACGCTTCGGAGAAAAGAAAATGGGGGCAAATATTGACGATCCAGATATCCAGAGGACTATCGAAAGGGAACACGAGGAATTCATGAAGAATCACAGGATACTGGCTTTTCATGCGCTGTTTGAAAAGTTTCTTTCTGCGCAGGAGGCAAAAGAAGTAGACGGTTTGATTGGAAGTATAAAAAATGGAAAAGAGAAAACAGGAATAATTGACAGAGTTATCGACGGTGAGCCTTGTTTTATTCACCGTACGTTCGCTGAATACTTTGCTGCTAGCTATATTTGGGAAACATTCAAATCAATTCGATGCAACGGACACTCATTTATTCAGTCAGTTATAATAAACGGCTTGATCAAAGACCACCAAATACAGACCTGCAAATTGATTCAATTAATAGCGACGGAAGACTTTGAGGACAGGAACGGTACCTTTTTTAACAAAGAATATAAGCTTGACTTTCTATTCGTAAACCTTCTTGGCAATATTGATAACTGGTCTGTCGAATTACTGTTAAAAATAATCGAGGATTTCATGTCGATGGATAAAATTATTGCAACATTTGAGAATGCGCGTCAGCATTACAGAGGATGCACTCATATGGCCTTATTAACTGTATCCGCTCGAATGGGGTATACAAAACTTGCAAACGCTGCACTTCAGAAAATTACGGGGGAACATTTCAAATACATTTTAAAATACGAGTGGTGCTACAGTCCCCTGTGGTTAGCCGCTAAAAATGAACACTTAGGTACTTTGAAAGTAATCATCGACAGGGTTGTTATCGATTATAATTGGAAGGATCGTTACCACATGACTTTTCTTCAGGCCATTCTCCAAAAGCATGCCTTCAGCGTACTGAGGTCTTGCCTGAAGCTCAATATGCTTGACGTTGCCAGTAGTTACAAACGTATGGACGGTACGGTGCATTCTGTACTAGTCGATTGCCTCACATATCACCCACCGCCAGATATAATCGAGTTGTTAATAGAAAAAACTAACGTTGAGTACATCAAGACTTTAAAGATTGGGAGAATGTCTGCTGTCCCACACATTCTTGGAATGTTACTGAACTATGACTGGAATTTATTGTAACGACTGCTGGCAAGGGGTCTTGACCTGAATGCAGTCTCCATCAATGGTGGCACGCCACTGAATTTAATTATTCTTGAGTTTCAGTCGAGCAGTATAAGCGTTCCAAAGTTTTTGTTAAAGAAGCGTCAATATTGCAGACCATTTTTCTTTACGCGCAACGTCTTCTGCCAATTCATCAATTTAATTAAATATTTGTTAGAAAAAGGCGCTATTTATGATTTAGAGAACAGGAATGGCAATACGACGCTGCAGCAGTCCAATTTAACGTACTGCATTCACAAATTGTTGGGAACGCTTCTTCAAACCAAAGAAACTGACACGATTGATCGCTTAAACAAAATCTCAGCTGAGGTATTGCAATTGGTTGTTAAGAATTTTAGTGCGAAGGACCCTGAGAGTTTTCAGGGTTACGTTATTTCTGTAGATTCAGAGCTCAAGGAGATTGTTTTTTCACCCAGTTATTACGGTGTTACGGACACAGAGGAAACAGGGGAGAAAATGTTCTTTGTGCCTAAGTACGTTCAGAGTTTATTTTTCCAGTGTTACGAAGAAGGTGACACCAGCGGAAAACTTATAACGCATACTTTGAATAGGCTGTCTAAGTACATGTACAAGTATAAAAAAAGCATAAATGCAGTGATAAATAACGAAAGGCTCTTCAATGTGATAATCGATGAGTTAATAAAAGGGGAAGCTATCCCTAAAGAAGATCCGGTTATAAACTTGCTGGAAAGAATGATGGAACTTTACGTTAATCAGAATTATCAGTTCGTCGAAGCACATATGGAGGTAGCAGGAGAAGTGTTGCGCTTAAGTGCAAAAATTCAGGCTTACGTAAAGAATTTACCAAAACCTAAGCTCGTGGACCAAAAACGAGTTTATACCAGTTCCGAAATGATACGTATTCTAGATGTGAGCGACAGTGCCGTAAGAAAAGATCTGCTGGAGATTAATGAGTTGAACGGTGTGACTTTCTTGCATAAAATGTTACTTCAACTAAATGACGTGGGTCAGAAGTACAGAATAGAAGTATTGGAGAGCATGTTTAAACTCTCTAAGGAATCGTATGAAAGTTTCAAGATACTGAAGAACATTGATTCTTTGTTCCAGGCCGTTAGCCTGGGAAATAAGGAAAAGGTTGAGAGTCTCTTACAGGATGGGCAAGAAAGTGCATGCATAAAAGCAGCTATTAATGCCCGTAACAAAGAGTATCAAACAGTACTTGACCTTGCGTGTAAAGATGGAAATCTTGAGATTGTTAATTTACTGGATAGATACCGTAATGAATTGAATTAAAATGAATTTGAGAGCTAGAATAGAGACGTTACTGCAGTTGGGTAGAAATTATTAATTTACTGCATCGAAACCGTAATAAATTGAATTACTATGAATTTGAGGGAAGAATAGAGACATTACTGTGGTTGGGAAGAAATTATGCATTTACTGCTTGGATACCGTAATGAAGTGAATTAAAATGTATTTGAGAGCAAGAATAGAGACATTACTGCGATTGGGAAGAAATTATTAATTTACTGTGTCGATACCGTAATGAATTGAATTAAAATGCATTTGAGAGCAAGAATAGAGACGTTCCTACGGTTGGCAAGAAATTATTAATTTACTGCATCGATACCGTAATAAATTTAATTAAAATGCATTTGACAGCAAGAATAGAGACGTTACTACAGTTGGGAAGAAATTATTAATTTACTGTGTCGATACCGTAATGAATTGAATTAAAATGCATTTGAGAGCTAGAATAGAGACGTTACTGCGGTTGGGAAGAAATGATTAATTTACCGTGTCGATACCATAATGAATTGAACTAAAATACATTTGAGAGCAAGAATAGAGACATTACTGCAATTGGGAAGAAATAATTAATTTACAGTGTTGATACCGTAATGAATTTAATTAAAATGCATTTGGGAGCAAGAATAGAGACGTTCCTACGGTTGGGAAAAAATTATTTATTTACTGTGGCGATACCGTAATGAATTGAATTAAAATGCATTTGAGAGCTAGAATAGAGACGTTACTGCGGTTGGGAAGAAATGATTAATTTACCGTGTCGATACCATAATGAATTGAACTAAAATACATTTGAGAGCAAGAATAGAGACATTACTGCAATTGGGAAGAAATAATTAATTTACAGTGTTGATACCGTAATGAATTTAATTAAAATGCATTTGGGAGCAAGAATAGAGACGTTCCTACGGTTGGGAAAAAATTATTTATTTACTGTGGCGATACCGTAATGAATTGAATTAAAATGCATTTGTGAGCAAGAATAGAGACGTTCCTACGGTTGGGAAGAATTTATTAATTTACTGCATCGATACCGTAATGAATTGAATTAAAATGCATTTGAGAGCAAGAATAGAGATATTCCTGCGGTTGGGAAGAAATTATTAATTTACTGCATCGATACCGTAATGAATTGAATTAACATGCATTTGAGGGCAAGAATAGAGACGTTACTGCGGTTGGGAAGGACTGATTAATTTACTGTATCGATACCGTAACGAATTGAACTAAAATACATTTGAGAGGCAGAATAGAGATGTTACTGCGATTGGGAAGAAATGTATAATTTACTGTGTCGATACCATAATGAATTGAATTAAAATGCATTTGATAGCAAGAATAGAGACGTTCTTGCGGTTGGGAAGAAATTATTAATTTACTGCGTCAATACCGTAATGAATTTAATTAAAATGAATCTGAAAGCAAGAATGGAGACGTTGCTGCAGTTGGACAGAAATTAATAATTTACTGTATCAATACCGTACTGAATTTAATTAAAATGCATTTGAGAGCAAGAATAGAGACTTTACTGCGGTTGGGAAGAAATTATTACTGTGATTGGGAAGAAATGTTATCTATATAATAATTTTATGTATATAAAGTGTATGTATGAGTAGTTATGTATATAATAATTTTATTATGACAACCAAGCTGGGGACTAGTAGTATTTATGGTGTTTTCATATAATTTCGATAAAATCAGTATATTTTATTCTTATTATTAAAGTTTTTTTTGGTATTAAAGGTATGATTTTATAAAAAAATATTAATGAATTTATTATAATTTATAACAAAAATATACATTTTTGTATAATTTAATCATTTATACAATTTGATTTAATGATTATACCTCTATAGTTAATGTTATTATTGAATTATTTATTTTAATTGTAAAGAAATTATTTCATATACTTTCGATAAAATTAATACATTTTATTCTTATTCTTAAAGCTTTTTTTTTGTAATCAAAGGTACGATTTAATAAAAAAAATATTCATGAATTTATTATAATTAATTTTATTTAGAATAATTTTGTATATTTATCATAATTTATAATAATAACATAAGTATAATAATATTATGATAAATATAATAATAATAATATAAATTTTTATGTAATTTAATAATTCATATAATTTTCACTATTTATATATTTTAATAATGTATACATTATCGTAATTTATTAAATTTAATACATTTTTATATAATTTGCTTTAATTATTATACCTCCATTTTTATATTTTTCTCTATATTTACATTTTTATATAATTTCATTTTTTTTCAATTTCATTCTTAAAATTTAAAAATTTTAATTTCATATTACATTTCTTATATTTACATTTTTATATAATTTCACTTTTTTTCTAATTTCATTTTTAAAATTTCAAAATTTTAATTTCATATTACATTTCTTATATTCATATTTTTATATAATTTGCTTTAATTATTATACCTCTATTTTTATATTTTTCTCTATATTTACATTTTTATATAATTTCATTTTTTTTAATTTCATTCTTAAAATTTAAAAATTTTAATTTCATATTACATTTCTTATATTTACATTTTTATATAATTTGATTTAATTATTATACCTCTATTTTTATATTTTTCTCTATATTTACATTTTCATATAATTTCATTTTTTTTTAATTTCATTCTTAAAATTTAAAAATTTTAATTTCATATTACATTTCTTATATTTACATTTTTATATAATTTCATTCTTTCTAATTTCATTTTTAAAATTTAAAAATTTTAATTTCATATTACATTTCTTATATTTACATTTTTATATCATTTCATTTTTAAAATTTAAAAATTTTAATTTCATATTACATTTCTTATATTTACATTTTTAAATAATTTGATTCAATTATTATACCTCTATAATAAACGACGCATTCATAAGTTATATAAATATAAACATTATAATTTACAATAATTCTATTTTTAAAAACTAATTCTATTTTTTTATATCATTTGATTGAAAGATAAAAAAGTCGATGTACGTCTAACATATATATATAGCAATACTCGCCTCTTTTCTGCAATGTGGATTAAAATCCAAAATTAAAATAAAAATTTTCATCATTTTTTAATTTTTTTAAATTTTTTTCCCACGCCGCTGTTCCAAATTCTGTTTTTTTACACAAAAAAAAATTAATTGAGAAATTGATTTTTTTTAGCCGGTTTTTAAAAAAAAATTGTGCTTTAAGGGGTTAATGTATAAAACTAATTTTTAACGAACATTTTGAAATTTGTTATAATTACGAACGTAAATATTGAATTTTTGTTTGTTGGGGAACCTAACCTCATTTTCGTAATAATTCCTAACATCGACACAAACTGGCATGAAATTGTAATAATAAATAAATTTGTACCGTATTATGCAATTATTATTGTACTACGAATTTTGTTAGAATGTTCACAATTTTGTTGAACTTGCAGGACTTCATCCTTACTGACAGCGACAGCCTAAGTTTCAGAAACAACAAGTTGGAGGCGCTTTCGAAAGTTTCAGTCAGTCTATAACCTCTTACTCTACTCTTACCTCTAAGCCCTTGGAAATAATGTCGAGAAAAATTATGAACACGGATATGAAATTGTGAACGGTTTTTCTGTGGATTGTGAGTATTTGTGATATGTATTGGTAGATTTAATGTTTGGGTGGTATGTTGTTTTTGAGTTTGTTTTTATTTTATTAGTGAGATGTTTCTAAGTCACTTGTTGCCTTTCCGGGAGATTTGTTTTGTTAAGATGTTGAGGAGCGTATTTTGCTATGTTAGAACTGCGATGCGATGAAATAGCGGAGGGTGTGATTAAATCGTGTGAAATTAAGGTAACGCAGAGTTGGAAACTAATATTGAAGAACCGTTCCAATATCAATTGGTTTTACAAGATTGCAAATAGGATGCATTGCGAATTCTTTGCATTTTTAGTAAAATTTTTTGCGTATTTTATTATGTTAGAAGTGCGATGCGATGAAATACTGCAGAGTATGATTAAATCGTGCAAAATTAAAGTAACGCAGAGTTGGAAGCTAATATTAAAGAACCGTTTGAATATCAATTGGTTTTACAAGATGGCAAATAGGATGCATTGCGAATTCTTTGCATTTTGAGTAAGATCTGTTGCGTATTTTGCTATGTTAGAACTGCGATGCAATGAAATACTACAGGGTATGATAAAACGGTGTAAAATTAAGGTAACGCAGAGTTGAAAGTCAAAGTATTGAAGCGTTTCAATATCAATTGCTTTTACAAGATGGAAAACAGTCTTCATTGCAAATTCTTTGCATTTTTAGTAAAACCTTTTGTGTATTTTGCTACGTTAGAACTGCGATGCGATGAAATACTGCGGGGTATGATTAAATCATGCAAAATTAAGGTAACGCAGAGTTGGAAGCTAATATTGAAGAACCGTTCCAATATCAATTGCTTTTACAAGATTGCAAATAGGCTTCATTGCGAATTCTTTACATTTTTAGTAAAATCGTTTGTGTATTTTGCTATTTTAGAACTGTGATGCGATGAAATACTGCAGAGTTTGATTAAATCGTACAAAATTAAGGCAACGCAGAGTTGGAAGCCAATATTGAAGAATCGTTTCAATATCAATTGCTTCTACAAGATTGCAAATAGGATTCATTGCGAATTGTTTGCATTTTTAGTAAAATCTTTTGTGTATTTTGCTATGTTAGAACTGCGATGTGATGAAATATTGCAGAATATGATTAAATTGTGTGAAATTAAGGTAACGCAGAGTTGGAAGCCAAAATATTGAAGCGTTCCAATATCGATTACTTTTACACGATTGAAAAAAGGCTTTATTGCGAATTGGATGCATTTTTAGTAAAATCTTTTCGATATTTGCTATGTTAGAACTGCGATGCGATGAAATAGTGGAGGGTATGATTAAATCGTGTGAAATTAAGGTAACGCAGAGTTGGAAGCCAAAATATTGAAGCGTTCCAATATCGATTGCTTTTACAAGATTGCAAATAGGCTTCATTGCAAATTCTTTGCATTTTTAGTAAAACCTTTTGCGTATTTTGCTATGTTAGAACTGCGATGCGATGAAATAGCGGAGGGTATGATTAAATCGTGCAAAATTAAGGTAACGCAGAGTTGGAAGCCAATATTGGAGAGCGTTTCAATTTCAATTGCTTTTATAAAATTGCAAATATGCTTCATTGCGAATTCTTTGCATTTTTACTAAAATCTTTTGCGTATTTTGCTATGTTAGATCTGCGATGCAATGAAATACTGCAGAGTATAATTAAATTGTGCAAAATAAAGAGAACGCAGAGTTGGAAGCCAAAATATTGAAGCGTTCCAATATCGATTACTTTTATAAAATTGCAAATATGCTTCATTGCGAATTCTTTGCATTTTTAGTAAAATGTTTTGCGTATTTTGTCATGTTAGAACTGCGACGCGATGAAATGCTGCAGAGTATAATTAAATCGTGTAAAATTAAGGTAACGCAGAGTTGGAAGCCAATATTGAAGAACCGTTCCAATATCAATTGCTTTTACAAGATTGCAAATACGATTCATTGCGAATTCTTTGCATTTTTAGTAAAATCTTTTGTGTATTTTCCCACGTTAGAAGTGCGATGCGATGAAATACTGCAGAGTTTGATTAAATTGTGCAAAATTAAGGTAACGCAGAGTTGAAAGTCAAAGTATTGAAGCGTTCCAATATCGATTGCTTTTACAAAATTGCAAATAGGCTTCATTGCGAATTCTTTGCATTTTTAGTAAAATCTTTTGCGTATTTTGCTATGTTAGAACTGCGATGCGATGAAATACTGCAGAGTTTGATTAAATCGTACAAAATTAAGGTAACGCAGAGGTGGAAGCCAATATTGAAGAACCGTTTCAATATCAATTGCTTTTACAAGATTGCAAATAGTATTCATTGCGAATTCTTTGCATTTTTAGTAAAATCTGTTGGGTATTTTGCTATGTTAGAACCACGATGTGATGAAATACTGCAGGGTATGATTAAATAGTGCAAAATTAAGGTAACGCAGAGTTGGAAGCTAATATTAAAGAACCGTTTGAATATCAATTGGTTCTACAAGGTTGCAAATAGGATGCATTGCGAATTCTTTGCATTTTTAGTAAAATCTTTTGCATATTTTGCTATGTTAGAACTGCGATGTGATGAAATACTGCAGAGTTTGATTAAATCGTGTGAAATTAAGGTAACGCAGAGTTGAAAGCCAAAATATTGAAGCGTTCCAATATCGATTGCTTTTACAAGATTGCAAATAGGATTTATTGCGAATTTTTTGCATTTTTAGTAAAATCATTTGCGTATTTTGCTATGTTCAAACCACAATGCGTTGAAATACTGCACGGTATGATTAAATCGTGTGAAATTAAGGTAACGCAGAGTTGAAAGTCAAAGTATTGAAGCGTTCCAATATCGATTGCTTTTACACGATTGCAAATAGGCTTCATTGGGAATTCTTTGAATTTTGAGTAAGATCTTTTGCGTATGTTGCTATGTCAGAACCATGATGCGATGAAATACTGCAGAGTCTGATGAAATCGTGCAAAATTAAGGTAACGCAGAGTTGAAAGTCAAAGTATTGAAGCGTTGTAATATCAATTGCTTTTACAAGATTGCAAATAAGATTCATTGCGAATTCTTTGCATTTTTAGTAAAATCTTTTGTGTATTTTGTTATGTTAAGACCACAACGTGATGAAATACTGCAGAGTATGATTAAATCATGCAAAATTAAGGTAACGCAGAGTTGAAAGCCAATATATTGAAGCGTTTCAATATCAATTGCTTTTACAAGATTGCAAATAGGATTCATTGCAAATTCTTTGCATTTTTAGTAAAATCTTTTGCGTATTTTGCTATGTTAGAACCACAATGCGATGAAATTCTGCAGACTATGATTGAATCGTGCATAATTAAGGTAACACAGAGTTGGAAGTCAAAATATTGAAGCATCGTTCCAATATCAATTGCTTTTACAAGATTGAAAACAGGCTTCATTGCGAATTTTTTGCACTTTTACTAAAATGGCAGTCAACGTGTTAACATACACGTTTTCTAAAGTCCTGGGTATTATTTTGCTGACTCAATACTGAATTGAATTACCTGAAGTGTCACCTATTCCTACTCAATGAATCTGTACATTTAGTAATCTTGCATTTCAATACTCATAAGTCGCTTGTTACAAATTTGTATGCAATGTTTAAATTCCCTTTGGTATTTTTAAACAATCTTCATTATGCATTTATATAATATGATTGAATAGTACGGTTTAGGGAAAATGACAAATAATATGATCTAGGAAAAGTGTATGTTTATTGACAAACAATTTGTATGAAAATACAAATTGTTTACCACCAATGACTACATTAGAAATATTTAAGTACGTGCAAATTGTAGCTTTGGTATTGAATAATTTCAACAAGACATGCTTAAAATAAACGATTTTATTAGTAATCTACAAACAAATAAAATAGGGGTCAAAACAACTTTACAGAAATTCCATCGATTCAGAACAGCTGTAAAATTTATTCGCTACTTATGTTTACAAAGAATACACATTCATATCAACTTTGCAGTGTTTATACTCATTCATGGAGATCAATAAAAAATATATGTAAACACTTGTTTTACTCCATATAGAATTATAAAGTACAACTAAATTTCAAGTAACGTAGGAAAAAATTAAGTAAAGGCTGCCTGTGTCTAACGCTATCATATTAACTCATTCGCTAGCAGGCCTTGAGAAGAAATTCTTGCTTCAAAAACCATGGGGTTTTTTCTTCTAACATGACTTCAGTTGGCATTGATTTTGAGTATATATAGTTATAACATTCCAATTGTATAATAAATAAGCATTTTTCCATAGGACGCTGGGCCAGGGATGAGAAACTTATTTTATACGTATTTCATATATGCACATATGCGACGTATTTTATAAAAAGGAAATTAACTAGATAGGAAAGGAACATTAAAATAAAAACATTATTCAAAGCGAAATACAAGTTATTTATTTATTTTTTTCATGAACAATTTTGAAACATTCATTTACGCATAGCCCAATACGTAATCCCTTATTCGTCTGACAAATTCTGCAGGTATAGAAAGTTTGTCTGCGCAGATTCTTCATACTACATACACGACATCTTATTCTTTTATCCATATTTTTAGGGAAATGTTTTGTATTCAAGGTATTGTTATATGGAAACACAGTTATTTTGCTTATACAAATTCATTTTTTAGCAAAATCATTTCTAAAATCTAAGTAATTCATTTTAATTGAAGGAACTTTGTTGTATAGCCAACATGCGTTCCAAATTGTAATGTCCATTATATAAAAAAGAGTTTTGTATATGAAGGTAACGACTTCCTAGGGGAAGAATAATAAGACATATTGTTATTATAATCTGCAACTATAGAAGGTTTATTTACTAAATTTCCATTTTTAGACTTTACTTCTTTGAATGATGCATTATGTTTCGTAGATATTGTCAAGACTTCTCGTTTATCTTTCCATTTCTGCACTAAAATATTACTATTCCTAGCAAAAATAGATTCTCCTTTTTTTAGATTTTTATCAATTACAAATTTGGGATTGTCTTTGCGGCTTTTGTGAAGTGCTCCTATAAAGTGTGTCTTGTCTGCATAAAGCGAAGCAGCTAATTGTACCTTATTATAATAGATTATAATAATCTAGAATGCTACTATTTTTATTGAGGATTCGCTGCTTCTCACTGGCTTAAAAATGTAACAATCTCCAGACCAACAATAAAATAAATCTATTTTATTTTTCTATAGCCCAATAAATGTATTTCTGCAAACAATTCATGCGGCGTGTTATCATAAACTGATAAAATAGACATGTCGCATATATGCGACATTGGGCTCAGAAACAAGAACTGAAACGTTGCATATATGCGATGCTGGTAGTGAATGAGTTAACTAGTTATTCAATCAATTGTTTGCATATATAAAATTCTCCATTTAGATGAAGTTATACCATTCCAAGAAATGAACGTACAAGTATTCAAGCAGTATATTTAACACGTTGACTGCCACAGTGACCGGAACAAAAGATTTCAATAAAAATGCAAAGAATTCGCAATGAAGCCTATTTGCAATCTTGTAAAAGCAATTGATATTGGAACAGTGCTTCAATATTTTGGCTTTCAACTCTGTGTTTTCTTAATTTCACACGATTTAACCCATTCGAGACGACGATTTTTTTCGAACACGATCCCCAGGAGCGAAATTTTTGGAATCTTAATATTCCACGCCATCAAAATTGATGACGCACCGTATGCGTCATGACGAAAAATTTTATTATTTCCTTCTGACAAAATTGATGACGCACGATGTGCGTCATGACAAAAATTGGGGAAATTTCAATATTTCCTCGCTTAAAAATTGATGACGCAACGTATGCGTCATGATGAAAAATTTGGAATCGTAACATTCCATGCCATCAAAATTGATGACGCACCATATGCGTCATGACAAAAAATTTTAATATTTCCTCTTGACAAAATTAATGACGCACCATGTGCGTCATGACGAAAAATTTTGATATTTTATTTTGACAAAATTGATGATGCACCGTGTGCGTCATGGCGAAAAAAATGGAATCTTGACCCATTCGAGACGACGATATTTTTCGAACACGGTCCCCAGGAGCGACATTTTTTTTTTTTTATATTGTTCATTTTTAATAAAAAACATGTTTACTATGGAAATCAGCCAATTCGTAAGTGAATTCACATAAATAAGATCATTGCACACCAGGTGTGCAGCTCGCTCCTCGGAAAATTTTTATTGCAAGGAACGGATTGAACACCATGTGTGCAATGTAAGGTAAAATGAAAATACATCATTAAAAAATTTATGAACATTTATTTGAAAAATAGTTAGATAATATAAAATGGTTATTTTGTTTTCAATAATAAAGAACAGAATATAATGCAAAGAAAATGTTTAAAAAATAGTAAAAAGTTAAAAAAAGATAAGTTGAATAAGGAAAAAAATAACAAACGAGAAATAAATTTTTAGAAAAATGTCTACAGATAACAAAGTAATGTAACTCAGTAATAAAACAGAAAATATAATTTGTAAATAGACTTTTAGCAAATGGTACACTGATCGTAAAGTAATTATACATTAGTTGGTTGATGGTAGCGCTTGAAACATTCTCCCAAACATAATCCAGGATTACCGACACAAACAGGACAAGAGTAATTATTACGTTCATATTTTCCTTCTTTGTAGGACTGTCGGCAATTCATAGTATTTTACACGTAAGAAAGGCTTCAAATAATTTTTAGATTTTTGGTACACAGTAAAACCAATGCCAAATGTTGTTTTCCTGTACCTTGCAGATTTCATTAGTTTAAGGAAAATCTTATTTCGATGACTAGTTTACCCAGAATAACTGATAATTGCACATTACTGTTATTGCACACACGGTGTGCAAGTCGTCTTATAGACTCGGAAATCAATTGCACACACGGTGTGCAATCGGTCTCGAATGGGTTAATCATACTCTGCAGTATTTTATCGCATGGTGGTTCAAACATAGCAAAATACGCAAAAGATTTTACTAAAAATGCAAACAATTCACAATGAAGCCTATTTGCAATCTTGTAAAAGCAATTGATATTGGAACGCTTCAATATTTTGGCTTCCAACTCTGCGTTACCTTAATTTCACACGATTTAATCATACTCTGCAGTATTTCATCGCATTGTAGTTCTAACATAGCAAAATACGCAAAAGATTTTACTAAAAATGCAAAGAATTCGCAATCAACCCTATTTCCAATCTTGTAAAAGCAATTGATATTAGAACGGTTCTTCAATATTGGCTTCCAACTCTGCGGTACCTTAATTTCACACGATTTAATCATGATCTGCAGTATTTCATCGCATTGCAGTTCTAACATAGCAAAATACGCAAAAGATTTTACTAACAATACAAAGAATTTGCAATGAAGCCTATTCGCAATCTTATAAAAGTAATCGATATTGAAACGCTCTTCAATACTGGCTTCCAATTCTGCGTTACCTTCATTTTGCACGATTTAATTATACTCTGCAGTATTTCATTGCATCGCAGTTCTAATCTAGCAAAATACACAAAAGATTTGACTAAAAATGCAAAGAATTCGCAATGAAGCCTATTTGCAATCTTGTAAAAGCAATTGATATTGAAACGGTTCTTCAATATTAGCTTCCAACTCTGCGTTACCTTAATTTCACACAATTTAATCATACTCTGCAGTATTTCATCGCATCGTGGTTCCAACATAGCAAAATACGCAAAAGATTTTACTAAAAATGCAAAGAATTCACAATGAAGCCTATTTGCAATCTTCTAAAAGTAATCGATATTGGAACGCTTCAATATTTTGGTTTCCAACTCTGCGTTACCTTCATTTTGCACAATATAATCATACTCTGCAGTATTTCATCGCATTGTAGTTCTAACATAGCAAAATACGCAAAAGATTTGACTAAAAATGCAAAGAATTCACAATGAAGCCTATTTGCAATTTTGTAAAAGCAATTGATATTGAAACGGTTCTTCAATATTGGCTTCCAACTCTGCGTTACCTTATTTTTGCACGATTTAATCATACTCTGCAGTATTTCATTGTATTGTGGTTCTAACATAGCAAAATACGCAACAGATTTGACTAAAAATGCAAAGAATTCGCAATGAAGCCTATTTACAATCTTGTACAAGCAATTGATATTGGAACGCTTCAATATTTTGGCTTCCAACTCTGCGTTACCTTAATTTTGCACGATTCAATCATAGTCTGCAGAATTTCATTGCATTGTGGTTCTAACGTAGTATGATACGCAAAAGATTTGACTAAAAATGCAGAGAATTCGTAATAAAGTCTATTTGCAATCTTGTAAAAGCAATTTATATTGAAACGCTTCTTCAATATTGGCTTCCAACTCTGCGTTACCTTAATTTTGCACGATTGAATCATACTCTGCAGTATTTCATCGCATTGTGGTTCTAATATAGCAAAATATGCAAAAGATTTTACTAGAAATGCAAAGAATTCGCAATGAAGCTTGTTTTCAATCTTGTAAAAGCAATTGAAATTGAAACGCTCTTCAATATTAGCTTCCAACTCTGCATTACCTTAATCTTGCACGATTCAATCATAATCTGCAGTATTTCATCGCATCATGGTTGTAACATAGCAAAATACGCAAAAGATTTGACTAAAAATGCAAAGAATACGCAATGAAGCCTATTTGCCATCTTGTAAAAGCAATTGATATTGGAACGCTTCAATACTTTGACTTCCAACTCTGCGTTACCTTAGTTTTGCACGATTTAATCATACTCTGCAGTATTTCAACGCATTGTGGTTCTAACATAGCAAAATACGCAAAGGATTTTACTAAAAATGCAAAGAATTTGTAATAAAGCCTATTTACAATCTTGTAAAAGCAATTAATATTGGAACGGTTCTTCAATATTAGCTTCCAACTCTGCGTTACCTTAATTTTACAAGATTTAATTATATTCTACAGTATTTCATCGCATCGCAGTTCTAACATAGCAAAATACCCAAAAGATTTTACTAAAAATGCAAAGAATTTGCAATGAAGCCTATTTGCAATCTTGTAAAAGCAATTGATATTGGAACGCTTCAATACTTTGGCTTCCAACTCTGCGTTATCTTAATTTTACTCGATTTAATCATACTTTCCAGTATTTCATCGCATCGCAGTTCTAGCATAGCAAAACGCACAAAAGATTTTACTCAAAATGCAAAGAACTCGAAACGAAGCCTATTTGCAATAGTGTAAGAGCAATTGATATTGAAACGGTTCTTCAATATTGGCTTCCAACTCTGCGTTACCTTAATTTCACACAAGTTAATCATACTCTGCTTTTCATCGCATCGCAGTTCTAACATCGCAAAATATGCTTGCTACTCAACGTGTCAAAAAAAGCTACAATAACGTGTATTTATTTCAGCCCAGGAAAAAGAATGGAAGAACCATGTAACAACACAAGCGTACACAGTAACGAAGACCCCCTCCCACCAGAACAACCCACTCCTCACTTTGATCAAGAGAGCGACAGTTGTGACACCAGCAGCTTCAGCAGCGACGATGAAATAGTCCCAGTAAAGAAGCTGGCGCTAGGTTGGGACATATCGAGCGACAGTGAAATGGACCACGTTGAACCTTCAAGCAACGAAGAACCTGACTACGTGAACGACTTCAGCAAATGGTACAACGTAACCAATGACGACGTGTCGTTTGACAAAGTAAATTTCTCTACAGGCCCAAAAGTTGTCGGGCCACAAGTATACGCATCCTGCGCAGAGCCAATAGAATTCTTCAAGCTGCTATTTACGGATGACCTAATCAAAGATGTCGTTGACTGTACGAATGAGTACGCCAGAAGCAAAGTTCCAGAAGGAAATCTATCCAAGCGCGCAGTTTGGAGTTCTTGGACTGACGTCACCACAGAAGAAATGTGCGCTTTTGTCGGTGTGATCCTAAACATGGGCACCCTTGTTGTTGGCATCCCCTTTTCCTCCAACGTCTTCAGAAGAGAGCGATTCATGCAAATCTTCTGGGCGCTCTGTCTGCCCAAGAACTCAGTACCAGAACCTGACCCTGCGGACCCAAACGTCACAGGCGCAATGGAAAGGGTGAGTGGGTTCCTGGAATACGTTGACGGGAAGTTTGGCGAGTACTTTGTGCCAGGCAGGGAAATCTTAGTAGGCGAGACAATTGTAGACGCAGAGGGAAACGTTAAGTTTGTTACGCACGACACGCTGAAGTCCAAAGGTGAAGTGAGAACCTACGTTCTGATGGACTGCCACACAGGGTACGTGCAGTCAATATTGCCCTGCAAGAGTGCGGTCCCAAAGACCGGTGCGAAGCCCAGCAACTTGGCGAATGCAAGAGTCGTGCTGCAGTTGTACGAGAAGCTGCTGAGCGTTAACCCTCAGGCGCAAGGGTACCACATATTCGCAGACCACAACTACGTAACACTGTCGCTGGTGCAGGAGTTGATAAAGCTGAAGTGTTACGTCACTGGTACGATACGGAAAGAGTGCAAGTACGTTCCAGATACGATCAGAGAACCCAGCTTCACGAACAAGAAAGTAGTCATCGCCTGTCGAGCTGAGAACATTTTACTGTTAGCGTGGCGCAACAGGAGGAAAACAGTCAGGATCGTCAGCAGCTGGGACATCTCAACGATGCAGGCCATAACCAAAACAACGTCCAGAGGCGTAGTCACCTACACCAAGGAGCCAACCGTCTTCATAAACTACAGCAAGTCCTTCAGGATACTGGACAAAATGAATCGCCACAGCTTTACGTACACTTTTCTACAAAAGTCACGCAAGTCATGGCGGAAGGTGTTTTTTGGGATACTGCAGGTCTGCTTCATGAATAGTTACGTACTGTACAAAGAGACTTTGGTGCGACAGAATAAAAAGCCTCTGGTACGCCTGGCGTTTGTGCGCAAACTTGTGGACCAGTTGGTGGGCAACTTTCGAGAGTCTGCGTGCAAAATGCCATACAGCAGACCGTCCTCCTTCGACAAGCAGCATTTTGAGGATTTATTCAGTTTATTTTATAATACTTCAAATGTCTCAAATATAGTATAAATACCATATAATATGAAATATAATACAAAATAAAATAATTAGAATATCTTACAATACTCCGCAACGTTTTAATTCAAATTCTTTCAAATTAAATTCGATTTTCAAATTAATTTCTTTTAAATGAAATTCTACTTTCAAATTAATTTTTTTCAAATTAAATACTACTTTAAAATTTCTTTTTTTCAAATGAATTCCTTTCAAATTTTAAATTCAATTTTGAGGATATCTCATCTTAAGTGGTATTTAATTTTCCATAATTAAAATTAAATGAGTTTTACAATTAAAATGATATTACTTTAATTAAATTCGCCTAAAAGAAATTGATATAATCAATTATCATATTGTTAAATCAGTATAAACATTGCCAGACTTGACATAATTAATTTATATGCGAAGCTTTAATTCTCTAAAAAAAAACAAAAAATGGACTTGCATCATTTTGAAAATAAACGGTCGATATATTTGCAATTGTTAAATTTTATAATTAAGTATGAATTGCACAACGTTATAATTAGCATTATAAAAATAGCATATAAAAATAATAATAATAATAGCATAAAAATGATAATAAAATAGCATAAGAAATAACAATTAATAATGAAAATAGCATAAAAAATAGCATATAACAAATAATAATAAAAATAGCATAAAATAATCATAAAATAGCATAAAAAATAGAATATAAATAATAATAACAAGAAAAATAGCATAAAAAATAGCAGATAACGAATAATAATAAAAATAGCATAAAAATAATCATAAATGTGAAGTATATTTTTTGTAATACTTGATTTTTCAAAATTGAAGTTAAACGATTTTTGCTATTGTGTAATTATGAATATGATACTACTTTAGTTAAATTCGTCTAAAAGAAATTGATATAATCAATTATCATATTGTTAAATCAGTATAAACATTGCCAGACTTGGCATAATCAATTTATATGCTAAGCTTTAATTTTTTCGAAAGAACAAAAAATGGAGTTCCATCACTTTGAAAATAAACGGTCGATATATTTAAAGTTGTTAAATTTTACAATTAAGTATTAAATGAATTAAAAAATTGTAACGTTTCTACATTAAAATTGAAATGATGTGAAATGTAGAAATTGAAAAAATTAAAAATAATGTAATGTTATCATTAGGATTTGAATGAATAAATATACAAAACTTTCTTTTGGGGCACCCGGTATATTAAATTAATTGACAAATTGACATTTCTTTCTTAATACGTTTACAATTAAATTGAACAACGGATAAAAATGTAAACACTGGAAATGCTTGAAAATCATAACTAAAAATTAAATCAATTTTTGGAGTAAAATTACTAAATTTCAAATTATGTAGTTTTACCAATGAAAATGAAATTGAATAAAAAATCAAAATCATGAGATTCAAAAATATAAAATATTAACATTGGAAATTGAATTGAATAAACTATTGACATTAAAAATGCAATTATTTGAATCGTTAAAATTTGAACATTTTAAATCTTGTCAAATTTTAATATTACAAATTATTAAAGTGGTGTAAGTCCATTTACAGCCCGTAAATATATATTATTTTAGTTAAAATTCGCTTGAAAGAAATTTATATAATCAATTGACATATTGATAAATTAGTAGAAACATTGCCAGACTAGATATAATTTGCCTAAATATTTTAATTAAAAGATATGCTAACCTTTAATTTTCTCGAAACAAGAGAAAATTGACTTATACGTGTATATATATATATATATATATATTGATATATATAATAGATATAAATACGTTTTGTGTAGAGGTCATTTTTGTAATAATAAAATAATAAAATTTGTAAAGTCACTTTATTCTAGTATAATAATACATTATAATTTTCTTTTTGACAACATTTTCACCCATTTACACAATTATAAAGCGGAATGTGAGTTTCTTAAAAATTATCGCATATTTTTGTAATTTTTGACATGCGAATTTTTGTAAGGGTAGATTCCTACGGCGACTCTCTGAATTTTTTTCATCAGCGGTATGAAGCGAAAACCGTTAAATATGATATTGACATCTTGAGAATCTGAAACATTGAAAATCGGAGATGAAAAAAATGAAGAATAAGAAGAAAAGTGTCAAATACATCGATAAAATTATAAAAAATTCGGTGAAATAAAAAGAATTCAATAAAAAGCATTCGATGAAATAAAAATAAAAATAATGATGAGAAATTCGGAAAATAAATAATCGATATAAAATATATCGATTATTATATTCACATAATATTATTATGTTAATATTACACATATTATTATAATAATTATATAAAATAAATAATAATAGATAATTATATCATATAATATGTATAAAAAAAAATAAAAGGACGGAATACAAAGTGTCAAATACATCGATAAAATGATAAAAAGTTCGATGAAATAAAAAGAATTCGATAAGAAGCGTTCGATAAAATAAATATAAAAATAATGATGAAAAATTCGGAACATAAATAATCGATATAAAATATTAGTCCTGTATCATTCAATATGTAATTGTTCAAAAATGCACATGATAATGTTTGATATTCTCATTTACTTATAATGATTTGCCGATATGGAAATTAGGGAATGATCATAATTTAAAATTCCGCATCCTACAAATTGTGATACTCAAGCTTGCATTAAATCACCATTTAATATTCAACTTTGGGCATTTATTTAACTTTTCAGACAATCATTTTGCAATGTACCACTTTCTATCCTTTAAACAGGAATGTATTAAATTTGCAAATGATAATATCCGAAACGCATGTGTGCGACTTTTTGTTTTCTAATGTTTCAATTCTACACTATTCACTTTGCAATGTTTAATATTGTTTTGAATAATAATTTGTCAATATACGAATTTGTGCACACTACAAATCTAACGATATGAAATAAATAAAATTCGCATTTTTCTGCAGAATACACGTCCGCGTGTAAAACAAATAAATACACGTAAATTTAGCTATAATCAAAATATGAAAACAGGAAACGACGAGTTGTCCCAAACGAAAATCGGGAATCATTCTTATAAAATAGCGGTAAATTAAATCCTCCGAATATGTAATAACGAAAAAAAACATTAAAACGATTATTGTCTGAAAAGAACCGCGTAGAAAAAATTACAATTGCGTAACTGCACTAATAAATAATGATTACACAAGATACATTACTTCTGCTACTTTTGCTTATAATAAAAGACTAATAATTATTGACCGCAGAAAAATCGGATAAGTTAAGTAGAAAATGTAGCAGAACCATTTGCATTCTGTCCTTTTAATTCTTAGCTCAATTTTGCCGTGAGAAATTTCGAGCGTGTAAAATGCTCGAAACAAAGATTCTTCATTGCAGCGCATCACATTCGTTTTTCTCGAAACATCGCAGTCATTTCTGACTAAACAGACGAACATGCAGCGAGCATCGCAGGATTTTTCAACGTCTCAGCCGAAAATATCGGGGGAATTTGGAGAAAGTGGGCGTAAAATTCGAAGCAATACTCACGGCGCCGATGGTGTCGATTTTGCAGGTGAAGAATTTGCCTGCCGTTATTTGACAGGGATACAGACTTCGCATCATCGGAACAACCAAAAGTCGTTGAACTCGGGGTGGAAGTTTATACCAGGCGGACTCGTATCTGTGCCAAAAAAGGGTCATTTTTTAATTTCATTTTGGTAAATTACTCAGATGTATGACTGACTTTCGAAAATTCGTTATTATTTTTCCTATGCAAGATGGGTCAATTTTTGATTTGAAATCCTGTGCCTCAAAGAATGTACATAAAAATGTTTGATATTTCGTCTATGTATATATATATATATATATATATATGTACTACTATTTACTATTTATGCATATATACATGTATATTTATTTTTTCGGTGTTTATATGTGTACATATATTATTTTTTTTATTAAATACGTCTTACACGGCATCTCGTACTGCACTGCTGCTGTCGATTAAATGCTGTCCAGGCAGGCTCATAAAGTAGAGGTGTAGCAACTGACAGGCTATGAAGAAGATGGCCGGTATGGACTCCTCGTAAATTTCGAATCTCACGATCGCCTGTAACAGATACAGACATTTCTGTATGTTGATTTGCATTGTACAGTTACGGTGAACACTCCTACAATGCGAGTAATGCACCGCGACACGTGGAAAACGCATTAAGAGAAACACAGAATTAGAAGATGTCCGATTTATACGTCTATTGTCGAGTCTGTTTTCTGCCGTTGTCTCCAGCATTGGATGTACAAAATGATCAGATAACTGGTGGGTCACGAGTCAAATTTCATGACTCAACTGCTGGGTCACGAGCGAATTTTCATGACCCACACGATGGGTCATGTACAAAACTTCATGACCCAACTGGTGGGTCACGAGTGAATTTCCATGACTCATACGGTGAGTCATAAGCGACACTTCATGACCCATATGTTGGGTCACGAGTGAAATTTCATGACCCAACTGGTGGGTCATGAGTGACACTTTATGATTCATACGGTGGGACACGAACGAAACTTCATGACTCAACCGGTGGGTCACGAGTGAATTTCCATGACTCATACGGTGAGCCATAAGCGACATTTCATGACCCATATGTTGGGTCACGAGTGAAATTTCATGACCCAACTGGTGGGTCACGAGCGACACTTTATGACTCATACGGTGGGTCACGAACGAAACTTCATGACTCAACCGGTGGGTCACGAGTGAAATTTTATGACCCAACTGGTGGGTCATGAGCGACACTTTATGACTCAACTGCTGGGTCACGAGCGAATTTTCATGACCCACACGATGGGTCATGTACAAAACTTCATGACCCAACTGGTGGGTCACGAGTGAATTTCCATGACTCATACGGTGAGTCATAAGCGACACTTCATGACCCATATGTTGGGTCACGAGTGAAATTTCATGACCCAACTGGTGGGTCACGAGCGACACTTTATGACTCATACGGTGGGTCACGAACGAAACTTCATGACTCAACCGGTGGGTCACGAGTAAAACTTCATGACCCAAGTGGTGGGTCATGTACAAAACTTCATGACCCACACGGTGGGTCACGAGTGAAAATCCATAACCCATATATTGGGTCACGAGTGAAATTTCATGACCCAACTGGTGAGTCATGAGCGACATTTTATGACTCCTACGGTGGGTCACGAACGAATTTTCATGACCCACACGATGGGTCATGTACAAAACTTCATGACCCAACTGGTGGGTCACGAATGAATTTCCATGACTCATACGGTGAGTCATAAGCGACACTTCATGACCCATATGTTGGGTCACGAGTGAAATTTCATGACCCAACTGGTGGGTCATGAGTGACACTTTATGACTCATACGGTGGGACATGAACAAATCTTCATGACCCAACAGGTGGGTCACGAGTGAAACTTCATGACCCAACTGGTGGGTCATGAGCGACACTTTATGACTCAACTGTTGAGTCACGAGCGAATTTTCATAACCCACACGATGGGTCATATACAAAACTTCATGACCCAACTGGTGGGTCACGAGTGAATTTCCATGACTCATACGGTGAGTCATAAGCGACGCTTTATGACCCATATGTTGGGTCACGAGTGAAATTTCATGACCCAACTGGTGGGTCATGAGCGACACTTTATGACTCATACGGTGGGTCACGAACGAAACTTCATGACCCAACCGGTGGGTCACGAGTGAAACTTCATGACCCAAGTGGTGGGTCATGTACAAAACTTCATGACCCACACGGTGGGTCACGAGTGAAATTCCATAACCCATATGTTGGGTCACGAGTGAAATTTTATGACCCAACTGGTGAGTCATGAGCGACACTTTATGACTCAACTGCTGGGTCATGAGCGAATTTTCATGACCCACACGATGGGTCATGTACAAAACTTCATGACCCAACTGGTGGGTCACGAGTGAAACTTCATGACCCAAGTGGTGGGTCACAAGTGAAGTTCCATAACCCATATGTTGGGTCACGAGTGAAATTTTATGACCCAACTGGTGAGTCATGAGCGACACTTTATGACTCAACTGCTGGGTCACGAACGAATTTTCATGACCCACACGATGGATCATGTACAAAACTTCATGACCCAACTGGTGGGTCACGAGTGAATTTCCATGACTCATACGGTGAGTCATAAGCGACACTTCATGACCCATATGTTGGGTCACGAGTGAAATTTCATGACCCAACTGGTGGGTCATGAGCGACACTTTATGACTCAACTGCTGGGTCATGAGCGAATTTTCATGACCCACACGATGGGTCATGTACAAAACTTCATGACCCAACTGGTGGGTCACGAGTGAATTTCCATGACTCATACGGTGAGTCATGAGCGACACTTCATGACCCATATGTTGGGTCACGAGTGAAATTTCATGACCCACCTGGTGAGTCATGAGTGACACTTTATGAATCATACGGTGGGTCACGAACGAAACTTCATGACTCAACCGGTGGGTCACGAGTGAAACTTCATGACCCAAGTGGTGGGTCATGTACAAAACTTCATGACCCACACGGTGGGTCACGAGTGAAATTCCATGATCCATATGTTGGGTCACGAGTGAAATTTTATGACCCAACTGGTGAGTCATGAGCGACACTTCATGACCCATATGTTGGGTCACGAGTGAAATTTCCATGACTCATACGGTGAGTCATAAGCAACACTTCATGACCCATATGTTGGGTCACGAATGAAACTTCATGACCCAAGTGGTGGGTCATGTACAAAACTTCATGACCCACCCGGTGGGTCACAAACGAGAATTCATGATCCACAAGGTGAGTCATGAGTGAAATTCCATGACTCATACGGTGGGTCACAAGCAAAACTTCATGACTCAACTGGTGGGTCATGAGCGAAAGTCCATGACCCAACTTGTGGGTCATGAGCAAAACTCCAGGACTCAACTGGACTCAATTTTTGCGGAACGAATCGTTTAAAAATTGACACAATTTTTCTGTACGCCACTAAACGCGTGTCACAACAATTAATTTGGCACGTCTCACCTACGCACCAATATTCCGGTGATGCTTATGATGATCGTGTTGGCACAAATTGCGATAAAGAATGTCCAGGTGACGCATGACTGCAAAAGTGTGGCGTACCTTGAGAAAAAGGTGAAGTACTTTGTAAGATCTAACGTAAAATGATTTAATAAAACAAGTCCAGAGCGTTGAAAAATAGAATGGTTGAAAAAATGAAATATGTTTGGGAAATTGTAAAATAGAATAGTTAGAAAAATGTCTGGAAAGCTGTAAAATGGAATAGTTAGAAAAATGAAAAATAGCTGGAAAGTTGTAATATAGATTAGTTACAAAAATGAAGAATGTCTGGAAAATTGAAAATAGAATAGTTAGAAAAATGAAACATATCTGGAAAGTTGTAAAATATAATAGTTAGAAATAAGAAATATATCTGGAAAGTTGTAAAATAGATTAATTAGGAAAACGAAAAATATCTGGAAAGCTGGAAAATAGAACAATTAGAAAAATGACAAATATCTGGAAAGTTGTAAAATAGAATAGTTAGAAAAATGAAAAATGTCTGGAAAGCTCTAAAATGATTAGTTAGAAAAATGACAAATGTTTGGAAAGTTGGAAAATGTAATAGTTAGGAAAATGAAAAATGTCCTGGAAAGTTGTAAAATAGATTAGTTAGAAAAATGAAAAATGTCTGGAAAGTTATGAAACAGATTAGTTAGAAAAATGAAAAATATCTGGGAAGCTGTAAAATGATTAGTTAGAAAAGTAAAAAATGTCTGGAAAGTTGTAAAACAGATTAGTTAGAAAAGTGAAAAATGTCTGGAAAGTTGTAAAACTCATATTAACAAATAGATAATTTGCATTACACTGCATTTATTTTATTAATTCTACTAATGGAAATTTATTAATGGAATTTAAAATTTTTTTTTGAGGAATATAAAGAAATATTTGTAGAATATAAACAATATTCAACAAAGGGTGAGAATTTTCATTTTTATTGCGTAGGCAAACGAAAAAAAATATAGTTCTTTAATATAAAACAAACTTTTATTCCATAATTGCAAAAGAACATTTATTTTTAACATTGCATTAACGTCAATTTCATAGTTTAAAAACGATATTTTTCAGTAGAACAAAATAAATATTTCATAATAATGAAAAGAATACTTTTTCTCTGAACCTAAAACATTTTTTATTACTCAATTAATACTCATAATATTAATTATTGAGTATTATTAAATTTAAAAATAATTTTTAAATTTAATACGCATAATATATTATTATATTTTTATTACTCATTCATACTCATTTAATTACTCATCATAATTTTGTAAAGAATACTTTTTCTTTGAATCTAAAACATTTTTTTATTACTCAATTAATACTCATAATATTAATTCTTGACTATTATTAAATTTTAAAATAATTTTGAAATTTAATACGCATAATATATTATTATATATTTAGTACTCATTCATACTCACTTAATTTCTCATCATAATTTTGAATAGAATACTTTTTCTCTGAATCTAAAAATTTTTTATTACTCAATTAATACTCATAATATTACTTATTGAGCATTATTAAATTTTAAATAATTTAAAAATTTAATACGCATAATATGTTATTATATTTTTATTACTCATTCATACTCATTCAATTACTCATCATAATTTTGTAAAGAATACTTTTTCTATGAATCTAAAACAAATATTGTGTGTATAGTCAAATATGAACGAAAGACTAAAATTGTTTTTCTTTTATCTTTTTAATTTTATTTTTATTTTTATTACTCATTCATACTCATTTAATTACTCATCATAATTTTGAAAAGAATATTTTTTCTCTGAATATAAAACAAATATTGTGTGTATATTCAAATATGAACAAAAGACTAAAATTGTTTTTTTTTATTTTCTTCATAATTATTGTAATTTAAAATTTTTCGTATCAGTTGCAACACTCACCCAATCGATTTATTGTGTAATCGAACGCTGCTGATCAAACGATCCCGGAAAATTAACCTTTTCTTCTCCACGTCGGCTGACAACGAAACGTATTGTTTCGCAAAAGTATTCGAACGATACATTTCCTCACTCCGGTAAAAATGCTTCAGTCGATGCCTGAAACAGAATTTCATAATTATAAACAACACACGGTGCGATTTCGCTTAGAATTATATTATTTATTTTAAAATTATGGATATATCGCGTCTCTGAATCGCATAACTTATAGAATTTGATCCGAAATCTTGCTCGCTTTGTTCTTATAAATTGTATGAAGTGCAAACGGCTTCTACATTTCATTAAAGATTCATCTATAGAAATATTTTTCTTGGGTTTATACACACTCCTAAAAGTTTTGGCAATCATATCACTAACTTCTCTTATTTTTATCAATGGATCTTGTGAATTCTTATTATCGCTGGAAAAGCGTAAATTTTTGGCGATGGAAAGGAATGTGTTGCGGGCCAAAACATTTTTAAAATATGGAGTCTGTATGCTTTCGTCTTTACTCCAATAACTCTGTAGGGTAGGTTTTTGGGCTAAACTCATTAAAATGCAGAGCGCAATATATATTTTCAAATCACCCTCAGTAATAGGCACAAAATTTCTGTCCTTAGATCCAAATTTCTTTGTTTCCAGAACTATTTTTTGGACTAGTTCCACGTTGACAAAAAATTCGAAAACATCGCGCCTGGACATTCCATTGAAGTTGATGGTTACACAATTTACGGCAGTAAAATCATCTAATATTGGCATACAATTTCGTTTTTCCCATAAGAAATCTCCAGTTTCAATATTATCGGGCCACTACTATCTATTAGAGTTATGGCACGTTTACGCTTATGGGATATTTGCATTTCTATGCTTGAATCCGAATCTGAACTGTAATTCATTATGGTAACCTAATTTTGTTAAATTTTATTACCTATTATTTTTTTAATATTTTATTATTTTGGACTTACAACCAGAAAAGTAAGAAAGATAATATTTTACACAAAATTCTTTATTGTTTGTTTATCGTACAGACTCAGTTTTTGTTTCCGGATTATCCCGCCAAGTGATGCAAATGGGTTAAAGTTATGTTATTGTAGGATTATGTTAGTTGTGTTACGATTTATGTTATTAAAGTTGTAGTGGATTTTAGTAAAAATTGCATCAGATTTTAAGTAATTGTTGAAGTGAATTATAATTTAGTGTTTTATCATTTAATATAATTTTTATTTTGCAATAATTTTATTTTGTAATAATTATATTGCAATTTGAAGGTAATTATTAAATTATGATTCAGTGTTTTATAATATAATACAATTTTTGTATTATGGGAAGAAGAAGAAAATATTGAGTTTTGGGTAAATTTTGGAAGTTGGAGTTTAAGGGTAATTCATTTAATGTAAGTTTGGTTTGATGGGAGAATGAAAGTTATATTGAGTTTTTGGAAAAATAGTGGTAAATATTAAGTCATTTTTAAGGGTATTTTAGGATTTAGAATATTATTAGAATGTTTTGTAATTTAATAGAATCTTTGTTTTGAGAGAAGAAGAAGAAGAAGAAAATATTGATTTTTGGGTAAATTTTGAATAGTGCATTATTTAAAAATTCGAAGGTTTTTGATATAATATAAGTGTTGTTTTAATGGGAGAATAAAAGTTATAGTAAGTTTTTAGTCAAAATTGTGTCAAATTTTCACTAATTTTTTAAGTGGATTATGATTCAGTGTTTTATACAACCAGAAGTGTAAGAAAAATAATATTTTACACAAAATTCTTTATTGTTTATTTATCGTACAGACTCTTTAACGATTGCTGATAAGCTGAAAACAAAAATGATTGTGTACGCATTTATCCGCTCCCGGCCATAAGGGTCAGTTTTTGTTTGCGGATTATTCCGCTAAATGATGCAAATGGCAGATTCCGTCAATTGTCGAATACTCTACCCCGTCACAGCAAACAATCCGCAGGCGTGATAGGTTAGGGTGAAATACATGCAGTCGGCCGCCATAAGCGTCATCCCGACTATTGTCGTTACGACGGACGTGTGGCACATCTTCGTCCAATATTTGTTGTTGATGTCATCTGTAGAGCTGTACATCCCCGGGAACAGAAGCTTCTTCTCTCGCGTGTGATTCAATGGCATGAAGAAATCCATCACAGCAGGCCGAAGAGGAATCGTCAACATCGTGAAACCACTTAGGGCCAGGTACCCTCGAAACAGATGCAAAATTACAGGGACCGTTTATTTTGAAAGTGGTGTAAGTCCATTTTCTCTTGTTTCGCCAAAATTAAAGGTTAGCATACCTATTAATTAAAAAATTGAGGTAAATTATATGAAGTCTGGCAATGTTTTTACTGATTTATCAATATGTCATTTGATTGTGTAAATTTGTTTTAAACGAATTTGACTAAAATAATGTATATTTACTGGCTGCAAATGGACTTACGCCACTTTCAAAATTAGACGATTGTAAAAATCGTTTAACTTCAATTTCGAAAAATTAAATATTACTTAGAATGTACTTCATATTAATCCAATTTTGTTTACAAATAATGAGAAGATATAAAATAGTATGCGTCATGACAAACAATTCAGATATTTTAATATTTGACTGCATTAAAATTGATGACGCACCGTATGCGTCATGACGAAAAATTTGGAATTTTAATTTTCCACTCCATTAAAATTGGTGACGCACCGTATGCGTCATATCGACAAATTCATGGGGGACGAGATTGGGCCTCGTCCAACTCCGGGAGGCTGCCATCGAACCCCTAAGTGGGTACTACGTGGGATGGATGAGGACAAGCTAGTCGCTGCCGCCCTCGTCGAAGAATGGAGCCCACACTCGCAAATGGCTGAGGGGGATCGCGATCCGGAAGTCATGGCTGTCGAATTCAAACGAGTCATGACGCGGATCTGCGACTCAGCCATGAGAAGAGGAGGACCACACCCAGGACGACGAGCGGCGTACTAGTGGTCGGACGAGATTGCGGACCTACGAGCGGTCTGCATTTCGGCTCGACGTCGGTACGCACGCCATCTGCGCAGACGGCGGCGTGGGATGGCTGAAGAAGAACAGGATCGGAACGGTCGAGCGCTTTATGACGCTTACAGTAGCGCGCGCAAGACCGTTCAGGAGGCGATCCAGAGCGCCAAGAACAGGGCATGGAACGAGCTCAGGGAAATCATAGATCGGGATCCCTGGGGTTGTCCCTACAATATCGTCCTGCGCAAGCTCAAAGACGGGGGGCCTCCGGCTACCAGCAGACTGGAGCCGGAACTCTTGGAGCGGGTCATAGGTACCCTCTTTCCACCGGATGAGGAGGGGGAGAATGGGCGACCCGCCCCCCGTGAAGATCAAGTGGCGGCTGCCGAAGAGGAGTCGCGCGTGGTCACCGACGAGGAGTGGCTCATCGCCACACGTAGGATCAGGGGCAAGAAAGTGGCCCCAGGGCCGGACGGCGTGCCAGGGAAGGCGTTGGCGCTTGCCATTCCGGCGGTGGGCAGGAAAATCATCGACATGTTCGACACATGCCTACATAAGGGGGTCTTCCCTTCGGTGTGGAACGGACACCGCCTCGGCTTACCGACCCATTTGCCTTTTGGACGAGGTCGGTAAGCTGTTCGAGCGGGTCCTGGTGCACCGCCTTCTGCGGCATCTGTCCGAGGTGGGTCCCGATCTCGATGACGACCAATTCGGTTTCCGTCGTGGCCGATCGACGATCGATGCGGTGAAGCGCGTGCGCGGCTTCACGGATAGATACACCACCAGTGGCGGGGTGGTATTGGCGGTGAGCCTCGACATCGTCAATGCCTTCAACACCCTGCCCTGGGGGGTGATTCGGAGCGCCTTGGAATACCATGGCGTTCCGGCGTACTTGCGGGCCGTCATCGGAGACTACCTCCGAGACAGAAAGATTGCGTACACTAGCAGGGTCGGAGGCACCCACCTGCGCAGTGTGAACACAGGGGTCCCGCAGGGGTCGGTCCTCGGACCGCTTCTATGGGACATCGGTTTCGACGCGGTATTGCGCGCGGCGCGCCCTCCAGGGGTGAGTGTCGTGTGTTACGCAGACGACACACTCGTCCTCGCCGGGGGGAACTTCTCGAGGAGGGCCACCGACCGAGCGGAACGGGCGGTGACCTCTATTGTCGGTGAGATCGAGGCGCTGGGCCTACGGATATCTCCGGAGAAGACCCAGGCCATGTGGTTTCATCCCCACAGGCTTCGGGGCTCCGGACCTCCGCGCACCACGCTATCGATCGGCAGGGGCGTATCGTTCGAGGTTGGGACCGAGGGCTACAAGTACCTGGGCCTCAGACTCGATTCCAGATGGAAGTTTGACCGACACTTCCAAGACAATCTGAAAAGGTTCAAGGGTACGGCTGCAGCTCGGGCAAAGCTGCTGCCGAACTGCGCGGGGCCAAACGCGGCGGTTCGCCGCCTGTACACGGGCGTCATACACTCGATGATGCTTTACGGTGCGCCGGTATGGGCGGACGATCTGTCGCGGGGTAGTCGTGTGGCGCTGGAATCGGTCCAGCGGCAGATGGCTATCCGTGTGATCCGAGGGTACAGAACCGTCTCCCTCGAGGCGGCGAGAGCCCTGGCAGGCATCGTGCCTGTCGACCTGCTTGCGCGTGAACAATCGGAGATCTACGATCACCGTGCGGGAATGCGCGAGCGCGGTCAGGATCCGGCGGTGATCCTCACCGGTGCCGTTCGGAGGGCTGCGAGGTGTCGCTCGATAGCTCAATGGCGCCGGAGAGTGAGCGACCGCGTGTACGCGAGTGAGCGGCGATTAGGCCGGTGTGGCGAACTCGCCGAGGAGCTCCTGCGGAACCCACATGAGTGGTTCAGCCGGAGCTGTCTCATCTCGCCGGGGTTTCGCGCCACGCAGATTCTCACCGGACATGGTTGTTTCGGTGTTTATCTGTGGAGGATAGGGAGGGAATGCAACGCCAATTGTCAGCACTGCGGGGTGGGTAGTGAGGACACGGCGGCGCACACGCTCGAGGTGTGCCCGGCGTGGGCACGTGAACGCCAAGTCCTCGTCGACGCGGTAGGCTGGGACCTCTCGCTTTCGGGCATCTTACCGAAGCTGCTCGAGAGCGGGGGGTGCCGACGAGCGTTCAACTCCTTCTGCGAGGACGTTATGTGCCAGAAGGAGTCTGCAGACCGGGAACGCGATAGGCGACCCGGTTGCAAGCGGACCAACCGGAGACGTGCCCCGGTCACCGATCGCCTCAATGCGCGAGGCGACGGTACATAACTACGGCTGCGGTCGGTGGAGCTGCTAACCTCATTAGAGTCATCTCCTTCCGACTGCCGCACTGGTCGCAGGCGTCGGATACTGCCTGCGACTGGGTAGAATGGTGCACGTTGGCACGACCAGGGGCTCGTCCAACCAATAAGGTGCACAAGCGAGCGAAGGCGGCAGGCAGATGTCTGGCCCGTCGTCGGTAGCTACCGTGTATTAGTATGTAAAATTGTAAGAATGTTTGAACGAGTGTGCATTTTATTTTTGTAAATAAAGGTGTGAGTATGTGTGTGTTGCATACCCCGGGTGGTCTGTCGGAGATCCCTTCCGGATCTCCGTTGGGAATGTGCGAGTTCGACTCGTAGCGCCGGATGGGTTTCGGTGAAATTCTGAGGAGAACCCGAAGCCCATCAGAAATCGGTGTAGGGAAGTGGCATCGGCGGGGTTTTAGTCTGTAAAAATCCGGCACTACCCCTGCACTTTCCCTTGGAAGTGCGGGGGTGTCTTACAGAAGACTTCCCCTCCATCACAAAAAAAAAAAAAAGAAATTGTTGTCACTAATACAATCACTTTCAAATATTATCACCACAAACGAGTGGCCACTATTACGCAAATCAATATGTTCAACTAAAAATGTCTTTTTCCGACACGAAATAAATTGTATAAAAAAATTATGAAAGAGAAAACTTAACTGACAGCGTAAAATGTAACCGCGCAAATTAATAATTCGCAAACAGCTTTCCGCGTAAAGCGAAATATTTTAGTTAAACACGGATATTTTGCCTTGGAAAAACAATGCTGACTTACTTGTGTAAAAGTACACTATTATTCTCGCCTTGTTGGCGTAACTTTCCAGAATTCGATGTTCGTGTTCTTCAGATATCGACAGCCAATCATCTTCGATTTCGGCGACCATGGACTTAATCTGCAACAGAATGCTTGTGATTTTCTTTTAATTTTAGCTAAAATATCAATTAATTTATTCCATATAATTACAAATTTCATTTTATTATCACGATTTCAATCATTTAACCGTCATATATATAACATACAATAAGTAAGTTATTCTAAAAAAAGTTGTACGAATTAATCAATGCCTAACATAAATATGATTAATGAAAGAATCAATTTTTTCTTGTATTATAATCTGCTTAACTATAATTTTATAAAATAAATCATAGTAATTTAATATAAATAAATGAATTATTGCAACTATGGGACAAATAATGAATATTGAAATAGAATAAATAGGTATTGAAATAAAAAAGATACTATAATACCGTCCCCAATAACTAAAAAAAATATAATAAAATACAACTGTTGAATAAATTAAATATAAATTAAATATTATTATTAAAGTAAAAAATAATCTATAAACTCAATAAGTTACTTGAGATTGGATAATATTGTAATTATAGTAAAACGAATAAATATTGTACCAAAGACCGCAATAAAATACAAAACTTCTATAATTTTTGTCATATTTATCTTAAATTATAAAGAAAAATCATCAACAATATAAAATATAGCCTATAAAAAGCACATATACATTTATATATATTAATAAATTACTACACCAACGTGGTAATAAATCTAAATGCCCCCGTCGTTTTATTTTCCCCATGGGTGAAGTAATTTCTAAAATTTAATATTAAATTTTAAGTTTTATATTTACTTGTAAGTATGCGTATTGTATACATTTTGTTTAACTGTATTAATTAAACGTACCGATTATTCAACTAAAGCACGTGTCCAAAAATTGAGGTTAACTTGTTAAGTACTAATTAATTAAAACTACCTTCATCACTGCCTTCGGACGTTATCAATAATAAATACCTCAATTTAAGTATAAATAGATTTAGACCACTTTCAGAATAAATGGGTCGATTGATTGGACTTAGACAACTTTCAAAATTATGCTTTTAATTATTGAACTAACTCTGAAAACTTATCCGTCCAAAATGATCGTATTTACTCGAAATATAATTAACCTCTAATGCTTTATTGACAGATAACTTCAAGTTGTACATGTAACTACGGGCAACCGAAAATAATTGACAAACGAACATAGGCCACTTTCAAAACAATCTGCTTATACATGTCCCAAGCTTCAACTTTGCACTGATGTAAAAAAAATCATTTTTTTTCTTTTACCCTATTTTAATAAATAAATTCTTCACCCTAAGTTTTAGAAATGTAACCTGCCTCTTTTAGTTTTATAAAAAAATCCGTTTCGAAAGTGTTAAACCGAATGTCAAATTACACTTTTTTTGCGTGACCCGAAATATTTGGGCACGTTGAAAGTTTATTTGAAAGTTTCTGGGGTGTTGTTACCTGAAGGTTTATTATTGCCGTTTCTTTACCTCATTTTCGTAGATAAGCTGGATGCTGTGTTTGATGGTGCTGACGGTGACTACCAAAATCGGCGGGAGTCCACGACATAGGGCAACCATTGGCGTTTCCCATAGGTCATACATGCCGAAAATCTGCGCAGTTCGAGATATTATTTGCCAGATTATGTGTATACGAACGAAATTTTATGCTGGAAGTGCTGCTAAATTGAATAAACCGTAAACCGACACAGTTTTATAATTAGTATACTATTGCAGACATGCCATATTCTGTATAAAATATGCGATTTACGGATTCCATAGTACACTCCATTTTATTTGGTCGTAATTAATTTAATAATAGCATACAACTTCATGCACCACACGTTTACTAAGAAAATTTACATTTTCATCAGTTAGTTTATTTTTCTTTTTTTCTTGAATTCTGCGCTGTTCAAGCGGCAATGTTGAAAATGTACAAATAATTACGTTAAAACATTTAATTTGTAATTGGTAATTTAGATATTTCAAATTTTGTCCTTTTAAATTTAAATGTTGATATTATTTGCCAAATAATGTGGATACGAGCGAAATTTTATGGTGGACATGCTGCTAAATCGAGGCAATCCATAAATCGACACAATTTTACAATTATAGTATACTATTGCAGACATGCCATATTCTGTATAAAATTTGATGACGCAACGTATGCGTCACGCTAAAAAATGCTGTCAATTTTAATATTTGCTTCGGTCACAATTTATGACGCACTATATGCGTCATGACGGAAAATTTGAAAAATTTTAATATTTGACTAAATTAAAATTGATGACGCACCGTATGCGTCACGATAAAAATGTCAAATTTTAACTTTGCTTCGGTCCAAATAGATGACGCACTGTGTGCGACACGATATAAAATATTATCAAATAAATTTTCCACCGTCCAAATTGTTGACGCACCGTATGCGTCACGCGGAAAAATACTGTCAATTTTAATATTTGCTTCCGTCTAAATTGATGACGCACCAGATGCGTCATGCCGAAAAATTTGAGATATTTTAATACTTGATACCAATAAAATTCCTGACGCACCATATGCGTCATGAAAAAAATATTGTCAAATTTCAATTTTGCCCCCGTCCAAATTCTTGACGCATCGTATGCGTCACGCTGAAAAATGTTGCCGATTTTAATATTTTCTTCGTCAAAAATTGATGATGCACCGTATGCATCACGTTGTAAATACTGCCAAATTTTAATTTTGCTGCCATCAAAATTGATGACGCATTGTATGCGTCATGATAAACATATTGTCTAATTTTCATTTTCCCACCATCCAAATTGTTGACGCACCCTATGCGTCACGCTGAAAAATGCTGCCAATTTTAATATTTTCTTCGGTCAAAATTGATGACGCACCGTATGCGTCATGGCGAAAAATGTAACAAATTTAATATTTAATTCCATTAAAATTGATGACGCACCGTATGCGTCATCACGAAAAATTTGGGTTCGCTGAATGTGGTCGGCTCATTCAGACGGATGAGTGTGTTCGCTCCTGCGATTTTCACCGATAAAAAATTTTGAAGGTGCGGCAGACGTTCAGAATCGCAACTGGTGCGATTCTGTAGTGCCAGAGTACGTGCACAATTGGAGGGAACCTCGGGAAAGTTCCCTCTACGACGAAAAGTGCCAAAAAGTGGTGAGGTGCAACGCGTCGGGCACACCACTAGTGGTTTTACCCATTATAAGACTTAAAAAATCCCTCCAGAGAAGTGACGATTCTCTGGAGGATACGGGAGGACGCGTGCATCGTGCACGTGTTTGACAAGTGCAAGCGGAACGGTACTTGCACAGAAAAGTTGTTAGTTAACCTGACCTCCCTGCGATATCGCATTTGGAGGTTAGGAGCGATAACAACCAACCGCGGCGGCGCGCGCAACCGCGGGCTGAAGGGAGTCACATCTCTGCCGATCCGGCGAGGTGTACAAACGAACAGCTGGTTGGAACAAGCAACTGTTCCTTGAACTATTGTCGGGAGGGACAGACGCCGCGAAAACGCGAGTTCCGGTAATTAGTGATTCTTACGTCGGGGTCAGTGCGCCGCGGACCCAGTGCGCGTGTGAAACGAAGTAGACAGTTTCGCGGGAACGGACCTGCGGACACAATAGTACTATGCCCCCGCGCGGGGCAAGTGATGAATCCGCCGGTGGAGGTTCCGGCGGTTCAATAAACAATTACTCGGGCGGTGGAGGCCCAGCAATGAGGCTGCGGAAACGCAAAGACCTCATCTCGGGGTCCGATTCGGACCTCGAGGACAGAAGCGGGAGAAGAAGGAGCACGCGGGCGCTGACGCGACCTGACTCCGACGTGCAGTCGGTCACGTCCTCCGCGTCAACGTATGCGGATGCGGCAAAACTGCCCATCCGCAGGTTGAAGCCGCTGACGCGCAAGCGTGCGGCACCGTCCTCTCCAGGAGGAGAGAGGACACGGACCACCGCGAGGGAGGTCGATCCCGATTACGGGAGACCCTGCGCGGTGAAGAGGAAACGCGCAGTGTGGGAGAGGCCCCCCACTAACGCTGAATTGTCAGCGGTGGCCGACAAATTAGGACCGCTGACAATTGAGCAAAGGAGTCGAATCGTCCGGGAGGCGATCGACAGTGTATGGGCCCAGGCAAGGAGGTCGAACAACCTGCAGGTGCAGGTTGTGCAAATCCTCCGGGATAGTATGGAAAAGATAGGGGCAGTCCATCTTCTCCAAACCACGGAGGTTGGTGACAGGACTGCCCAGGAATGCATGTTCCGCCAAAATGAAAAAATGGCGGGACGCATCCAGGAGCTCGAGCGGGAGAGAGCGTCCCTCGCCGCCGAGCTGCGGGCAGTCCAAGAGGCGATGGTGCCACGGCAGGACAAGCCGGTGCCCTCGCCGAGGAAGGCGCAGGAAGAGCGCCGCACCGTGGGAGTGCCTGGGTCCCCGCATCTCCGGCTGTCTCACGGAGACGGACACCCCACCACCGTCGCTGACGATATGCTGGGCGCTATGCGCGGAATGCTCGCGGAATTCAAGGAGGAATTCCGCGGGGCTATGTCCAAGCTCGAGGGAGCAGCCCAGGAGGGAAAACAGCCGGCAACGAGGGAGCAACCCGTCACGTCACGGAAGCCGTCGACGCCGTCGGGCCCAAAACCGGCGCAACGAGGGAGCATCCCCGCAATCCCGGACGTCGCCAACCGCAACCGGAGTAAGCCGGGATCAAACAACAGCGCGGGAAGGGGAGAGGCGAAAGGGGTGGCTCCCGGCACGACCAACGCCACCCCAAAGGTGAGTAGCACCCCACGACACGAGACGTGGGCAACGGTGCTTGGCCGAAAGGCCAAGCGAGCGACGAGAGCTGCTGTGCAATCGGCACAGCAGCCGGTGACGAAGGGTGCAGCGGCGCCCTCGTCACGAGCGTTAAGTGCGAGCGCGCAAGCGAAAGGGAAGGGAACGCGTGTTACCCTTCCCCCCGCGCGACAGCCGCGATCATCGGTGGTGGTGCTCACTCTCCCCCCGGGGAGTGGGTACACGTACACGGACGTGATGCGGAGGGCCAGGGAGAGAATTAACCTCTCGGACCTCGGCATTGCGAACGTGTCGCCGAGGTTCGCGATAACCGGCGGCCTCATCCTAACAATCACCGGGGCAAAGAGCGCAGCACCGGCTGACGCTCTCGCCGGCCGGTTGCGAGAGGAATTACGCGACATGGGGGTGCGCATTGGGCGCCCCTGTCGGCAGGCCGAGGTGAGGTTGCGCGGATTGGACGCATCCGTCACCCCTGCCGACGTAAGTGCGGCCGTTACGGCGGCAACGGGTTGCGCGACGGGAGAAGTGCGGACCGGGGAGGTTCGCGCCACGCCAAAAACGACCGGGACGGTTTGGGTGAGATGCCCGGCCCCCGCTGCAAGGAAGTTGGCGGTGGACGGGCGTCTCACCGTGGGGTGGACTGCCGCCAGGGTCGATCCCCTGGCGAAACGGCCACTCCAATGCTTCAGATGCCTACGTATAGGGCATGTGAGGCAGAATTGTTCATCCGCGGTAGATAGGAGCGGCCGATGCTTCAACTGCGGAGGCATCGGACACCTCGCCAGCGGTTGCACCGCACCGACGCGGTGCCCGCTATGCGCCGACTTGGGCAGGCCGTCGGGGCATAGGCTTGGCGGTCAAGCCTGCGCCCCGCCTGCGCCAAGAAAAGATAGGAACGCGGAAAACAAGCCGGCCTCCCCGGCTTCAACCGATAGCCAACGGGCCCCAGCTCAACCGGAGCTGTCGGTGGCGCCCGTGGCTGTAAGCGCCAAAAAGCGCGCTCTCGACCGTAAAGAGAGCGATGGGGAATCGGCTTCACCGACCCCAAAAGTAGTTGCAGTGGCTCCGGCTCCTTCTGAGCAGCCGCTGCGAAGCGCTTGTCCGGAGCCGACTCCGGAAGGCGTCGAGGACGGCCAGGAGGAGGCTATGGAGGCCCAGCCTTCATCCGCCTAATTCAGGCCAACATCAACCGCTCCAGACAGGCACAGGACAATCTTGTCAATGTCATGATGGAGCGGCGGTGTGGTCTTGCCGTTGTCTCGGAGCCGGGTAATGTTCGGCGTTGGCCGAACTGGCTCTGCTCTGAGTGCGGCCTGGTCGCCTTCGTGCACCGGCACGAAGAAAACTCACCTCCCTGCTCGCTCGTTGAACGCGGGGATGGGTACGCGATCGTTAGGTGGGGGAGTTTTCGGGTGATAGGCGTTTACTTCTCCCCCAACCGCACCCTGGCTCAGTTTGAGGACTACCTAGACGAGCTGGGGCGACGTATAAACGGGCTGCCGGGAGCTCGCGGGAAAATTCTTATATTGGGTGACCTAAACGCGCGATCACCTGCTTGGGGTAGCAGAGTTTCCTGCCACCGGGGAGAAGCCCTAAGTATCTGGGCGGCTGGATTCGGATTCACGCCGCTCAATACGGGCCACGGATACACATGCCTGCGGTGGAATGGGGGGTCAGTCATCGACGTGTCCCTGGCCAATCCTTCTGCCGCTCGCTGTGTGAGGAGATGGCGTCTGGCAGCGGACCTTGAGTCTCTGTCGGACCATCTTCTCATAGAAATGGATATCTCCGTGGGGGACGAGATTGGGCCTCGTCCAACTCCGGGGGGCCGCCATCAAACCCCGAAGTGGGTACTACGTGGGATGGATGAGGATAAGCTAGTCGCTGCCGCCCTCGTCGAAGAATGGAGCCCACGCTCGCAAATGGCTGAGGGGGATCGCGATCCGGAAGTCATGGCTGTCGAATTCAAACGAGTCATGACGCGGATCTGCGACTCAGCCATGAGAAGAGGAGGACCACACCCAGGACGACGAGCGGCGTACTGGTGGTCGGACGAGATTGCGGACCTACGAGCGGTCTGCATTTCGGCCCGACGTCGGTACGCACGCCATCTGCGCAGACGGCGGCGTGGGATGGCTGAAGAAGAACAGGATCGGAACGGTCGAGCGCTTTATGACGCTTACAGTAGCGCGCGCAAGACCGTTCAGGAGGCGATCCAGAGCGCCAAGAACAGGGCATGGAACGAGCTCAGGGAAACCATAGATCGGGATCCCTGGGGTCGTCCCTACAATATCGTCCTGCGCAAGCTCAAAGACGGGGGGCCTCCGGCTACCAGCAGACTGGAGCCGGAACTCTTGGAGCGGGTCATAGGTACCCTCTTCCCACCGGATGAGGAGGTGGAGAATGGGCGACCCGCCCCCCGTGAAGATCAAGTGGCGGCTGCCGAAGAGGAGTCGCGCGTGGTCACCGACGAGGAGTGGCTCATCGCCACACGTAGGCTCAGGGGAAAGAAAGTGGCCCCAGGGCCGGACGGCGTGCCAGGGAAGGCGTTGGCGCTTGCCATTCCGGCGGTGGGCAGGAAAATCATCGACATGTTCGACACATGCCTACATAAGGGGGTCTTCCCATCGGTGTGGAAGACCGCGAAATTAGTACTGCTCCCCAAGCAGGGACGAACAGGGGACACCGCCTCGGCTTACCGACCCATTTGCCTTTTGGACGAGGTCGGTAAGCTGTTCGAGCGGGTCCTGGTGCACCGCCTTCTGCGGCATCTGTCCGAGGTGGGTCCCGATCTCGATGACGACCAATTCGGTTTCCGTCGTGGCCGATCGACGATCGATGCGGTGAAGCGCGTGCGCGGCTTCACGGATAGATACACCACCAGTGGCGGGGTGGTATTGGCGGTGAGCCTCGACATCGTCAATGCCTTCAACACCCTGCCCTGGGGGGTGATTCGGAGCGCCTTGGAATACCATGGCGTTCCGGCGTACTTGCGGGCCGTCATCGGAGACTACCTCCGAGACAGAAAGATTGCGTACACTAGCAGGGTCGGAGGCACCCACCTGCGCAGTGTGAACAGGGGGGTCCCGCAGGGGTCGGTCCTCGGACCGCTTCTATGGGACATCGGTTTCGACGCGGTATTGCGCGCGGCGCGCCCTCCAGGGGTGAGTGTCGTGTGTTACGCAGACGACACACTCGTCCTCGCCGGGGGAAACTCCTGGAGGAGGGCCACCGACCGAGCGGAACGGGCGGTGACCTCTATTGTCGGTGAGATCGAGGCGCTGGGCCTACGGATATCTCCGGAGAAGACCCAGGCTATGTGGTTTCATCCCCACAGGCTTCGGGGCTCCGGACCTCCGCGCACCACGCTATCGATCGGCGGGGGCGTATCGATCGAGGTTGGGACCGAGGGCCTAAACACATGAAACGACTAGACGCGACGGTCAGTACCTGGGCCTCACTTAGGAAATTGTCGCGGCTGGTCTCTCGACTCCAGTTAGTTGCATGGAAGAACATTTCAAACATTATTCGTCGAGCTATTGTAAATATATCCGTCTCTAAACCAAGACAACCGTGCCCAACCGAACCAGCGTTTTACACAAAAGGAATTAAACGCACCGATTCAAAGGGCACGGTACCTGCAGCGATTCCAGATGGAAGTTCGAAGGCTGCTGCCAAACTGCGCGGGGCCAAACGCGGCGGTTCGCCGCCTGTACACGGGCGTCATACACTCGATGATGCTTTACGGTGCGCCGGTATGGGCGGACGATCTGTCGCGGGGTAGTCGTGTGGCGCTGGAATCGGTCCAGCGGCAGATGGCTATCCGTGTGATCCGAGGGTACAGAACCGTCTCCCTCGAGGCGGCGAGAGCCCTGGCAGGCGTCGTGCCTGTCGACCTGCTTGCGCGTGAACAATCGGAGATCTACGATCACCGTGCGGGAATGCGCGAGCGCGGTCAGGATCCGGCGGTGATCCTCACCGGTGCCGTTCGGAGGGCTGCGAGGTGTCGCTCGATAGCTCAATGGCGCCGGAGAGTGAGCGACCGCGTGTACGCGAGTGAGCGGCGATTAGGCCGGTGTCGCGAACTCGCCGAGGAGCTCCTGCGGAACCCACAGGAGTGGTTCAGCCGGAGCTGTCTCATCTCGCCGGGGTTTCGCGCCACGCAGATTCTCACCGGACATGGTTGTTTCGGTGTTTATCTGTGAAGGATAGGGAGGGAATGCAACGCCAATTGTCAGCACTGCGGGGTGGGTAGTGAGGACACGGCGGCGCACACGCTCGAGGTGTGCCCGGCGTGGGCACGTGAACGCCAAGTCCTCGTCGACGCGGTAGGCTGGGACCTCTCGCTTTCGGGCATCTTACCGAAGCTGCTCGAGAGCGGGGGGTGCCGACGAGCGTTTAACTCCTTCTGCGAGGACGTTATGTCCCAGAAGGAGTCTGCGGACCGGGAGCGCGATAGGCGACCCGGTTGCGAGCGGACCAACCGGAGACGTGCCCCGGTCACCGATCGCCTCAATGCGCGAGGCGACGGCACATAACTACGGCTGCGGTCGGTGGAGCTGCTAACCTCATTAGAGTCATCTCCTTCCGACTGCCGCACTGGTCGCAGGCGTCGGATACTGCCTGCGACTGGGTAGAATGGTGCACGTTGGCACGAGCAGGGGCTCGTCCAACCAATAAGGTGCACAAGCGAGCGATGGCGGCGGGCAGATGTCTGGCCCGTCGTCGGTAGCTACCGTGTATTAGTATGTAAAATTGTAAGAATGTTTGAACGAGTGTGCATTTTATTTTTGTAAATAAAGGTGTGAGTATGTGTGTGTTGCATACCCCGGGTGGTCTGTCGGAGATCCCTTCCGGATCTCCGTTGGGAATGTGCGAGTTCGACTCGTGGCGCCGGATGGGTTTCGGTGAAATTCTTAGGAGAACCCGAAACCCATCAGAAATCGGTGTAGGGAAGTGGCATCGGCGGGGTTTTAGTCGGTAAAAATCCGGCACTACCCCTGCACTTTCCCTTGGAAGTGCGGAGGTGTCTTACAGAAGATTCCCCCTCCGCAAAAAAAAATCTTCATGACGCACGGTATGCGTCAAGTTGGAAAACTTCTGAATTCTAATGTTTGCTACCGTCAAAACCGATGACGCACCGTATGCGTCATGGCGAAAATTTATAATATTTGGTATGGACAAAATTGATGACGCATTGTATGCGTCATAAGGAAAACTTTGAAAAACGTTAATATTTGCTTCCGTAAAAATGAATGACGCACCGTAGGTGTCATGACGAAAAATTTTGAAAATTCTAATATTTGCTTTGGTCAAAATGATGTTATAGTTTTTTAAACAAAGTTTAATTATTGAAAAAAGACGAAGTTTAAAATACACATAAGCCGAATAAACTTTCAGAAATATATGAATTTGGAAATCGATATCTGGGGGTATAGGGTTAAACATCCAATATATCCGAAAGGGACTTAGGAATATTTCTCATCGTGCAATTTGCATATCGGTAATTCCCGATTGAAGATTTACAAACTTCGGTGACGCGGTCAATTATTGGATCCATCGTATCAGACGCGAAACATCGAGATAAACAAGTTAATTACATTATAAAAATAAACTGCGATTTTATTAAGCATGTGCCGTGTAAGCGAAATCAAGCGAAAGACAAAAGAAAAAAGTACCAAAAGCGCACTGTACAGCTAACCAAAAAAGTATTAACAAAGTTTCTTTGTGTTAAAATTTCTTTATTAAATGTATAAGAAACACAATACTGTATAATACTGCATATGCATAATGAATTTCATATGCATGTATAACAAAAATAGAAAATCGTATCACTAGGTTCCTTTGTATAAAACGTACAAATTACTCTTATTCTTCAATATTTACACTTTAAAGTATATAAGGCCTCATATTCCCAACGTTTATTACGTTTCCTTTAAACATTGCTTTTTTGCTTGCCGAATGAATTTGTATGTTGTACTACATTGCTTCTTAAACTGTAGTAACGTGATAAAGATTGTCCTTATGGTCAACAAAAGCATCACATTCTTGATTCTACAGTGAATTAGTTTGAACTTGGATTCATTTACCATTAATAATCAGTTACTGTCCTGTGGGCATTGGTTACGCAATGTTTTACGGTCTGTGCTGGACAGGCTTATCTCCTTCTGTACACTAGTACACTGTGTGCCAGTTGCATTTCCTTTGAAGTCCTGAATTCTCTAGGCATCAGTAGCAACAAAATAATCCTTCTTTGATGCATCAGATTCTATCTTTATTAATCTTCATTGCGTTGAACCACAGAAGTCAGTGTACCTGGAAATATTTAGAACTTCATTAATAACGATTACTTTTATGGCCCTTAATTTGTTTCGCCACAACATCGACGATTGCATTCTATTATCTGCTATTGATAAAACTCAAAACTATTGCTGTTATGCAAAAATGGGTGTTCTACAACAGCTTTGCCTTAGAACCTTAAGCCTGCAGCACACACACCGGTGCATTAGAGATAAAAATAGTACATGTGCCTTTTTTTACAAATTTACTGCGTTTTCATTAAAATTGGTTAATTATTTCTTTTTGCTACATCTATGCATTTCCAATTTAGTTTTACTTAATAATTCAAATATGTATAAATTTGATTTTACTGACAAACATTAGATACGTGTGCATGCACGCACCTCAGGACTTATATAATACAATTTTTATTAGTTTCTTTACAGGATTTTTTGAGATATGTATTTATCATGCAAAATAAAGTTAGGTGTATTTTCATTTATCATGATGCTACTGCAACATTCAAGGAAAAATGATTACACGTTCACCATAAAATGAGTCCTCTAAGAGGTATGGATACTTCCCCTATCCCTTCTTCGAGGTTTCAATCACAGGGAAACGGATCAGTGTATAATATCTAAGCCCTGCCACTGCTCCTTACGTGTCTAAAAACCTTCAAAATACATTAACAGTTTTCTGCATTACTTACAATTACAACAGTATTTATAGTCTGATGAAATTTCTTCCAGTAAAATCTTCCATCTAGTGTCCCGTACCGCTGCACGTAAAACAAAACTTTATTTTTTATTATTTTCTTACAGCTCTTTGTTATATGTTTGTTATCATTGCAATTATAACAGAGAATTCTAAGTATACAAGAAATTTTAATGGGACATTCTATTTCTTTTTAATACTGATTTGAATAGCATATAAAGTCACGTATCTTTCATAACAATTGATGTTTGTTTCATCAGTGAATCTCTATAATTGTACTGGGTTATGATTGTCCCGGATTCCATGTTCTTAATTCAACAAACACTTTGAGTTTTGTACAGTTTTAAAATCTAATGCACCATTCGATACAATCAGTTTCTTGTCCATATATTATTAACGTCCTGGCTAGAAATTTTTCCACTTACATCTTCTGGTGTGACTTTTAGTCATAGCATTGTTGTCCATCACAGTATTTTCTCGTTCTCTCAATTTGTATGTGTTGTTAAGTAAACTCATTCGACATTTGCATGTACCAAAATATTCAGATCCGTAACTGAATTTTATTAGATAAGCCGAGCCTACTAATCAAGACCATCTTTTGTACGTCGTCTTGGAAATTCCGAGTTGGTAGTCACACTTTATCTCTGGTATCTCCATTTTGTCAATTCTGACAGTCGCTGCAGTACAGTTCCTTTTCTTTTCACAAATTTAACTTGACGCTCTTGGAATTTATCTTCTCGGTGCTAACTCCGACTTCCATTTTTACTCACTTTAACTTAATATTTGAACTTTGTAATGTTAACCATTTTTATAACATATTCTGATCATTTCTCGTCAGAATCGACTTCAAAGTCGTAGACTTTTCAATCAAACTAGACATTTTATTTCTGACAACTTAATGTTTTTAAACGCCGCCTTAATGATTGGTAGTAAATAATCATTCAAATGTTCCCGTATCGTTCTATTTTCTTCATACGGCTACGTTCTACAGAAATATCTACCCACCGATAATCGATTTTTATTTTAATCCAGCATCAATCACAAGTTCCTGGTCTTCACAGTGTTCAATTCTTAATGGTACCATTTTTTTTATATTTCTAACGTTTCTGCTACAACGCTTGCCACATCGGATATACAAAAATTGCAATCTTTAGACTTTCTCTTCAGATGTTCCTAATTAAATCTATATACAGGATGTGTTTTCTGAATGAAGCACATGAAATACCGTCGTTCTAGTTATTGACACGAAACGTATCAAAGAAAAAAATGGTTTCTTCATAGGATACGAGAAAACTATTTCTCAAGTATTCTTTCAGGATTTAAACATTATCAATTTTTTTTTTTTAAATGGACTGTACACTAATTTGTACATATTCGGATAGCTTTAACCAACTTTCACAACAATTATTTCCCTATCGCACTTCTACAAGTGGAATGAAGAAATGATTGTTCTACAAATTTCAAAAAAAACATCCTGTACATATGTACACGTCATTTTTTAATGTGGCTATTTGAATACCATGACGCGGTTACTATAACATATAGCTCCTTGCATTATATATATATAATAATTATTCCACACAACGCCCTTAGCATTGAATACTCCATACAATTTTGATGCTCTACATATTCAACAATTACCTGTCGTTAAATAACATTTTGTTTATCACAACATATAACAACACTCACCCTATCATGTTATTAAAATTTTCAAATATTTTGTCATGTACAAGACACTCTACTTGCCTGAGGATACATTGGATTGAATTCACTCTTCAGATTGTAACAGATAACAGGTAAACAAAATTAAGTTCTTCATAGTTGCAGAATAAATGAACAACTTTAAAAGAAAATTTATTTAGTCCTTTGTGCGCATGTCTGCTAAATAGATTAATGCAATTGAAACATGTTTATCCATGCCAACCGTTACTTTCTAAATGCTCAGTAATTCTGTATCAACCTGAACAGCTTCATTATTTACATTTACAGAAGTTTCTTGTTTAAGGTTATTTTCACACCTACGCAATAAGTTCATAATTTCAACATTATTACATTTACATGCAAAATCAAGTAATGTTTGATATTCCTTGTTGCGGGCATTAATGATAGCTTTTAAAAATCTACGTTCCTCTGCAGCTTGTAATAATTTCTCCACATCTTTTTCATTGTTGATACTGATAGCATGAAATAAGTCTTCAATAATACTTAATAATTGAAAAGCTTTACTTGCATATGCGGATAGATTGAATATTTTCTGTACTGCTCTTATTCTGTGTTTCTGTTCAATGCGATATAAGTCTTCCAAAATTGCATGTGCTAAACGCATGTCATCAGACTCATTAATTTCGTGCAGTGAATCTTCCATATCACCTAAGTTTCCTAAGCCTAAAATATGTAGTATCTGATCAACAGTGAAAATCTTTGATTCACATGTTTGTTTTCCGATTTCTATCAAATTTTTTACAATACGCTGTATCTTTTCATTAAATTTTAACATTTCTGCTGACACTTCGGTAACTGCTTCATCAAGCTCATAATTTTGATAGATGTAAAAGTGCATCACCCTAAACAGTAAATCTATAATTGAATCATTCTTACTAATAGCTTCTTCCTTACTCAATTCAATAAGCGTATCATCAATTGATCCAGAAAAACGCTTTGTATTTTCTATGTTTTTTCTGTATTTACATACATAGTGAGATAATCTTTTTAAAGTGTGTATTACTAGATGACTATTAGTATCACATTTCAAATAACACTGAAAAAGGAATCTCCGAACATATTCAGGTACGAGTAATAATTCGTCGGTCGGTGACAGTGAACATTTATAATTTGGGAAGCACTTTGAATGATCATAAATAGCCCAAAGCACTATTTTGTACCCGAATGACCTCACCCTAATTCTGTAACCCTGAAAGCAAGAAAAACGCTTTCCACTCTTAATAATTAGTTGGAACACTTTATCTGATATTTTGCTCAACTGATCACTAACTCTATCAATTTTCACATCAGCAGTTTCAAGTAGTATCTCAAATATTTTGTGAATGTAGTGTACTTCCTTAATTCGTTGTAATGCTGTATCACCAAATCGGTATTCTGTATTATAGAAAGCAGCGTGTTCCAACACATATAACATCATATTGTACGTCTCCGAAAGCCATTGTAGTTTATTAAGATACTGTTCATGGGATGTGGCTCTGCTTAGAATATAGGGATAACAAGATGTCATACTTCGTCGAAATCGGCGAGAAAGTTGATTTAGAACTGTTTCGTGATCACGAAATTCTGCATTTAAATTAATACCTCTTTCTACGAGAAGTTTTAGTGCATTGTTATCGTTCAACAAGTCTATGTTGAGAATAGCAGCTGCAATAGGTACATTCTCAATTTTAAAATTATTAAGGAATTCAATATCAGCCTTTTCTATTAACACCCGAATTAGATCTGGTGGTGGAGAATGATGGAGATAACCAAATAATGCAGGAATTTGCAAACCATCGGAATCTTCATAAGTTGTGCTCATATCAACTATATCTGCTTCCAAACAGGATTTCAGAACATTAAATGCATGTAATTCTTGTATGTGCGCATGTATAGTCATATCATTCTTATCTTTCCAATTACTACTATAAGAAAGGTTTTTGACAAGAAATGTTGTAACATCTCGGTGATCATTTTCAGCAGCTAACCATAAAGGACTGTTGGGCCACCGCGTATTAGCCAGATGCTTCTTTAAACACTCCGGACTGAATGTGTTGCCGACGCATTGGGTAAGTTTCATGTATCCCATTTCAGCAGATGCACATAATAACGCTAATCGTTCATGCAGTTCTAGATTTTTTATTGTCCCAATTATTGCTTCTATCGATGAAGGGAAATCAAATATTTTGAACAGTAATTTTATAGGCAAACTACCAATGTCAGTCTCATCCTTATACTTTGAATTGTAAATACCAGCCATGTATGTTTCTGTGACAACTTCTCTAAGTAGAAGCTGGAACTTATTCTCTTCATTAAAGAAATTAATCTTCTTTTCTTTTCTATTCTCCAAATCCTCACCTGCTATTGCTTGAAAAAATGTGCATGTCTGTATTTCATAAGGTTCTACGAGGCTTTCAAGTAATTTCTTAATAAATGGTTCTTGTTTATGTTCAATTGATTTAAATCTTTCCCAGAGGTGACAGGCGGCAAAATATTCGGCGAAAGTACGATGAATGAAACAAGGCTTGCCATCATTAATACTGGTAATTAATCCTGTCTTTTCTTCACTTTTCTCTACCCGTCTCATTAAATTTGGAACTTTCCTTATTTCCTGTTTAGAGAGCAACTCTTCCCACTCATTTTTTTTCAAATAACTCGCACACAGCTAATATCCTATGATTGTCAATAAACTCCTTGAAATCTTTTTTAATTATCATTTTCATACGTGGATTATCAGTATTTATACCACATATCTTTTCTCCAAAGCTAATTTCATTAAACTTTATCTCAATAAAACGTTTGTATAAAGGAAGTGCTTTGAGCTTTTCTTTAAGCTGCTGTTTATGTGCAACCGAAAGTTCCTGACATTGGAAATAATAAAATTCTTGAAACAAATCTTGAAAAATTTTAGCAACCATGTACGCATGTAATGGTATACCCATAAAATGTTCGTGTTTATTATAAATGGATTGAGAGAACCATGTTAATAGTTGATCTGCGAAAATGTTAAAGCGTTCACCACGTAGTTCATCAATGTTGAGGTATTTTTTCCAAAATTTTTCCAACAAGCATTTGTAATCTTCTGAAGAAAACAGCTGCAACGAGTATGAGAATGTACTTAATTCTTCTTCTAACTTATATAAAATGCCATAAGGACGGGTAGTTATCCGTATCCTACTTGTTCTTGTGTCTTTTAAAGTCTTCAACAACTCTATCACTGTCTCTGTAAAAGCAGGGCTAACCTCATCAAATCCATCAAAGAGCAGGGCAACATTGCCCTTGTTATAAAAATAATTAAACATTTCCACTTCTAGCTTAGCTAATCCTGTGAGTGTTTCGTCTGTATCACTTCTCAAAACAACTTCATCATTATTGTTTATAGTTACAAGTTTAGCGATAATTTGCCTTTGCCTCTCTTCTTCGTGTCCTGCATTTTTTTTAAATGCTTGAAAATGTATGGCTTTGTATAGGAATTTCACAGCTTCTGTTTGGTCAATTTTTATTTTACTGTCCTGCCATTACCTAAACCAACTTGAATGATCCACCAAATTAATTCGTACGGTCCACAGACTATGGCAATCAAGCAGTGCTAGACGAGTTAGTACAGTAGATTTACCCATACCAGGTTCAGCTGTAATAATCGTTACTCTCTCTGTTACATCTGTTATTTCCTTTTGTCCATACAGTTTTACATTCTCTTCGCTTCTATCCACAAATTCGCGTAACTTTGATAAGCTGCCATGCGATCGCTGCCACACAAACGTGCTTCCTGCTTCTTTGACCCAATGAATGTTATGTTCTTTGTACTTATCGCACACATTTTTGAAAACTTCTTCAGTTGTAGAAATTAACACGATATCTTGCTCTTTGTTCAGATAGTATTCAGTATCCTTGCAATCACACGTAACCCAAAATTTACGCCTCTCGTTTCTAAAACTTTCCTTGATTGTTACACAACGATTAAATGTTCGGTCAATGTAGTAGTCTTTGACATCATTATACTTAGAATCTATGGGTGCTTCACCTATTTTTATTTTCACATTGTAAATAAGCTTGGACAATACTTCTTCATCTATTAAGAGTTTTATCTCTTCATGTATTAATGTACCTAAAGTTGTTTTTTTTCCTTGAAATATAACTACTTCCTGCTAAGAGACTCTTCTGTGATGCGGGAGTAAGGTTAGTTAAGTTATACTCTTCATCTTTTACTTCAATATATTTCTCAGGAAAATCTTTTTCAAATGCTTTAGCTAAAGTATCATTTCTCTTAGCAACAAAAATAATCCTTTTATATGGCTTCTTACTCATCATGTCTTTTAAATTTCTATACAATCCTTCTATATTTTTATGATCTGTTTCATCAGTATATGTTTTGCACCCTATCACTAATAGGTTTATTGTTGCTTCTTCGAACTGAGAAATTACTTTTTCATAACAGCCGGTTCTAATGATGTCACCTAAATCCATAAAAGTATGATGGGACAACTTTTACTTTCAAAATATTGGACTAATTTTATACCACATAGTATGTGTTCATGCGTAATTATATTCAAAATTTGTTTGTCAGAACCAGCAATGAATTTAGACAATTCTTCTGTGTTAATTCTATCTTCGTTGAACTTGATGTGAATTTTTTTAATTTCGTTAATATACGTAAAGTTCAGAATAGTTAATATCGGACTATCGATAACATATTTCGTTGCTTGGTCAAAGAACTTGTTATTCTTTGATAGGTAGACAGTTGCAGTTGGTTGCTTCCACCATTTTTGAATTTCATCATGTACTTTTAAAAAGATTGCATCGCCTTTAATATGAAACAGAAGTTCACTTTGCTTTTTATCAGCATTGTAGTAATTATCTATTTCCTTTTTCAGAATTGTCTCAATTTTATCTTCTTCAGGTTGGTTCGTGTAAAACCATAGTTTATTTAGAAAGTCTTTTACCAAGCTTGTATCATAATCCTTGCAATGTAACGAAAGCCGGGGAAAACCGTTGACATTAATTTCGAATCGATAAGCGCTTAAATCTTTATCCTTTAGATCCTTATCCTGCAAAATTTTACTTTTTAGCATTTGACAAAATTTTCCTGCATCTTCTGGCAGTGATTCTTCATTATCGTTAAATTTCAGCATCTTCGTGTCGTCGTCTAAAATAAGTAGATTGCCTACTAAGCCTCCAATGCCTCCATTAATTTCAACATCTCCGTTACTTAACATTTTTGTAGGGCCCACTATATTGTCATCAATCTTGACAATATTGTTACTTGTAATCTTGGTATGCTTTAACAATTCAATAAATTTATTAGATAAATGATTCAACCTTTTTTCTCTCTTTGCTTCTGTTCCTCGTACTTCAAAGTTCATGTGACCAAACCCACTGGGGAGTTTGAACGAAAGTGATTGTAATTCTTCCTTTCCAGCCATCTCAAAAGTCTTTTTCTGAATTTCCTGTGTTATCTCAATTTCTTCCACGCAAGGTTGTAAGTGAACAAGTTCTTGCGGAATCCTGTTTTTAATACACTTAAGCCTGTTACTTTTTGTATCAAATGTCAGCACATTTTCTATGAGCTTACTTATTGTACGTGCAGATGGATCTTTTAATACTTCGTCAATCAAATGTTTTAGTTCTAATAACAGAAAATTCATTTTTGGCGCCGCTTTAATAATACTTGTTTGTAGAGTGTTTGCCTCAGTATCGAGATAAGATTATCGCCATATCAAAAAATGTTGGGAGAAATTGGCCTGTGCAATAACTCCTGCAACCTGTATCCACGATTTTTATAACATCTCGTGCTAAGATGATGTGATAGGTTTTTATAAGTTTGTCAGACATCATCATACAGTAGTTTTCTGTTCCAGACATAATAAACATTGCTAAACGTTCCGCTAAAAGTTTAATGCGCAATTCTGTTGATTTTTTCACTAAATGAATAATGTCATTGTCTTCGTACTCAGTTTGAAACATCTTTCCTCTTTCACTTGTGTAAATCAGGTTATGTTTTTTATCTGCAGGGAGTACTTCTACAAATTTTTTCTTACGAAAACTCTCTTCAGCGGAAGTGAAAATGATAAAATTGCAATCAATATCTTCAAATCTACCCTTGAATACAACATCGGGGCTTTCTGGAGAAAATCTTTCTTTAATGCTTAAGTAACTATCAAAGTATTTGTGTAAACTAAACTCTCCGTCCTGTTTCAGTAATTTTTCAACGGTAACCTTCTCATTACCAGGATCGTCTTTGTGCTTAGCTTGAACAAATTCGACTCTTGACTTTCCTTGTCCCTTTAAATTATATCTAAAAATGATGTCGTCAAGTGCACCTACTCCATCCACATTTGTCCCTAAGTAAAAATTATCTATATCTTTATTGTTCAAGGCTCTGAGCAAAAGCAAGGTCAACAGTTTAGTCTCATAAAGTTGTCCACTCAACCTCGAAGTTCCAGGTTTTTTCCAATAGAGAAACTGGGATTCTTTCGGTTTGTCTCTCTTAAAATGATCTCTTATTTTCTTTTCTTCATGTTGTTGCTGAACCGATGGTAACTCTGACGAATGCAATTGTGCTTTGGAGTGTGCTATTATAATATTAATAATATCTTGGTTATGAAAATCCTTAGCAATATCTAATGCAGTTTGGCCATCATAATTTTTGATACTAATGATTGCTCCCCTATTTAAAAGTTGTTTAACAACTACTGGTTTATTTTTAAGAACAGCAATGTGCAAAGGTATATTGCTTTTGTCATTAGCATCGCTCGCATTAAGGTCTGCTCCATCATCTAAATGCTTTTGTACCTTCTGAAATTTTTCTTCAGAATTTTCACTTTTACGTATAGTATTGAATAGTTCTTCATTTTTCTGTACTGTATCAAATTCATTCAATTCTGTACTTTCCGTTTGTTGCTGGGACAATGCCTCTGCTGTAAACTTATCAAGAATACTTCGCTGCAATCCAAAATTATAATGATTTTGTGCACTCTTGGTCCTTGTATGAAATAAATGTATTTGGATATTCCCATTGCCGTACTGACTTTCATAATTACTAGCAACATTGATTGTGGCATTAAGTAACTGGCTAATGGCTCTCATTTCAAGTTCACCATGGCACATATCGGATCTTCTCATATTCTCCAAATAAGTCTCCAAATTGCCTCCAATAAAATCTTTATATTCATTTTCATGCAAACTGATATAATGAATAACTCGATTGCGGAAGATATTTCTCACCAAATTTATAAATTTTTGATCCAGATAGACAGTAACCAAATTATGTATGAAATTTTGAACGTACTCTAAGTCCTGCAATACCATGTCGTCGTTCCCAAATAACGCTCCATATCTTTGTCGAAATAAGGCATAATCATTTTTAACAGGAATTAAGTAAGACAAAGCGATAGACGAAAATAAGCAGCTACCCTCTTCTGGAACGTGAACTTCAATCAAATCCTCACCGACACTTGCTCCTAAGGTCTTTTTAGACGTTTCGCTCAGGTTGTAATTTCTTGGGAACATTTTGAATTCACTTATAAGCTAATTTGAAATATAATCGATATGACAGAGATGAGTCCGCGACTAATGATTGACAATTTTGAGTTCTTTAACAGTGATATGTGACCCGTCATATTGCACGAGATAAGATCGAGACTATGAAAACGATAATCCGGTGATAAGATTACTATTAATGCGTTCATGTTTTTAATCTGCACCATTGTTTCGTTATCAATTTTGTTTAGAAAGAGAAAAGAAATGGTTAAAAAAAAACGTATGAAAGAAAGAGTTCAGGTATTTACATGTTTGGTAGGATTTCTCTATAATTTGGTGTTGCGTATATAACGTAAACGGAGAAACAATGTTGAAAGATGTAAGCGTTTCTTTATATACTTGGTGAGAGTAGATCGTGCAATCATTGGCCGGCAATGATTGGCTGTGACATAAAACCACTTCACCAATCGAAGTAGGCTCTTTGCATAAAGAGCCAATCACAGCAAGAGGACGAATTTATACTCTTTTTCCTGCTCGAATGATCGTATTTTGATTAGTATCAAATTTATTTCACGAATATTGGAATCTGCAACATGTAAAAGTAAACATACTATCTTTTATTTTTCGATGCTAAAGATTATAAATATTGAAGGCGACAAAACTGAAGCTTACAAATTGGAAAGTTGAAAGATAAATTGAATATTGTTAAAATTCATAATGATGCTTTCGCAAAAGATCGTAACATTTGATCTTTGTCAATTTTAATTCGGCGCCATTCGCAACACAGAAATTTGGAATTTCCCGTTTTCATTTTCCTACTGTCCAAGCTTGTCTTAGTTATGTTTTTAACTATTGATCATAATTGCTGATTATTTTAGTTATGCTGTTTTCAATACATTCAGCTTTCTGCGCTGCAAATTTTAAGTTTGGAGGACCCTACTTTGCAGAATTTATTATTGTAACTTTTTAATTCACGCTAGAAATCATGTAGAATCTCTACATTTAATCTTCAAGTATGGTTGTCTCTAGGGGCACAGTAAATGTTTAAATAATAGGTATGTATAGTAGCCTGAACATAAGGGGCAGTTTGAAATTATATGAAGGACAGAAGTAGTATTTCGATCCCTGTTGCATTTTACTCTAACTATATATAAATAGGTCGATAATCTATTATAAATTCGGAAGCTGATATCAAATTAAAATCGCCAAATTTAAAAATTCGTGCTTTGATGTACATAAATAGCCCCCATTTGATAAATAATAATAAAACAGTTAGATTTCAAGATTAATTATTAAATATAGTTCAATAAAAATAACATACGTCATTGGCATAAATGCGGGTAAGAGGAAGAAATGTTATAAAATTGGTGATTAAATCGCAGAGCTGATGGGAATTAAACTCCACTTAAACAAGAAACTCTGCAAATGAGAGTGATGAAGTTCGTGAAATTAAAACAGAGTTAGTCGGCAGTTAGAAAGCAGGAATTGTCATGGTTGAAAATGTTGATTTTTCATTCCTTATTTCCTTATTTCTTCTGTTACACAGTAATGCTTCCTTATGACATGACGCATACGGTGCGTCATATGGACCGTTTATTTTGAAAGTGATGTAAATCCATTTTTTAAACAAATGATATATCACGCAATTTATGCTTAATTTAATGTAAACTTTTTAAGTATAACTAGATAGTATTTAATTTCTTAAAAAATGCCCATGTTTTGTACAATTTAAAATTGGTCGGTAAAAGAAATTGCGAAATCATTGATTATAAAAGTGGTGTAAGTCCAATTTCCAGTAGCGTGTCATTTTACATTTGTTTTATGTTACGTGCCATATTACGTGTCAAGAGTTATTAGTTTAGAATACTTATTTTATTTTCCTTCTAAAATGGATAATTTTATATTAACATCAGATAGTGATATACGTAAGAACAAATGGTAAATCAATATTATTTTATAACAATATTATTTTATGACGATTAAAAATATTTATTTTATTTAATTTTAAATAAATTCACACAGAAATAAAACCCATGAATGTAAACAAAAGTATAGACTCAGAATCGGAGGATGAAAATAATTCCACTATGAAAAACAAATTAACGAAACGTAAAAAGAGAAGGAGAATTGTAGAGGTAGAATCTTCATCAGATGAGGATATTGTTACTGAGAACTTAGATTCTGCAGAAGAAAATAAAGGAAAATATATGCAACGAATAAACAAAATTAAGCGAAATACCGAACAAAAGTATATAGAAAAAGAGGAAAATTAATTTCAGGAATCCAAATAAAATTTGAAAAAATCGCCCTGGCACCTTTGTACCAAAATGCCAGATCTATTACTTATGAAAAATATAAAGATATCAAGGAGTTATTATTTTATATACCACTGGTGCATGATGAATATTTCAAAAAACTGCGATATACAGAGCACAATTAATACTACGAATACCTTATCATTTTAACAATGTAATTAACGTCTAAAATTAAAAATACTACCTTGTCATTATTTGTAAACAAAATTGGATTAATATGAAGTATATTTTAAGTAATATTTGATTATTCAAAATCGAAATTAAACGATTTTTACAATTGTCTAATTTCAAAAGTGGTATAAGTCCATTTGTAGCCCGTAAATATATATTAGTTTAGTCAAATTCGCCTAAAACAAATTTATGTAACCAAATGACATATTGATAAATCAGTAGAAACATTGCCGGACTTCATATAATTTGCCTAAATTTTTAAATTAACGGATATGCTAACTTTTCATTTTCTCGAAACAAGAGAAAACTGACTTACACCACTTTCAAAATAAGCGGTGCATTTAAGCATTCATACACACAAGTGCAAATGTTGGACGCCATTGTAACTCCAAATTTACTAAGCGTATTTGTTGTAGTAGAATCATTACTACCACTGAATTAATTGTGAATTTTTGTTAAGTAATTCATATTTGTTGATACCACGTAACATCAGTTTTTAAATAGGGGTTTAATAAACCACATTTTGGCGAAACGTCGCGCGAAATTGATCGGCGTACAAATATTTTCTATTCCAACCGTGTATATATGTTTACGATGTAATTAAAAATGGCGAAAATAAAAATCATCAACTGCATACTTGTGAAATGTCTAATTGCGAAGTTAACAGTGCAAGCTTACGTATTAATGATTGCATAATTAATTTAAGTAAGGTATTGAAAATTGTTACATTGAAAATAGTAAACTTGGCAATTGACAAATTGTAGGAGAACAATTAAAAAAATTAAAAATTTGAATATAGAAATGACGAATTTATAAGTTGCAAAGTTAACAGTGAAAACTTAGATATTATGAATCGCAAAATTAATAATGTAAGTATAAGAGATTAGAAATTGTAACGTTAAAAATTGCGCAGTTTAAAAGAAAAAGAGACAAATGGTAAAATGGCGAAGTTAAAGATTGCAATACTGAGAATCGCAAATTCACCAATTAAAAATTGCCAATTTGAAATTTCTTGCAACAAAAATAAAATATTACAAATTGAACAACTAGAAATAATGTGTACAGTTTAAGGTAAAGGACCAGTAGTTGACCAGCTAAGAGAAATTTTCCACGAAAACAATGGTAACCGCTTGATCTGTCATTAAATGGCAAGACTCGATGCTTCGAGACATTCTTTAAGCCTTCTAGATCACGTAACACGACCACTTTAAAAAAAAAATTAAATCATACAAATTTTAAAAATGTATTTAAAAATTCGGCGAATGCTTCAGAAGTTGACCACTCTTAAAAATTAAAAAACTAGTAATTGACCCTCAGTTCCTCAGTAGTTGACCACTGTAAAAAGGGTTGAAATACTAATACTGGGAATTATTTTATTATCGGTTAGTTTTAATAAGTATCAGTACAAATTATACAGACAAATTACTTAAACAAATTATTAAAAAATAGAAGAAGAAATAAAACAAATCAATTCCATATGAAGTCCAATTCAGGAACAGAGTAAACGTTATGAGTTCTACTTGATTTCCCGGGTTCATTGATATGGGAAAGTACAGTTTTCCGTTCGCAATCCATCACATCAGGCTTCTCTGGCCACTTCCATAACCGCCCAAACATTTCCATGGATGAAATAGTTGCTTTATTTTTGCTTACCCGAAGAATTTTACCAGGAAAATATTGTCCTTCATATAAAAATATTATGTGCTCATTCACGACTTTTTCAACAGGCAGCCAGGCAGGACATTCATTTTTGTTTAATAGTTCGTTTTCTTCATTCATCTCTTCATTCCCTTCACTTTCTACAACAAAATCGGCCATCTCACAACTGGAGTTTCAACTCTCGGAAGAATATTCTAAGACTTTTTTAGCTCTTTTGTATTTTTGTTGACGTGCATCTGTTGATGAATAATAACATAGGATGCTGGTGAATAATTGACCGCGGTTGCAATCAATAGTTGACCACGTGGTCATCTACTAGAGCGCAATATGTTACAATGTTTAGAATTATATTTTCTATTTCTTACAGAGTTAGATGTAAAAGGGATATACAGTAAAACCTGTTTTTGTGCGGTCCTTTTTTGTGCGATTTTTTTATGCGGTATATGAATCTAAGCGGCGTTAGCACCAGTTTAATGTTTCCTATCAATGTACATATACATGTTGTGGACGAAATATATGAATGTGTCATTAATCGAAACGTTACCGAAAACGCGTCAACGTTATTATCTGAAATTAGTGCGCTCGCACATAACATCGGCGGAGAAGGCTTTCATTCTTTTGGCGATAATGACCTGGACGAGATGATTGAGGACCAAACTGTCGATGATAGTGACATTATCAATAGTTTGATAGATTATGAAAATGGACAAGAAGAACCGGAATCTATTACAGCAGATAAAATATATGCAGGGATCCAAATCTCGAAAAAATTGGAAACGCATTTTCTTAAAATAGATACCAACGCGGAAAGACGCTTAAAATTCCAAAAAGAACTGAGGTCATGCATGTCTCACTATCGTGGCGTTTACAAGCAATTGACCAGTCGACCGTCGTCACAAAAACTGATCACTGAGTTTATGGTACCAAAAAACAAATCAATTGAAATCCTATCTTCAAGCGACGAAAGCGATTTTCAACCAATCCATCACAAGAAGATGCGCGTTTTGGATTACGACGAGTAGCAGCAAACTATTTAATGTATAATGTGAAAACTTTTCCATGTATATGTACAATGAAGAATTAAATATTTTTACAATTTCTTTAGGTCTAATTTAATTATTTAATTTAATTGAAAGCATTCTCTCATCTATTTCATAAAACATTGATGTATTTTCTAAGTCCGACTTTTTTATGCGGTCCCTATCCACCGCATAAAAAAAATTTTAGGTACTATATCGCACAAAATTGTTTGTTATATGTAAGAATTTATAAAATTTTCGAATATTTTTTTGTACCATTTCTTTTATGCGGTCCCTATCCATCGCACAAAAACAGGCTTTACTGTATTATAAATTATTCACAAATTTAAATGAATCACGTCAGTAATTGACCATGCCTGTCAATTTCTCAGAATTGTTAGAATAATGAGATTCAGAAGTTGACCCCTAAGTAAACTATTCCCAGACAGCACACAGATATCTAAAATACGCCTAAAAGATAACCTTTTTTCAGGAAAGATATCTTTCAATAAAGATAACGAAAAACGATCTTCTTTAAAGATGACGAGAAGTTGTCTTATGACCCGTTTTTCGTTGCCTAAAAGATGACGTTCAGACAAGTCTGAAAGACAACATCCAGGCATCATTAACACTTAACGGACGGGTCAAATCTGCTCTGTCTTCCCTAGTTTCCGGGCATTTTTTAGCTCTGCCATCATCGCTAGGTAACCAAATAAAATAAATATCAATTATAATACCTTTTACAAATAAATGACAAAATTACTTTGTGGATCAAATTTTTACACCAGTCGACCCAAGGAAAGGTTCTAGAGACATTAAAATGATCTATGCGATGCCCATTCATCTCTATTTAAATCATTATCTTCAAATTCACTCTCAAAAAAAAGACGAGGCTCTGATATACACACAAAATTTTTTTTCCAAAATGAGAGAAAAAATTCACTGTAATAAATATATAATATATAATATTTTTCATCAAGGTTCTCAAATCTCAACATCACTGACAATCGATAAGTTACCCATATAAATTATAATACGAAATGAACCTCCGCGGGGAGAAAACCATTTGCATATATTGCATTGCCCGTAAGTTTTTAAAGAATTTTATTGGTATATATATATTATTTTGAAATATTTCCTAAAATCAAAACTACGCCGTAGGCATTTAATTGACAGATAGTGCTACAACTAATAGCATCAGAAAAAATAACAATAAACACAAAAATCGTCCCAAACATGTCTAATGCAGCATACTAAAAATTCAAAAAACGTAGATCTACAAATGAACAATGAATGAAATAATGCATTGTTTTTGAAGTCACAATGGAAAAACGTAAATTTATTATCGTCCGTTAAGTGTTAACACTAGATTGCCCGAGATTTCTTGTATACCTATATTGCCCAAAAACAGTCAAAATGACTGCATTGTGAAAAAATAACAAATATGTAAAGAAGTTTGTTTAAAATTAATTTTTAATATTTTTTATGTTATTTACAGTTATTTAATAGGTTATTAGTAAATATTAACTGTACATATTGACTGTTTTCAATGAACTTAACCCATATTTCCGAAAGCAAGGCAAATTTATTTGATTGTAGGCGCCTACTGCATTCGGTTCTTTTGTCAAAATGAATAAATCATAGGATTTGCTTGAACTTTTCTCTGGCCATAGTTTTTCTAAAAGATTCGGGACCCCACTTCGCTGACTATAAATAACTCAATTTAACATTTGTTGCCTCGTAAGCTCCACGAGCATATAGAATCCCAATAAATGCACGTATTTCCGGTAATGATATTGTCCAACCGTTCCGCAAAATTCGGCGACATTCTTCTGTGCACTTTCTTATATGTTTGATAATATAGTTATCTATTATCGACGATAATGCACTGATAAGATTATCTGCCACAATGTTCCTTTTTGCGTAGCCTGTTGGCCCTTTCACACTTTTGAAAATACAAGCAGATGGTATCCTTCCAGGAATACCACCTTCGTCAATTTTTGTCCACACAGTACCATCAGCAGCTGTTTCGACCTCCTGAAACGTATTTTCAGTTTCTTCATCAGAATCTGAACTAGTTAGCACCCTACACCTTTTCCTGGGCATATTGATGACACTTTCATTTTCATCATTGGTGATCGACTCTTCATCACTATCTTCAGCGTCAGATGTTTCACTTTGAATATAATCCGCTTCATCTTCAGATGATAGTTCAGAATTTGTTGCATTTGATTCTATATCGGAGCACTCTTCACTTATGTTCGTTAGCTTTTCTAATAACTCATTTCTGTTCGACATTTTTTTCATAAAGTTAGGGCGCAAAAGAAATAAAATAAACAACTTGTTAGAACAACACTTTATAAAGATTCGAATAACTAGTACTACTTTAGCTTATTGAGCAACTGACACTTATCAAGTATACGCCCAAATCGACAATTGTGCCCATAATTATGAAAGTGGTCTAAGTCAAAATTTAAAAAAAATGAGTTTATCAGTTATTTCATACCACATTATTTTTAACTAAATTTATTCAATGTAATTTTTACGAACTTGTCAAAAATGAACCATTAGATAGTGGTTGTAATTTCAACATTATATGGAATTCATTTAGTTTTAATTATGAAAGTGGTCTAAGTCAAAAATTTAAATAAATTATATAAACAACTTGAAAATGGCACGTGGCCTTCTTTGACGCGTTTCTGAACTACATAATAAAATAAATGACAATCAAATTTTAATAATAACGTCAACTTCATTTTTAACGAAATCACTAGAAGAATCAATAACAAGAAGAGTAAAAAATACCGCGGGTGAATCTGTCTCTTGGCTACAAATTCAATGGATATGAGATTCTTGAAAAATGAACCTTATAAAATGTTCTATAAAACATCTTTAGATGATTCTAAATTTCACGTTTTGGATCTTTCACCTAAAAAAGGAAGACCAAAAATATACGGAAATATTAAATTACTTCCATTATACACCACCATTAGACCAGTATCGGAAGAAAAACATAAAGATATTATGAGTTTACTACCGTACATCCCTCCAGTTTTTCAGGAACATTTTAAGAATCTTAAATACTCGAAATAATGATAAAAATGGATTACTGTTTAAAAATAATTAATAAATGTAATAAATGTTCACGAATTATTTCAATCAAATTATTGTTTCAAATAAAACTCAAAGTTCTTTATTGCTTTAAGTCATTTATAGGACATTCAGTTAATTTTGAAAATGGTCTAAGTCAATTCAATCTTTAAAAATAATATTATCGTATAAAATTCACACAAAATTTCATATTCATAGTAAATTTCCATTAATTAAGACTAATAAAATTATAAATTAAAATGTCGCATAATGTAAAAATATTTTTTAATTTATTCAAATGCAATTCATTAAATATCTCGAAACAAGAAATATATGACTTAGACCACTTTCATAATTATGGGCACAATTTATCATGCATCGGTATGTTACCGTAATCAAAAAAAAATGTTATTTCAATACAAAGCCGGACAGGTCATATAAGAAATTTACTCAATTCAATAAATAAAAATCTTTTGATTATTTAAAATTTACCAAGCAGTCAAAATGACTGCTTCTGGGCAATATAGGTATAACACATATATATATACGGAAATAAAGGAGGGCGGAAGTAACTACAATTATTCATAAACCCATTTATATGTTATAGAAAAAGTCACCAAATTCTAAGAAATAATGTCATCAAATTCATAATTGTTTTTCTAATTGAAATTAAAAAACAGTCAAAATGACTGCCTTGGGCAATCTAGTGTTAAAAGACGGCGTTTAGACACAGTCGAAGGACAACATTTAGGCATGCCCGAAAAAAAATAATTTTGGCTGATATATCTTATATTATATGAGCCGTTTATTTTGAAGGTGGCCTAAGTCGAATTGTGAATTTTTTTTTGTTAACTGTTTTTATGACAACTAATCTAAAATTATGAACGTTATTACAGCAACCAAAAAGAATTGTTTGAAAAATGGACTTAGGTCACTTTCAAAATAAACGGCTCATATAATATAAAGATATATCAGCCAAAATTATTTTTTCTCGGGCATGCCTAAATACTCTTTCATGTTTTATATTAAAATTATCGCAAGAATATTTATTTGTGTTCCATTTTTATTTTTTATTATGGATATTGTTCGTTTACAATAATAAATATTATAAGTTTCATCTGTAAATAGATAGGATATATACAAGACGACGCTTTTAGACGACGATTTTTTTGCCTTTGACCCAAACGCCGGAAATCTTTTTGTTTTGGCATCTTGTCCGAACTTATTCGACCCTCGGCATAAATTAACACTACAAAATGTTATAATACTGAAAATAGCATCAATCACATTCAAAAAGAAAGCTCGCATTATTTATTTACATGCACCTTAAAATACTTAGAAAAAATAAAAATAAAAATGTAAACTAGAAAAATAGAAAAAGTAAGATTAACTGGACTTTTGGTATACAGAATTGAATCTAAATAACCTCGTTTTTCTAATTTATTTATTTTTTTTATCCTACTATAAAATCAATGTAATTTATGCCAATCGAATACTATTCTTTAAATTATTTTGTTACCGTTCAATTATTTTTGTTTCACCGAACCACACCGAACTAATTTTCACGATAGTAATTCACAATGGTGGCGCCAACTAGTGTTTAGCACAAAAAACATCTTTAATATTTTGGCATCTTTTAGATGTTCATAAAGCATCATGGGATTATACCGAAAAGACATCTTTCAAAAGTCGTCATATGGACATCTTTTAGTAATATGTGCTGTCTGGGTTGGTTCTTGAGATTACAATAACAAAAAATGCATTTATCACTTATAAGACGATATAAGGACCTAAACAGTAAATGATTCATTCGAAAAATGTTCTTAATGTATACATTTTTTTATCTCAACCGTACAGCCATTCTTAACAGACACGTTAAGGAAATAGTAATATAACGGGATATTACTTACCTTAATGAATTGAGACATTGGTTTCTCATGAACATATGTCACTTCACATACAATTGTTTGAAAATTAAACTGAAATATACTGTGGCATTTGGTGCCATCTTCAGTTAAAATGGATAACCTACAAAGAGCTTGTTTTTTTACATTTTGTAAAAAATGGTCACCTTACACATTTCTGTTGATTAATTCTGGCCTTTTCTGTTGAAGTGCATCATTCAGTTTGTCCAGTCGATGAAAGTAGACGTCCGAATTAATTGTTGTGTTATCCGGTAAAAGCTAAAAAAAACGATTCCTTTAAAATCCCACCAAACAGACAGCATCACCTTTTTTTGATGGATACCGGCTTTGGAAATGCTTTGAGCCGGTTCATCTTTTTTGCTCCATCATCTCTTGCGTTTGACATTGTTATATAGAACCCATTTTTCGTCGCCAGTAATGATGCGCTTCAAAAATGGATCGTTTTCATGGCGTTTGAGAAGCGAATCACAGGCGTCAAGGCGACGACACAAATTTCTCTCCGTGAGAACATGGGGAACCCATATATCGAGCTTCGAGGTTAAACCCAGGCCTTTCAAGTGGTCATAAACAGTTGAATTTGATAAACATAACCTCCCACCGATCTCACGTGTTGTTATTCGCCGGTTTGCATCAACTAATGTCTTTATCGTGGTTTTATCAGCTTCAACAGGCTTTCCAGAACGTGGTGCATCTTCGACATCAAAATTGCCGGATCGAAATTTTGTAAACCAGTTCTGGCACTGGCGTACTGTCAACACATCTTCTCCATACACATCGGCTAATTTCTTTCTGGCTTGAACAGCATTTTTACCTTTTCTATGGTAAAAGAGTAAAATATTACGAAAATGCTGCTTATTGCTCTCCATATTTAAAAGGGCACGAACCAAAAACCACTGGGTAGAATCAATTGGACTTTTTCACACACAAGCCTTGCTATATCAGCTCTCAAAACATATAATGATTATGCGGCTTAAGTGTGAAGTTGGGTGCAAAAAAATACAATTAAATCCTCTGTCGGGAAAAAAAGAAGTTAATTTCCGAACAACCCAATAGAAATGTATATTTTTTAGGTTAAGAACTGGAAGAGCGTGATATTTTCAATAAAAATGTACTGATTTGTATGAGTCGTAAATCTATTAATGATCTTCACTTAAATATTGCTACTTTTGAAGCAGTTCGATTAAATCCGAGAAATTTAAATATTGTCAATTTCTAAACGAAAAATTTTGTATTTTTGTGAATGTATTACCATAAATTTAGACATTGCCGATTTTCATGCGGCAATTTTAAATGATCTTCACTTAAATATTATTAATTTTCAAGCAATTCGATTAAATCCGATAAATTTAAATATTGTCAATCTTTAAACGAGAATTTTGTATTCTTGTGAATATATTTCCATAAATTTAGGGATTGTCAATTTTCATGCTGCAATTTTAAATGATCTTCACTTAAATATTGCTAATTTTCAAGCAGTTCGATTAAATCCAATAAATTTAAATATTGTCAATCTTTAAACGAGAATTTTGTGTTTTTGTGAATGTATTTTCATAAATTTAGGGATTGTCGATTTTCATGCGGCAATTTTAAATGAACTTCAGTTAAATATTGCTAATTTTCAAGCAGTTCGATTAAATCCAATAAATTAAAATATTGTCAATTTTTAAACGAGAATTTTGTATTTTTGTGAGTATATTTCCATAAATTTAGGCATTATCGATTTTGATGCGGCAATTTCAAATGATCTTCACTTAAACATTGCTAATTTTGAAGCAGTTCGATTAAATCCGATAAATTTAAATATTGTCAATTTTTAAACGAGAATTTTGTGTTTTTGTGAATATATTTCCGTAAATTTAGGCATTGTCGATTTTCATGCGGCAATTTTAAATGATCTTCACTTAAATATTATTAATTTTCAAGCAGTACGATTAAATCCAATAAATTAAAATATTGTCAATTTTTAAATGATAATTTTGTATTTTTGTGAATGTATTTTCATAAATTTAGGGATTGTCGATTTTCATGCGGCAATTTAAATGATCTTCACTTAAATATTGCTAATTTTCAAGCAGTTCGATTAAATCCGAGAAATTTAAATATTGTCAATTTCTAAACGAAAAATTTTGTATTTTTGTTAATGTATTTTCATAAATTTAGGGATTGTCGATTTTCATGCGGCAATTTTAAATGATCTTCACTTAAATATTGCTAATTTTCAAGCAGTACGATTAAATCCGATAAATTAAAATATTGTCAATTTTTAAACGAGAATTTTGTATTTTTGTTAATGTATTACCATAAATTTAGACATTGTCGATTTTCATGCGGCAAATTTAAATGATCTTCACTTAAATATTGTTAATTTTTAAGCAGTTCGATTAAATCCAATAAATTTAAATATTGTCAATCTTTAAACGAGAATTTCGTATTTTTGTGAATGTATTTTCATAAATTTAGGCATTGTCGATTTTCATGCGGCAATTTTAAATGATCTTCACTTAAATATTGCTAATTTTCAAGCAGTTCGATTAAATCCAATAAATTTAAATATTGTCAATTTTTAAACGAGAATTTTGTATTTTTGTGAAGGTATTTCCATAAATTTAGGCATTGCCGATTTCCATGCGGCAATTTTAAATGATCTTCACTTAAATATTGCTAATTTTCAAGCAGTTCGATTAAATCCGATAAATTTAAATATTGTCAATTTTTAAACGAGAATTTTGTATTTTTGTTAATGTATTTTCATAAATTCAGGCATTGTCGATTTTCATGCGGCAATTTTAAATGATCTTCACTTAAATATTGCTAATTTTCAAGCAGTGCGATCAAATCCGATAAATTTAAATATTGTCAATCTTTAAACGAGAATTTTGTGTTTTTGGGAATATATTTCCATAAATTTAGACATTGTCGATTTTCATGCGGCAAATTTAAATGATCTTCACTTAAATATTGTTAATTTTCAAGCAGTACGATTAAATCCGATAAATTTAAATATTGTCAATTTTTAAACGACAATTTTGTATTTTTGTTAATGTATTTTCATAAATTTAGGGATTGTCGATTTTCATGCGGCAATTTCAAATGATCTTCATTTAAATATTGCTAACTTTCAAGCAGTACGATTAAATCCGATAAATTTAAATATTGTCAATTTTTAAATGAAAATTTTGTATTTTTGTGAATGTAGTACCATAAGTTTAGGCATTGTCGATTTTCGTGCGGCAATTTTAAATGATCTTTACTTACATATTGCTAATTTTCAAGCAGTACGATTAAATCCGACAAATTTAAATATTGTCAATTTTTAAACGAGAATTTTGTGTTTTTGTGAATGTATTTTCATAAATTTAAGGATTGTCGATTTTCATGCTGCAATTTGAAATGATCTTCACTTAAATATTGTTAATTTTCAAGCAGTTCGATTAAATCCAATAAATTAAAATATTGTCAATCTTTAAACGAGAATTTTGTATTTTTGTTAATGTATTTTCATAAATTTAGGGATTGTCGATTTTCATGCGGCAATTTTAAATGATATTCACTTAAATATTGCTAATTTTCAAGCAGTTCGATTAAATCCGAGAAATTTAAATATCGTCAATTTTTAAACGAGAATTTTGTATTTTTGCGAATGTATTTTCATAAATGTAGGGATTGTCGATTTTCATGTGGCAATTTTAAATGATCTTCACTTAAATATTGCTAATTTTTAAGCAGTACGATTAATTCCGATAAATTTAAATATTGTCAATTTTTAAACGAGAATTTTGTGTTTTTGTGAATATATTTTCATAAATTTAGGGATTGTCGATTTTCATGCGGCAATTTTAAATAATCTTCACTTAAATATTGCTAATTTTCAAGCAGTTTGATTAAATCCAATAAATTAAAATATTGTCAATCTTTAAACGAGAATTTTGTATTTTTGTTAATGTATTTTCATAAATTTAGGGATTGTCGATTTTCATGCTGCAATTTTAAATGATCTTCACTTAAATATTGCTAATTTTCAAGCAGGACGATTAAATCCAATAAATTTAAATATTGTCAATTTTTAAACGAGAATTTTGTGTTTTTCTGAATATATTTCCATAAATTTAGGCATTGTCGATTTTCATGCGGCAATTTTAAATGATCTTCACTTAAATATTGCTAATTTTCAAGCAGTACGATTAAATTCAATAAATTTAAATATTGTCAATTTTTAAACGAGAATTTTGTACTTTTTTTTTATGTATTTTCATAAATTTAGGGATTGTCGATTATCATGCGGCAATTTTAAATGATCTTCAGTTAAATATTGCTAATTTTCAAGCAGTACGATTACATCCGATCAATATGAATATTCTCAATTTTTAAACGAGAATTTGGTATTTTTGTTAATGTATTTCCATAAATTTAGACATTGTCGATTTTCATGCGGCAAATTTAAATGATCTTCACTTAAATATTGCTAATTTTCAAGCAGTACGATTAAATCCGATAAATTAAAATATTGTCAATTTTTAAACGAGAATTTTGTATTTTTGTTAATGTATCTTTATACCTTTAGACACTGTCGACTATCAAGTCGCAATTATAACACTAAACGTATCATTGACTCCTTTCAAAATTTATTTAAAAATCGTACATTCCTTGTTATTTCTTTCGCTCATTTGACTTTCTGTAAATTCTTACATCATCTGATTATTCGACTTGACGCTTTAATAAATTAGGAATTTCTTTCTGAAAATCAACGTTTATTTCCTAAGAGTTCAAATGACCCCTCATGGTAAAAATAGGTATGTGTAAAGTACCGGTATGTTTACTGTTAAATATAATAGAAACATTTGCGGAAAATGTATTTCAAAAACAGAGCTTATATGTAAAAAATGTTTTCATTAAATTCTTTAATAATAAATCTCTCATTTAAATTGATTTCAAACTACTTTCTTTGCCAAAAACTTGAATTTTCTTGTATAACTCAAATTGGCTCACTTCAGTAAAAGTAGGTATATAATCACCATTCGTAAATCTAGTGTTAAGTGAATTTGTTTCTTCCTTCATTTATTTAAATTGCCTTATTTTTTAGTTAAAGTAAATTTGAAATAAAACACTTAAAAGCGTTGTGAGCTGCTGGTAACGAAATTGAAATAAAATTCGGAGTGCAAAGGGCTAGAAAGTAGTAGACACAATTACATTGTTGTACATTTGTTCGGCATTCGTTCGATGTCATGAGGCGTCCTTGCTCCCCGTTTCTGCCTAATTATTTGCATTGAAAAGGTCACTTCCATATTGATCATAAGCGGTGAGTCGGACACGTTATTGATTCCAACGCGAACTGTCGACACCCACTTCTGTTCCTAGAATTCAAACGGAAAAAATATTCCGAGAAGAAAACTGTGCAGTATAGCAGGTTGCTCAATAAGTTTTGGCGTTCGATAAGGAAAACACAATGTTATGGTTCAAAATACACTTTATTATTCAGTATAATCTCCCTGAACATTAATGAACTTGCTCCAACGATCCTCCAATCTGTGGATCCCATCCCTGAAGTGAGATTCCGGAAGGTCTGCAAAATACGCTTCAACAGCCGTTATGACCTCTTCATTTGACGAAAAACACTTGCCACGCATACATTTTTTGACTTCTGGAAACAAATGGAAGTCGCTGGGGGCGAAATCTGGTGAATACGGCGGATGCTCCAACAATTCGAACTTTAATTCATGGATTTTAGCCATTGTCAAAATGCTCTTGTGACACGGTGCGTTGTCCTGATGAAAAAGGATTTTTTTCTTCTGCAAACCGGGTCTTTTTTCACGAATTTTTTCCTTCAACTGGTCCAAAAGGTTGCAATAATATTCAGAATTAATTGTTTTACCAGTTTGCAAGTAATCCACAAATAAAATTCCTTTCGCATCCGAAAAAACTGATGCCAGAACCTTCTTGGCCGATTTCTGGACACGAACTCGTTTCGAAGCCGAACAACCAGGTTCACACCGCTCTTTAGCCTCTTGTTTTGATTTAGGATCATGGTGATAGATCCAAGTCTCATCCACAGTGATGAATCGACGCACAAAATCCACTTTATCCTTTTTAAAACGCTCCAAATGTTGTTGAGAAAGTCGCATTCGAATGTGTTTTTGTTCAATTGTTAGCGAATGCGGCACCCATTGTGCACACAGCTTTTTAAAACTCAAAATTTCATTTAAAATATGACTCACACTGCCTAATGAGATGTGTAGGGCCTCTACTAAATCCCTCTCAGTTAATCGACGATCTTCCAAATCCATATCCTGTACTTTGGCTACGATTTCTGGTGTTGATGCGGTTTTTCGACGTCCTTCACGTGGATCGTCTTCAAGGCTTGTACGACCACGTTTAAATTCAGCAACCCATCTTTCTACTGTTCTAATTGAAGGTGGACGTTCATTATACCCTCTTAACATTCGTTCGTGAATTTCTTTTGGTGCTACACCTTCCAAAAATAAGAATTTTATCACTGCACGATATTCAATTTTTTCCATTGTCAAAAATACTGTGACACGGCGACACTAAATGGCTTGTAAACAAAGAATGAATTGACTGATTGAAATGAACCTTCACAGACGTTGATAAGAAGAGTGAACCAACAAAACAAAAACAAATTTGGACTAGTAGCAACGCCCTCAACAAAACAAAACAAAACTTATTGAACAACCTGGTACATATTCTAACAACGTACTTTAATGTAAAGAAAAGTTGGATTAATTATACGCGTTACGTTTCCCACGAAAAATTCGTAAAGAATGCCTATTTTGAAGATCTCCAGGTGTATGTGCCCCCTTAATACTTGACTCCAACAAACTGGATGACGCACCATATGCGTCATGAGAAAAAATGTTAATATTTCACTCTTTTGAAATCGATGACGCACCGTATGCGTCATTACAAAAAACGTTACTATTTGATTCCATTCAAATCGATGACGCACCGTATGCGTCATGACAAAAAATGTTACTATTTGATTCCATTCAAATCGATGACGCACCGTATGCGTCATTAGAAAAAATGTTAGTCTTTTACTCCACCGAAAATTCCTAAAGAACGCCTATTTTGTACAACTCTAGGTGTATGTGCCCCCTTAAGGGGACATTCTACTTTCTCGGGTCGAAAAAATCGATTTTTTTTTATTGCCTTATTCGAAAGTATATACTTTCGAGATTATGTCCTTAAATTTTAAGAAAAATTATTGAAAATCAGTAAAATTTTTCGATGAGAAAGTAGAATGTCCCCTTAAGTTATTTGACCCTTTAACTACTGTTGGGACCTAAATGTGATTTCGAAAATTCGCTTTCTAATACTGTAGGCTAATACCAGGTTGCTCAATAAGTTTTGGCGTTCGATAAGAAAAACACAATGTTATGGTTCAAAATACACTTTATTATTCAGTATAATCTCCCTGAACATTAATGCACTTGCTCCAACGATCCTCCAATCTGTGGATCCCATCCCTGAAGTGAGATTCCGGAAGGTCTGCAAAATACGCTTCAACAGCCGTTATGACCTCTTCATTTGACGAAAAACGCTTGCCACGCATCAATTTTTTGAGTTCTGGAAACAAATGGAAGTCGCTGGGGGCCAAATCTGGTGAATACGGCGGATGCTCCAACAATTCGAACTTTAATTCATGGATTTTAGCCATCGTCAAAATGCTCTTGTGACACGGTGCGTTGTCCTGATGAAAAAGGATTTTTTTCTTCTGCAAACCGGGTCTTTTTTCACGAATTCTTTCCTTCAACTGGTCCAAAAGGTTGCAATAATATTCAGAATTAATTGTTTTATCAGTTTGCAAGTAATCCACAAATAAAATTCCTTTCGTATCCCAAAAAACTGATGCCAGAACCTTCTTGGCCGATTTCTGGACACGAACTCGTTTCGAAGCCGAACAACCAGGTTCACACCGCTCTTTAGCCTCTTGTTTTGATTTAGGATCATGGTGATAGATCCAAGTCTCATCCACAGTGATGAATCGACGCACAAAATCCACTTTATCCTTTTTAAAACGCTCCAAATGTTGTTGAGAAAGTCGCATTCGAATGTGTTTTTGTTCAATTGTTAGCGAATGCGGCACCCATTGTGCACACAGCTTTTTAAAACTCAAAATTTCATTTAAAATATGACTCACACTGCCTAATGAGATGTGTAGAGCCTCTACTAAATCCCTCTCAGTCAATCGACGATCTTCCAAAACCATATCCTGTACTTTGGCTACGATTTCTGGTGTTGATGCGGTTTTTCGACGTCCTTCACGTGGATCGTCTTCAAGGCTTGTACGACCACGTTTAAATTCAGCAACCCATCTTTCTACTGTTCTAATTGAAGGTGAACGTTCATTATGCACTCTTAACATTCGTTCGTGAATTTCTTTTGGTGCTACACCTTCCAAAAATAAGAATTTTATCACTGCACGATATTCAATTTTTTCCATTGTCGAAAATACTGTGACACGGCGACACTAAATGGCTTGTAAACAAAGAATGAATTGACTGATTGCAATGAACCTTCACATACGTTGATAAGAAGAGTGAACCAACAAAACAAAAACAAATTTGGACTAGTAGCAACGCCCTCAACAAAACAAAACTAAACTTATTGAACAACCTGGTATTTGACGTGATAACTTCTCAAATTTATTCAGGGGGTATTTCCAACGTGAACGCCTAAAAAAACAAATTCTCATCACTTTTTTCTCAGAAACTGTTGCATATAATTGGGCAAACTTTTTTTCCTGAAAAGCTATGGCCTGTACATTTATATATTTAATTATGTTGGGGGTTTACACCCATCAAAAAAATGTTTCCTCTGCCGGCGTAGAGAATTTCGGCCCTCCTGAACATCTGAGATGGAAAATCGAAAGATATTCTTAATCCGTATGAATGTGGTTATCGCATGAACCTCGGGTTTTGTAAAAAAGTGTAAAAAACAATTTTTTGCTCTGTAAATAAGGCAAAATTAGGTATGGGTTATAGTCAAAGTTTTAACGTGATTGAACTTCATGCGATAGCCATAAGTATGCTGAATATTGTGTTAAAATTTGAAGTCGGTCTATAAAGCCGTTTTTGAGTAATCAGATTCATCTAGGCCACTTGTAAAAATCTGCTTGCAAAACTCTGCTTTGAAACGTTATTACTAGTCAAAAAGGACGGAATGTCCTAAAGTGACTCTGGAATATTAATTCTATGACTATAAAGTACCAAAAAAAGTAAAAAAAAAAAATCGTCCCGCCACATTGGAATACCCCGTTAACTCATTCGAGGTCGATTGCACACCGTGTGTGCAATAACAGTAATGTGCAATTATCAGTTATTCTGAGTAAACGAGTCGTCGAAATAAGATTTTCCTTCAACTAATGAAATCTGCAAGGTACAGGAAAAGAAAATTTGGCATTGGTTTTACTGTGTACCAAAAATCGAAAAATTATTTGAAGCCTTTCTTACTGGTAAAATACTATGAATTGCCGACAGTCCTACAAAGAAGGAAAATATAAACGTAATAATTACTCTTGTTCTGCTTTTGTCGGTAATCCTGGATTATGTTTGGGAGAATGTTTCAAGCGCTACCATCAACCAATTAATGTATAATTACTTTACGATTAGTCTACTATTTGCTAAAAGTCTATTTACAAATTATATTTTCTTTTTTATTACTGAGTTACATTACTTTGTTATCTGTAGACATTTTTCCAAAAATTTATTTCTCGTTTGTAATTTTTTTCATTATTCAACTTATCCTTTTTTAACGTTTTACTACTTTTTAAATATTTTCTTTGCATTATATTCTGTTCTTTATTATTGAAAACAAAATAACGATTTTATATTATCTAACTATTTTTTAAATAAATGTTTATACATTTTTTAATGATGTATTTTCATTTTACCTTACATTGCACACATGGTGTTCAATCCGCTCCTCGCAATAAAAATTTTCCGATCTTATTTATGTGAATTCACTTACGAATTGGGTGATTTCCATAGTAAACATGTTTTTTTATTAAAAATGAACAATATGAAGAAAAAAAAATTTCGTTCCTGGGGACCGTGTTCGAAAAAAATCGTCGTCTCGAATGGGTTAAGATTCCATTTTTTTCGCCATGACGCACACGGTGCATCATCAATTTTGTCAAAATGAAATATCAAAATTTTCCGTCATGACGCACACGGTGCGTCATCAATTTTGATGGAATAGAATATTAAGATTCCAATTTTTTCGCCATGACGCATATGGTGCGTCATCAATTTTGACGCAAGGAAATATTGAAATTTCCCAATTTTGCGTCATGACGCACACGGTGCGTCATCAATTTTGTGAGAGGGCAATATCAACAATTTTTGTCATGACGCACACGGTGCGTCATTAATTTTGTCAAGAGGAAATTTCAAAATTTTTTGTCATGACGCATATGGTGCGTCATCAATTTTGATGAAGTGGAATATTAAGATTCCAAATTTTTCGTCATGACGCATACGTTGCGTCATTAATTTTTAAGCAAGGAAATATTGAAATGTCTCAATTTTTGTCATGACGCACATGGTGCGTCATCAATTTTGTCAGAAGAAAATAATAAAATTTTTCGTCACGACGCATATGGTGCGTCATCAATTTTGATGGCGTGGAATATTAAGATTCCAATTTTTTCGTCATGACGCATATGGTGCGTCATCAATTTTGACGCAAGGAAATATTGAAATTTCTCAATATTTGTCACAACGCACACGATGCGTCATCAATTTTGTCAGAAGAAAATATCAACATTTTTCGTCATGACGCACACGGTGCGTCATCAATTTTGATGGATTGAGATATTAACCCATTCGAGACCGATTGCACACCGTGTGTGTGAAGACAATTTTTTTGTCAACTATCTTCCAAATCATTATTTCATGTTTGCGGAGAAAAGTATTTTTCAAAATATAAACTAGATATTAAGTTAATATTCGAAATGAAATATGTTTCCAATTATAAAATAGATATTCTATTAATATTAGGGAATTATACTTTTTTCGAAATTCCCCCGCATTGAAAATTAACATTTACACGACATCAATATCTATAACAACGATAAAACGATATGCGCATTTCCTTCATTTTAAAAACATCGTTAAATGTGCCTTGAACATTGAATTCATACTTCTCACAAATTTATTCCACTTTTTCTTAAATATTTAGTTTAAAATCTCTATTCTATATTCTCCGAATATTTCGTTCATATTTTCCAACCATTCATTTTTCATTTCTTGTTCATGCATGCAATATTTTCGTCAAATAGCTTCCTCATATTACAAAGTATAGTTTAAACAATATTTTTCCCATATTTCTGCGCTCCTAGCGACGTCATCGTAACACCAAAGTTACAACCCAACCAAAGTCAATATCGGTTAAAATAAAATCATTGAACCCACTCCTTTAATTGTTAAAACATATCTAAACTTTGGTAGCTGCTCATTTCATATGACATAAATTTTTGTATAGCCATGCAAAGGATTCGGGCTTGTGAGGGTTAACAAAGATATACAACGAATAATCATAACATTATTCAAAATGACGAGAAATACAAGTAACCGTATAAATTGATTTATTCAATTATGTACAGAAGACATACCTGCCCTAGTTACATTAGTTACATGCTAATAAATACGCTTGCTCTTTCTGACGAAAGGAAAAAGTGGGAGCGTGAATATACAACAGAATTTATACAGAATCTCGCCTCTCACTCTCATCGCATTACATTTTTCGCAAAGAGAGACGATTTGCAAATTAACGCACCGATGACCGTTCACATTTTTTCTGCCACTAATATTTTCAATTAGTTCCACAATTTTTAGTGAAAAACCATCGTCGCGCTAAATATTTATCGGGATGTTTAGTCAATTTCGGATATCTTCACTCAGTTATTTAGTTGAATAATAAAATATTACGAATTACTACTAAATGGAAGATTACTAAATATTAATAATATTCGTAATATTGTATTATTACATTTTGTACTTTTTCATTTGACGAAATTATCGGTCAACGATGCGTTAAATTGCAGAACCTGAGCATCCCAAAGTTTTGCCAGTTAAATCGTTTTCATGTCCTTTTCGAAGATTTCCTTTTATTACTGACGAAAATTTTTCAATCTAGGCTCTAATCGCAGAACTGCTTCAGACAAAATTCATGAACAAATTAATTTTCGACTGAACATTTTGCCACCTCGTTGACTTCAATTGTTTGCAATTCTTTTCTGGACACGATTTTTTTTTATTTTTTACTACTGTCGGTAGCAGTGTTTTTCGGAAAGTCTGTTATTTTACACAAATTGTTTGCTCTCGATGAACAAATTGTAACAGCGTAATCACTTTTATTTGTTTTTCTTAATAGTATCTTCTATTTATACTATTAGAACTTTTTTCGCCTTTCATTTACTTATGTTAAGCTCAATTTTTTGACAAACTTATTTCAGTGTAAAAAAGAAATGGAAGGGTGGTGAACAATTCTTAACAATCACAATTTTGTGGTTCAGTTTTTTCTCGCCTTGTCGATTTTCGGTTGTTTTTTCTTCGTTGCTTCAGTTTAAACAAGAAAATACTGAAATATTCCAATTTTTTTTTAACGAAAAATTGAATTGTTAACCCTTCTTTGCACGATTTTTTCTTTATTGGTGAAATAAATCAAGGTGATATAATTCGTGTTCAAAATTAAAGGAAAAATGGTTAAAAAAATCCTAGTATATATTTATAGTATAAATTTAGCAAAAAACAATATGATGGAAATTTCCATCATCATGCAAAGTTAGATCAAAGTGAACTTGTTCTTTTATATCATTTTTGGGCATTCAATGTTATGATGGAAATTTCCACCACCATGCAAAGAAGGGTTAAACAAGAAAATCCTGAAATATTCCAATTTTTTTTCTGTAAGATTAAATTATACAATTTTGACCCTGTTTTACAGGTACTTGATTTTTAGAAAACGGATATAAATTTCTTTCTGCTTTTCTAAAGATTCACATTATAAACATTTGACACCAGAAGATTAACGAAAAATTGTTTTGTTAACCCTTCTTTGCATGATTTTTTCTTTATTGATGAAATAAATCAAGGTGATGTAATTCATGTTCAAAATTAAAGGAAAAATGGCTAAAAAAATCCTAGTATATATTTATAGTATAAATTTAGCAAAAAACAATATGATGGAAATTTCCGTCATCGTGCAAAGTTAGATTAATGTGAACTTGTTCTTTTATGTCATTTTTGGGCATTCAATGTTATGATGGAAATTTCCACCATCATGCAAAGAAGGGTTAAACAAGAAAATCCTGAAATATTCCAATTTTTTCCGTAAGATTAAATTATACAATTTTGACTCCGTTTTACAGCTACTTAATTTTTAGAAAACGGACATAAATTTCTTTCTGCTTTTCTAAAGATTCACATTATAAACATTTGACACCAGACGATAAACGAAAAATTGTTTTGTTAACCCCTCTTTGCATGATTTTTTCTTTATTGGTGAAATAAATCAAGGTGATATAATTCATGTTCAAAATTAAAGGAAAAATGGTTAAAAAAATCTTAGTATATATTTATAGTGTAAATTTAGCAAAAAAACAATATGATGGAAATTTCCATCATCATGCAAAGTTAGATTAACGTGAACTTGTTCTTTTATATCATTTTTGGGCATTCAATGTTATGATGGAAATTTCCACCATCATGCAAAGAAGGGTTAAACAAGAAAATACTAAAATATTCCAATTTTTTTTCTGTAAGATTAAATTATACAATTTTGACCCCGTTTTACAGCTACTTGATCTTTAGAAAACGTACATAAATTTCTTTCTGCTTTTATAAAGATTCACATTATAGACATTTGACACCAGACGATTAACGAAAAATTGAATTGTTAACCCTTCTTTGCATGATTTTTTCTTTATTAGTGAAATAAATCAAGGTGATATAATTCATGTTCAAAATTAAAGGAAAAATGGTTAAAAAAATCCTAGTATATATTTATAGTATAAATTTAGCAAAAAACAATATGATGCAAATTTCCATCATCATGCAAAGTTAGATCAAAGTGAACTTGTTCTTTTATATCATTTTTGGGCATTTAATGTTATGATGGAAATTTCAACCACCATGCAAATAGGGTTAAACAAGAAAATACTGAAATATTCCAATTTTTTTCTGTAAGATTAAATTATACAATTTTGACCCTGTTTTGCAGCTACTTGATCTTTAGAAAACGTACATAAATTTCTTTCTGCTTTCATAAAGATTCGCATTATAACCATTTGACACCAGATAATTAACGAAAAATTAAATTGTTAACCCTTCTTTGCATGTTTTTTTCTTTATTGGTGAAATAAATCAAGGTGATCTAATTCATGTTCAAAATTAAAGGAAAAATGGTTAAAAAAATCCTAGTATATATTTATATTATAAATTTAGCAAAAAACAATATGATGGAAATTTCCGTCATCATGCAAAGTTAGATCAAAGTGAACTTGTTCTTTTATGTCATTTTTGGGCATTCAATGTTATGATGGAAATTTCAACCACCATGCAAATAGGGTTAAACAAGAAAATACTGAAATATTCCAATTTTTTTCCGTAAAACTTAATTATACAATTTTGACCCCGTTTTACAGCTATTTGATCTTTAAAAAACGTACATAAATTTGTTTCTGCTTTTATAAAGATTCACATTATAAACATTTGATACCAGACGATTAACGAAAAATTGAATTGTTAAAAATTAGTCACTCGTTTTTCATGAAATACAAAAAAAATATAACTAGAAGCGCAGTGAATTACCATTTACCAATATTTTCGTTTGTTCACTTTTATTTTTATTTTAATATTTATTTCGAACTTAGGAACAAAATATATAACAAGAAATAACGACAAAATTGTAAGTCTCCCCATGTTTCAACAGGACATGTGCATTCTTTTAAAGTTATTGTCAATCATTTGAAGGAGAGTTGTAAGCTGAAAAAGTTACAAGTTAACATTTTCTTTTAAATAACTAAAACAATAGCGAAATAAAAATGTCTTTAAGATCATTCAAAAGTTTGCCCTTGTGTATTAATACGAATTAAGGGAAGGTAGCCTAATTTGGACCGTAGCCTTATTTGGACCGCTATGATATATGTGCCCATAATTATGAAAGTGGTCTAAGTCATATATTTCTTGTTTCGAGATATTTAATGAATTGCATTTGAATAAATTAAAAAATATTTTTACATTATGCGACATTTTAATTTATAATTTTATTAGTCTTAATTAATGGAAATTTACTATGAATATGAAATTTTGTGTGAATTTTATACGATAATATTATTTTTAAAGATTGAATTGACTTAGACCATTTTCAAAATTGACTGAATGTCCTATAAATGACTTAAAGCAATAAAGAACTTTGAGTTTTATTTGAAACAATAATTTGATTGAAATAATTCGTGAACATTTATTACATTTATTAATTATTTTTAAACAGTAATCCATTTTTATCATTATTTCGAGTATTTAAGATTCTTAAAATGTTCCTGAAAAACTGGAGGGATGTACGGTAGTAAACTCATAATATCTTTATGTTTTTCTTCCGATACGGGTCTAATGGTGGTGTATAATGGAAGTAATTTAATATTTCCGTATATTTTTGGTCTTCCTTTTTTAGGTGAAAAAACGTGAAATTTAGAATCATCTAAAGATGTTTTATAGAACATTTTATAAGGTTCATTTTTCAAGAATCTCATCCATTGAATTTGTAGCCAAGAGACAGATTCACCCGCGGTATTTTTACTCTTCTTGTTATTGATTCTTCTATTGATTTCGTTAAAAATGAAGTTGTCGTTATTATTAAAATTTGATTGTCATTTATTTTATTATGTAGTTCAGAAACGCGTCAAAGAAGGCCACGTGCCATTTTCAAGTTGTTTATATAATTTATTTAAATTTTTGACTTAGACCACTTTCATAATTAAAACTAAATGAATTCCATATAATGTTGAAATTACAACCACTATCTAATGGTTCATTTTTTACAATTTCGTAAAAATTACATTGAATAAATTTAGTTAAAAATAATGTGGTATGAAATAACTGATAAACTCATTTTTTTTAAATTTTGACTTAGACGACTTTCATAATTATGGGCACATATAAAGACTGATGATATCTGCGAGATTTGACATAGGCATTTTGTTATACGTAGATGTAGAAGAGGTTAATACAATCGTGTTTTTAAAGAAACGCCTCGTGGTTACATTGAGAGAAGTTTAATTCGTTTGGCTAAGAAGAAAATCTGTTATTTCGACATAAGTGTGAAAGCAGTTAATTCGTCTAAACGTAAGTAATTACACGTCTTATTACACCATCACAAAACTTGCTTATTTATCTACAATTTGCAATTATAATTTTGCGAAGTTATGTTAGTTTGACGTTTCTGTACAATATCAAGCATTAAATATTCAAGTTTCCCAAGTTGGACCGAAAACAGTTGCCGAAATTGAACCGGTCCAATTTCGGCAACATTTTTTTTCATGGATAAATTATAATTAGAAAAATATCTTCTAGTAGTGATGGTGATGAGGATAGAAGTGATAACGAAAATAATTGATTTAGGACAGTTCTTGAAAAAATATCGCCGCGAACAAAGAAAAATCCAAATCCAACTGGTCCTTCGTCTTTTCGCAGTGCAGCAATAGCCCAGAAATCAGTGGAAATAACAAGCAGCCCTTATAAATCGCGGTTATACCAAAACTTAAAAAAAAATCACTTCACCAAAGTTTAACAAAATGCAGAAACATAAAAAAGAAACTGATGATTCATGGTTTCGTGTATTATGTGCAGAAACCAAGGAAGAAGAAATGATACAATGCATGAAATGTCACGCTTGGATACAAACTCGGTCTGCTGGAGTTAGTGCTGCAATTAAAAGGTTCTTTTGTTGTAATTGCCGTTAACAAACCTCATGGTCCAATTTAAAAAACTAACTTTCCAAATAAGGAAACCGGTTTCCTAAACTGAACCGATGACACGATTTTTTTAAATTCATTTTCCACTGTTATAAATGATTTTTTAAATTTAATAAATGGTTCTATTTTGAAGGTGCACTTAGGGAGTTTATTTTCTACTACTTCATTTTTATTGCCACTTCTTCCGTCCTTCTATATTTGAAAAAATACAAAATTGGTCCAAATTAGGCTACTCTCCCCTACAATTTGAAATTTGTGTTACTGAATATTCGGTAAAGGAATACATTTGAAACTACACAACACTTTGTCCGTACAAGAGTGGCCGATTTATAAAATATTGAAGTCGATTTTGCGACGTACACAGCGATTTTGAGAGTATAGTAGAAAATACTCTGCATTTTGTTGTTCTGCGTTATGAAGCAAATGCAGGAGATGCTCAGGTTCGCTTAGAAACATAAGTATTAAGTTACGCAGTCTAGTCACCACATATAAAAGTATAAAACACCCTAAATCAGATATCACGATATTCTGGCATTATTTGTAACAACATCTTTATTCCTCTCACAGCATAGCTAACCTCTGCTAGAATGGCGGGTTCTTATAAAAATGTTGACATTTCATTCTCGTTAACCATTGATGACTCTGCACTGTCCCAAAATAATGGTCACCAAATTATTCTTGAATTAATCTTTTCTGCGACGCTTCAATATGCAGAGACTAAAAATTTGTATTGCTTCAGCAAAAGGCGAATCTGTTATGAAATGGGACTACATTTATAGACATTGGGAATCAATATGTGCAGAGTATTTTGTACCATATTTTAAAACCGTCAAAAGGAATATGAGGAGGGATACTGTACTGTGCATAGATATTATAAGCTTTTATCTTTACTTGATATTTTCATCGATTTTCCCAGTATCTACTAAATACGTAACCTTAATTTGTTCATATTTTTGCATATTTTTTTAGTGTCTGCTATTTACGCCATATCACAGTAACAACGTTGATAATTTTGAAAAATCTAAGTACTGGTTTTAACGCAGATGAATTTATTCAGTTTTGTCCCTCGTGCCTAATTTTGGTGTGTTGTAAGCGTAGAGTCATCATCATCAGCAATTGCCAGTTTGTATAATTAATCCGCAAATCATTAAGCCATCCTTTTATTAACCACAACAATATTAACACCCAAACAAAGTTTTCGATGTACACATATAAAACACTAGTTTATATTTCGAATTAAAACATAACATATATATAGTGTATCATTCTATAAGGTCTGTCGAAAAGTTCTGTCTGGAAATGTTATGTCAAATTTCAACACATATAAAAGTGTTCACTTGAAACATACATTGCTACATTTTTTATTATTAAATTTCTATATATGCGAATATATAGATAATAGACATAAATTTCTATATATGAATATTTGTAATATATATGATAATAATAGACATAAATTTCTATATATGCGAATATATATATATATATTGAAAATTGGTTATTACGTAAAAACTGCGAAATACGGTATTTTATGGTGATTTTCATTCTAAATGGACTTACGTTACTTTTGTTGTAATTGCCGTTAAGAAAGCTCATGGTCCAATTTAGGAAACTAGCCTTCCAAATAAGGAAACCGGTTTCCTAAATTGAACCGATGACACGATTTTTTTAAATTCATTTTCCACTGTTATAAATAATTTTTTAAATTTAATAAATGGTTCTATTTTGAAGGTGCACTTAGGGAGTTTATTTTCTACTACTGCATTTTTATTGCCACTTCTTCCGTCCTTCTATATTTGAAAAAATACAAAATTGGTCCAAATTAGGCTACTCTCCCCTAAATTACCAAACATATTTTGAAGAAGATTCTGATTTCGATGCTATTTAAAATTGTTCAACGTCTAAGGGGAAGACCAAAACGTATATAATACTAAGTATATAATCTTAGTATATAGTATGTTAGACATATTTGATTGAAATCTTCTAAATTTAGCAACGGGCAATACGTAATTCCATTCAGAATAAAAATCCCCATAAGGTATCATATTTCGCAGTTTTTACGTAATAACAAATTTTTAATACATACTACTAAAATTGCGAAATTATTGTTGCAGTAAATTTTGATAACGCATATAGAAAGTTATGGTAAACAAAGGTAGTTATATATGTTTGAAATGAACATTTTCATACTTGTTGAAATTTGATATAACATTTCCAGACAGAACTTTTCGGTACTCCTAGTATATTACTCGAATTCGATTAAAATCTTCTAAATTTAGTAACGGTCAATACGTAATTCCATTCAGTGTGAAAATTCCCATAAGATACCATATTTCGCAGTTTTTACGTAATAACCAATTTTCAATACATACTACTAAAATTACGAAATTATTGTTGCAGTACATTTTGATAACGCATATAGAAACTTATGGTAAACAAAGGTAGTTATATATGTTTGAAATGAACATTTTCATACTTGTTGAAATTTGAGGTAACATTTCCGGACAGAACTTTTCAGTAGATTTAATATAATTCAAGGCACACAGTCCACTTTTGCGGAGGTTAACTATACCCATTTTACAGACCAACGACTAAATTCGCAGTAAAAAGAAGCCCGGTCAAGAATTAGTGCAACAAAATACAAGGAAGTACGTAGAAGGGGGCACATACCCCTAGAAATGTTGAAAGTTGAAAAAAATGCATTTTTCGTTTTTTGTATATTCAGAAAGTATATGGTCTTGAGAATAGCTCCTGCAAGTTTCAAAATATTCCTTGAAAATTGTCGGAGGTATAGCATTTGAAGCGAGACAGTCAAATTTATTTCGTTAGTAGTTGTCCGTTAATTCAAATGTTCGTTTCTATTTGATTATAAGCGCGGCAACGTAAGAAAATTGTTGTACAAAATAATTTTTTAATAAAAATGGAGAGGAAACAGGGTTCCAGAGCAGCTCTTCGGTCAGGCAGTTTTAAAAAGATACGAAAAAAAAGATCGCATCCTCTTAAGAAACACGAAGCAGAAAAAGAGACAGCGAATATCAGGGCTTTGTCGAGAAAATTAAAAACAGAGAACAACGTATATGTTCCTGAAGAACGAAGCATCGAATATCGCATTTTAAATTTTATCACTGTGTTCTCAGCAATTTCTGAGCATGTCAGGTGCAAAATATGTAACTCTAATGTAGAGTTTAAAACAGAAAGCACTTGTGGACTTGGTTTTCAAATTTTGATTGTGTGTCCATCTTGCAACCCAATTTCAATTCTATCATGTCCATTTATTGGACCAGCATATGAAATTAATAGACGCTTCATATTTGCTATGCGTTTATTGGGTATTGGTCTAAATGGAACAAGAAAATTTTGTGGGCTAATGGATCAGATTACTGACAATAATGCACACAATGGAAATTTCTACGGGGCCATATACCCATCAATACTCGGTCTACTTTCAAAACAATTTTTATCTACGTTTTAACCGAATGTCGAACTATAAACGCGTTTCTCTCGGAATCGTGTTTTCAAAACGCGAAATTTTACTTCAAATTTGGAGAACCTCTTCTAAACGAAAAAAAGGCAGTCTTTATCGTGGCGGATTTTTTTTTTGGAGCTTTACTTTTTTTTAGAGCAAAGAGAAGACCAATATTTGCATTAAAACGTCGTTTTTTGCATATATGCGACGTTTCAGTTTTTCTTTCTGAGTCCGACGTCGCATATATGCGACATGGATATTTTATCAGTTTATAATAACACGCTGCATGAAATTTTTGCAGAAATACATTTATTGGGCTATAGAACAATAAAATAGATTTAGATTGCTGTTGGTCTGAAGATTGTTACAAATGTATGCACTTTGGATTAGAAGAAAATCAGTTTCTAGGCTTTGTTATAGATTATTATTGCAGCTTTTCAAGAAATTTCCGACAATACACGCAATTTGCTATATAGCAAAAATTTGGTAATGACCTATTGCTTGAAATTGATCACAGTTTGAATATTTTCTATACTATCTGTATTCCGTAAGAAAAAATGATTTGCACTGCTTCCAATTGTCCGTTGAAGTTGATTCGAAATAAAATACTTAAAACAATGTGGAGGTATTTGAATTGAAAATACCGCCGTAGAAAACTAGAAATTGAGAGTTCAAAATTAAGAGTTGCAAAACTACGAAATTACTATACGAGATATTACGAATTAAACACTGTAAATTGCGAATTTAAAAAGTAGAAATTGAGAAAAAAAAAATTACACGTTGCGAAGCAGCGAAACTAAAAATGTTAAGTTTTAAATTTAAATGTTGAAAACTGAGGAATTGCAAAATTAAGAATTATAGAATTAGTACTTATAGCTTAAATATTAATGCTTTCAAGATTAAAAATTAAACACTGAAAATTGAAGTATTGAAACGCGCAAAATGTAATATAGCTTATATTTTCTAGATTATGGATAAGCATATTGTATTTCGTTTGGTGGTACGTATCATAAAAACGTAAAAAATTCGTTCCTATTCAATCTGTTTCAAGCGTTTCTTTGATAGCTTGTCATGAATATTTTTCTCATCATGTTGGAACGCTGTTTTGTACAAATCCTTGTCGGCTGAAGTTTCAATATAATAATACGTAAAGCAATAAAGAAAAAAATTAATCAGTTAATTTGGAAAGTGTCCGACGAGACACCGTAATCGTTTTTTTTTTTAGATATTTTGAAAGGTTCATCTGTGTAGAAGATGTTAGTAGAACCTTTTTTTGGAATTTCGTAAATGATATAAAAGATATAGCACTTAGTTAAAACGTTGTCTTGGCGGATTCACTCAAAATTCAAACGAAAGTTCGAATAATTTGATTTGGAAAGTGGCCCCAAAAACGATTAACAGCATGTTCCAATTGTAAAAATCGCGGCGAATATTGCGGTTTGTCTATTCAACGACGGGATGACGTCATTGTTAAAAATGATGCACACGATGGGGATGAAAATTGGCCGGAATCCTACAGAATTCGCGCTTTCTTATAACAACCGGCGCATCACTCATATTTTATGGGCCTGGAATAGATGATGATACGTAAGTCGAAAAAGAAACATTCTTATTTACACGTAAACTTATCGCAAAACTTTAAACACGTTTTTTTCGAAACTATGTTTTTTAAACTTGGCACGAATTTTTCTCGAAAGTGGCGCAATGGGTTTGAATGCGGTTTTTTCCAATCGATTCTATATTACATTTTGCACATCCTGTCGGATGCTTTCTTTTTTATTCTTATTGTTTCAATTTTTTTTATGTCACAAATTGAAACTTTAAGCGAGAAATCGATACTATAATTTCAGTAGTCCGCCATTTTGTTAAAAATGACATTTTTTACAATTCCATCCGATCGGATGTGTAAAATATTATAACTATTAAGAGTATCTTTATCTCTTTTGTTTCAGACGGAAATATGTAAAAAAAATAAATTTAAAAAATACCTTAATATAGTAGAAGGCTCATATGTTAAGCCCCAAAAAACAGAACATCCTATTTTTATATTTAAATGAAAAAGAAATTTACAAAGTAAGCTAATTTTTAAGGCCTACAAAGATATATGCCCCCTTATGGGGTAACATTTAGCTTAACGCCTAAAAACATACGGTAAATTTAGGAATTTTTTTTAATTAAATGATGTAACATATCGAAATTTGATTTAAAGGCCTTTAATGTGCATACTTTAACTCGTTTGACGTCGAATATATGCGACATGGATATTTTATCAGTTTATAATAACAGGCTGCATGAACTTTTTGCAGAAATAGATTTATTGGGCTATAGAACAATAAAATAGATTTAGATTGCTGTTGGTCTGGAGATTGTTACATTTTTAAGCCAGTGAGGAGCAGCGAAACCTCAGTGAAAATAGTAGCATTCTAGATTATTATAATTTATTATAATAGTGTACAATTAGCTGCTTCGTTTTATGCAGACAAGACACACTTTGTAGGAACACTTCGCAAAAACCGCAAAGGCAATCCCAAATTTCTAATTGATAAAAAGTTCAAAAAACGAGAATCTATTTTTGCTAGGAATAGAAATATTTTAGTGCAGAAATGGAAAGATAAACGAGAAGTCTTGACAATATCTACGAAACATAATGCATTATTCAAAGAAGTAAAGTCTAAAAATGGAAATTTAGTAAATAAACCTTCTACAGTTGCAGATTATAATAACAATATGTCTTATTATTCTTCCTCTAGGAAGTCGTTACCTTCATATATAAAACTCTTTTTTTCATATAATGGACATTAAAATTTGGAATGCATATTGGGTATACAACAAAGTTCATTAAATTAAAATGAATTACTCAGATTTTAGAAATGATCTTGCTAAAAAATGAATTTGATAGCAAAATAACTGTGTTTCCGTATAACAATACCTCGAATACAAAACAATTGCTTAAAAAATGGATAAAAGAATAAGATGTCGTGTATGTAGTATGAAGAATCTGCGCAGAGAAACTTTCTATACCTGCGGAATTTGTCAGACGAATAAGGGATTACCTATTGGGCTATGCGTAAATGAATGTTTCAAAATTATTCATGAAAAGAAATTAATTTGAAAATCGAATTTAATTTGATAGAATTTGAATTAAAAAGTTGCGGAGTATTATAAGATATTCTAATTATTTTATTTTATATTATATTTCATATTATATGGTATTTATATTATATTCGAAAGATTTGAAGTATTATAAAATAAATTGAATAAGTCCTCAAAATTGAACATTTTAATTTGAAAGGAATTCATTTGAATGGAAGAAATTTGAAAGTAGTATTTAATTTGAAAAATTTAATTTGAAAGTAGAATTTAATTTAAAATAAATTAATTTGAAAATCGAATTTAATTTGAAAGAATTCGAATTAAAAAGTTGCGGAGTATTGTAAGATATTCTAATTATTTTATTTTATATTATATTTCATATTATATGGTATTTATATTATATTTGAGACATTTGAAGTCTTATAAAATAAATTGAATAAATCCTCAAAATTGAACATTTTAATTTGAAAGGAATTCATTTGAATGGAAGAAATTTGAAAGTAGTATTTAATTTGAAAAATTTAATTTGAAAGTAGAATTTAATTTAAAATAAATTAATTTGAAAATCGAATTTAATTTGAAAGAATTCGAATTAAAAAGTTGCGGAGTATTATAAGATATTCTAATTATTTTATTTTATATTATATTTCATATTATATGGTATTTATATTATATTTGAAAGATTTGAAGTCTTATAAAATAAATTGAATAAATCCTCAAAATTGAACATTTTAATTTGAAAGGAATTCATTTGAAAGAAATGAATTTGAAAGTAGTATTTAATTTGAAAAATTTTATGTTAAAGTAGAATTTAATTTAAAATAAATTAATTTGAAAATCGAATTTAATTTGAAAGAATTTGAATTAAAAAGTGGCGGAGTATTGTAAGATATTCTAATTATTTTATTTTATATTATATTTCATATTATATGGTATTTATATTATATTTGAAAGATTTGAAGTATTATAAAATAAACTGAATAAGTCCTCAAAATTGAACATTTTAATTTGAAAGGAATTCATTTGAAAGAAATGAATTTGAAAGTAGTATTTAATTTGAAAAATTTAATGTGAAAGTAGAATTTAATTTAAAATAAATTAATTTGAAAATCGAATTTAATTTGAAAGAATTCGAATTAAAAAGTTGCAAAGTATTGTAAGATATTCTAATTATTTTATTTTCTATTATATTTCATATTATATGGTATTTATATTATATTTGAAAGATTTGAAGTCTTATAAAATAAATTGAATAAATCCTCAAAATTGAACATTTTAATTTGAAAGGAATTCATTTGAAAGAAATGAATTTGAAAGTAGTATTTATTTTGAAAAAAAAAAAATTGAAAGTAGAATTTAATTTAAAATAAATTAATTTGAAAATCGAATTTAATTTGAAAGAATTCGAATTAAAAAGTTGCGGAGTATTGTAAGATATTCTAATTATTTTATTTTATATTATATTTCATATTATATGGTATTTATATTATATTTGAAACATTTGAAGTCTTATAAAATAAACTGAATAAGTCCTCAAAATTGAACATTTTAATTTGAAAGGAATTCATTTGAATGGAAAAAATTTGAAAGTAGTATTTAATTTGAAAAATTTAATGTGAAAGTAGAATTTAATTCAAAATAAATTAATTTGAAAATCGAATTTAATTTGAAAGAATTCGAATTAAAAAGTTGCGGAGTATTGTAAGATATTCTAATTATTTTATTTTATATTATATTTCATATTATATGGTATTTATATTATATTTGAAAGATTTGAAGTCTTATAAAATAAATTGAATAAATCCTCAAAATTGAACATTTTAATTTGAAAGGAATTCATTTGAATGGAAGAAATTTGAAAGTAGTATTTAATTTGAAAAATTGAATTTGAAAGTAGAATTTAATTTAAAAGAAATTAATTTGAAATTCGAATTTAATTTGATAGAATTTGAATTAAAAAGTTGCGGAGTATTGTAAGATATTCTAATTATTTTATTTTATATTATATTTCATATTATATGGTATTTATATTATATTTGAGACATTTGAAGTATTATCAAATAAACTGAATAAGTCCTCAAAATTGAACATTTTAATTTGAAAGGAATTCATTTGAATGGAAAAAATTTGAAAGTAGTATTTAGTTTGAAAAATTTAATTTGAAAGTAGAATTTAATTTTAAATAAATTAATTTGAAAATCGAATTTAATTTGAAAGAATTCGAATTAAAAAGTTGCGGAGTATTGTAAGATATTCTAATTATTTTATTTTATATTATATTTCATATTATATGGTATTTATATTATATTTGAAACATTTGAAGTCTTATAAAATAAATTGAATAAATCCTCAAAATTTAACATTTTAATTTGAAAGGAATTCATTTGAAAGGAAGAAATTTGAAAGTAGTATTTCATTTGAAAAATTTAATGTGAAAGTAGAATTTAATGTAAAATAAATTAATTTGAAAATCGAATTTAATTTGAAAGAATTCGAATTAAAAAGTTGCAAAGTATTGTAAGATATTCTAATTATTTTATTTTATATTATATTTCATATTATATGGTATTTATATTATATTTGAAACATTTGAAGTCTTATAAAATAAATTGAATAAATCCTCAAAATTGAACATTTTAATTTGAAAGGAATTCATTTGAATGGAAGAAATTTGAAAGTAGTATTTAATTTGAAAAAAATTAATTTGAAAGTAGAATTTAATTTAAAATAGATTAATTTGAAAATCATAATAATTCAATTAAAAAGTTGAAACTAATTATTTTATTTTATATTGTAAATTATAGTATTTATATTATTAATGCTTATAAAATAAATGAATGCATCAAAATTGAACATTTTAATTTGAAACAAGAAAAAGAAAGTAAATTTAACTTGTATTTCGAATTTAATTTAAAATAATGTTTTTATTTTTATGTATTGTAAGATATTCTAATTATTTTATTTTATATTATATTTCATTTATAATTTAATTATATTTGTGAAGTCTTACAAAATAAATTGAATTCCTCAAAATTGAACATTTTAATTTGCCCAACATTTGAATATGAAAAAATAGTATTTTTTATATAATTGAAATGTTATTTAAATATATATACTCAAAATCATTGTAAGATATTCTAATTATTTTATTTTATATTGTATTTCATATTATATGGTATTTATATTATATTTGAAAGATTTGAAGTCTTATAAAATAAATTGAATAAATCCTCAAAATTGAACATTTTAATTTGAAAGGAATTCATTTGAATGGAAGAAATTTGAAAGAAGTATTTAATTTGAAAAATTTAATGTGAAAGTAGAATTTAATTTAAAATAAATTAATTTGAAATTCGAATTTAATTTGATAGAATTTGAATTAAAAAGTTGCGGAGTATTGTAAGATATTCTAATTATTTTATTTCATATTATATTTCAATTAAATCATTTATATTATAAAAATCGTCTTATAAAACGTTAATAAATCCTCAAAAGATAATTTGATATAGTTTAATTTGCTATATTTATATTGGATTAATTTGAAATAGCCTCTGGATATTCTAATTATTTTATTTTATATTATATTTCATATTTATGGTATTTATATTATATTTGAAACATTTGAAGTCTTATAAAATAAATTGAATAAATCCTCAAAATTGTGAAAGGGATTTTTTTTAATTTGAAAGTAGTATTTAATTTTTTTTATAGAATTCAATTTAAAAGAAATTAATCATTTAATAGAATTCTTGAAACAAAGTGAAATTAGCCGTTAATGCGTAAATGAATGCATCAAAATTTTTCATGAAAAAAGAAAAAGAAATAACTTGTATTTCGCTTTAAATAATGCTTTTATTTTTATGTTCCTTTCCTATCTACTTAATTTCCTTTTTATAAAATAAGTTGTGCTCTATAAAATAAATTTCTCATCTCTGGCCCAGCGTCGCATATGAAAAAATGTTTATTTTTTATATAATTCGAATGTTATAAATATATATACTCAAAATCAATGCCAACTGAAGTCATATTAGAAGAAAAAACACCATCGTCTGTGAAGCCAGAATTTCTTGTCAAGGCCTGGTTTGCAAACGAGTTAAACGACCGCCATTTCCACAAAAATTAATATTTCGAAAATCGGCCACGTTAAAGACTAGATAATTTGATATAGTTTCTGCTATATTTATATTGGATTATTTGATATAGCATCTGGTACCTTTTTTCAATATCGGCAGTCTTTGTCGTGCCGGATTTTTTTTAGAGCCCTTACTTTTTTTTATAGCCCAAAAAAGACCAATTTCTACCTTAAAATACCGCTTTTTTGCTTAAACGGTCGCCATTTTCACAAAAATCAATATTTCAAAAATCGGCCACGTTAAAGACTAGATAATTTCATATAGTTTAAGAAAATTCTAGTCTGGTCCGTTTTGGATAAATCCTGTATGAGCTGCATCTGGTACCTTTTTCCAACATTTTAAAAAATGTTTATTTCAAATTTATTCTGATACATAATTTAATAATGTACTTTAAAGCAAAGAAAAGTAGGACTAATTACACGCGTTACGTTTCCAAAAAAAATCGTAAAGAACGCCTATTTTGAACATGTCTAGGTGTATGTGCCCCCTTAATGCAATTTTCGGCGGAAAAATGGAAGAACCGACATTAACGACCAACAAAGACCAATATGGGTATCTGGTAGTTTTTTTTTTAAATTACTAGCGCATACCATGGTATACCCTGTATTTACGACGGTTATGTTTTAATTCGTTGTGCATTCGTGTTGTTTCTATGTAATTCGCCGGAAATGGAGACTTAACGTAACTGCTTCGATTTAAAGACTAAAAGAAATAACGGTTGACTTCAAGGTAACTTTTCGGCTCGGAGATTTCAATGCTCGTTTCCCAGGCATTTTGGAAATGCGATAGTACGTAGGAAAGATTCTTGGAAGCTTCTTTCTTTTCAGAATCACCAGAATTTCGCGATGTATTGGGTTGGAGGGAAAGTTCTGTCGTATTTTTAATAGGCAGGTAATTTTTCTTGTAAATAAAAAAAAACATCAGTGGGTCATTCGGATTTTTTTTTGTATTTTTTAGCTGCTGTATAATATAAAAGAAGTCCTTTTTTTACCGTTCCTCATTTACTTGTGATATTTAAATTTTTCCAGCTACTCGAGCTATCTTTTTAATCTCTGATCATTGATTGACTTTCTGTATTCTTAATATTACAGCCTCTTCCTATTTACCTCCACATTCTTGCTAAATGCTCCAGTGTCCTGAATCCATGTTTTCTTTTGTAAAATCTATTTCATCGTTCTGTATTTCACACCTCGCCAGCTCTATTATTTTTTAACCCTTCACAGAAGTTCCAACGTTGTCAATCTGGGTACTTGAATTACATTACACCTCTTCCTATTTGCAAAATCTCTACCACTGTGATCCATTCTATATTGGATTGGAGGGAAAGTTCTGTCGTATTTTTAATAGGCAGGTAATTTTTCTTGTAAATAAAAAAAAAACATCTAGCTAGTGGGTCATTCAGATTTTTTTTAGCTGCTGTATAATATAAAAGAAGTCCTTTTTTACCGTTCGTCGTTTACTTGTGATATTTAAAGTGAAAACCATGTCAGTAGATAAAGTGCATTTACGACACTGCATTTTGTATGAATTCCAAAGAGGAAGCAACGCATCGGTTGCATGTAAAAATTTATGTGCGGTATTTGGAAAAGATATCGTAAATGTTCGTACTTGTCAAAGATGGTTTAGCAAATTTCGTTCCGGGGATCTGAGCCTCCAAGAAAGTGATCGATCTGGACGACCATCCAAGATCGATAATGATGTTTTGCGATCCATGTTGGAAAATAATCCACATTTAACAAGTCGAGAAATTGCAGAAGAGTTTGGCATTCGTCATACAACTGTTGGAGATCACATTAAATTCTTGGGTTTGTGTTAAAGCAAAGTGTTTGGGTTCCACATGAATTAACGGAAAAGAATTTGTCTGATCGTGTAAGAATGTGTTCATCACATCTGATTAGACACAATGTGGAGCCGTTTTTGGACAAGCTGGTTACTGGAGATGAAAAGTGGATTCTTTACGAGAATGTTAAGAGAAAAAATCTTACTGCAAACCAGGAACATCAGCAACAGTTGTAAAACCAAGTATCCATCAACGAAAAGTACTGCTTTGTTTGTGGTGGGACAGGAAAGGTCCAGGGTACGACGAGTTGGTGAAACAGGGAAAAACAATTAACGCGGATCTCTACTGCAATCAGCTGGATAAAATGAATGCAGCTATCAAAGAAAAAAGGCCAGCATTAGCGTCCAGAAAAGGAATAGTGTTCCACCACGATAATGCTCGACCGCATACTGCAATGGTGACACAACAAAAACTGAATGCGTTAGGATGGGAAGTCCTTAGTCACCCACCGTATTCACCTGACATTGCACCATCTGATTATTACCTGTTCAGATCTCTGCAAAATTATCTAACGGCAAAAAATTCAAGTCTTTTGAAAGTGTTTTTAAGACAGTTGCTAACTATTTTAACTCCAAGGACGAGAACTTCTACAAAACAGGAATTCACGGGTTACCTGAAAGATGGCAACAGGTTGTAACAAATAACGGAGCATATATAATTGATTAATATTAAACACATATTTTTATAAATGAATTCAAATATGTTCTTTAAAATACGACAGAACTTTCCCTCCAACCCAATATTTTGCCTGTGCTGTTTTACTTTGAATCCTTGACTCTTTCTCCTATGCTTAGCTATTCTAGGAACTCGACTGTTTTAACATATTCGTACCATCATCATATATGCTGTTTCCAATTTTTGTATCTAACATCCATCGCTCTGTTTTGATATCTATCCTTTCCAATTTTCCTATTTTCTGCTTTTGCTTCATAAATTTGTGCTGAGCTCATTTTATTCCTCTTTAACCCATTCGAGACCTATTGCACACCGTGTGTGCAATTGATTTCCGATGGTATATGGTGCGTCATAAATTTTGTCGGCAGGAAATAGTAAAATTTTTTGTCATGACGCATATGGTGCGTCCTCAATTTTGATGGAGTGGAATAAGATTCCAAATATTTCGTTATGACGCATACGTTGCGTCATCAATTTTAACGCAAGGAAATATTAAAATTTCTCAATTTTTGTCATGACGCACACGGTGCGTCATCAATTTTGTGAGTAGGCAATATCAAAATTTTTTGTCATGACGCACACGGTGCGTCATTAATTTTGTCAAAAGGAAATATTAAAATTTTTTGTCATGACGCATACGGTGCGTCATCAATTTTGATGAAGTGGAATATTAAGATTCCAAATTTTTCGTCATGACGCATACGGTGTGTCATCAATTTTGACGCAAGGAAATATTGAAATTTCTCAATTTTTGTCATGACGCATACGTTGCGTCATCAATTTTTAAGCAAGGAAATATTGAAATTTCTCAATTTTTGTCATGACGCACATGGTGCGTCATCAATTTTGTGAGACGGAAATATCAAAATTTTTTGTCATGACGCACATGGTGCGTCATCAATTTTGTGAGACGGAAATATCAAAATTTTTTGTCATGACACACACGGTGCGTGATTAATTTTGTCAAGAGGAAATATTAAAATTTTTTGTCATGACGCATATGGTGCGTCATCAATTTTGATGGCGTGGAATATTAAGATTCCAAATTTTTCGTCATGACGCATACGGTGCGTCATCAATTTTTAAGCAAGGAAATATTGAAATCTCTCAATTTTTGTCATGACGCACATGGTGCGTCATCAATTTTGATGGAGTGGAGTAAGATCCCAAATATTTCGTTATGACGCATACGTTGCGTCATCAATTTTAACGCAAGGAAATATTAAAATTGCTCAACTTTTGTCATGACGCACATGGTGCGTCATCAATTTTGTCAGAAGGGAATAATACAATTTTTCGTCATGACGCATACGGTGCGTCATCAATTTTAATGAAGTGGAATATTAAGATTCTAATTTTTTCGTCATGACGCATATGGTGCGTCATCAATTTAGATGCAAGGAAATATTGAACTTTCTATTGATGACGCATGCGTCATCAATTTTTCGGAACGAAATTTTTGTTTTGACGCACACAGTGCGTCATCAATTTTGTCAGACGGAAATAATACAATTTTTCGTCATGACGCATACGGTGCGTCATCAATTTTGATGCAATAAGTGACGAATCATTAATTTCGTCAAGATGAAATATTTTTTTTCGTCATGACGCATATGGTGCGTCATCAATTTTGATGGCGTGTAATATTAAGATTTCAAATTTTTCGTCATGACGCATACGTTGCGTCATCAATTTTTAAGGAAGGAAATATTGAAATTTGTCAATTTTTGTCATGACGCACATGGTGCGTCATCAATTTTGTCAGAAGGAAATAGTAAAATTTTTTGTCATGACGCATATGGTGCGTCATCAATTTTGATGGAGTGGAATAAGATTCCAAATATTTCGTTATGACGCATACGTTGCGTCATCAATTTTAACGCAAGGAAATATTAAAATTTCTCAATTTTTGTCATGACGCACACGGTGCGTCATCAATTTTGTGAGACAGCAATATCAAAATTTTTTGCAAAACACGAATTCGCAGGTTACCTGAAAGATGGCAACAGGTTGTAACAAATAACGGAGCATATATAATTCATTAAAATTAAACACATATTTTTATAAATGAATTCAAATATTTTCTTTAAAATACGACAGAACTTTCCCTCCAACCCAATAGTAATTGTTCAGGAAAAATTTTACGTTCGGCGATGGAATTATTATCTGCTTATGCACTTGGATTGGACAGAAAGAAATTATTTTCTATTCATTATTGTCCAAGATTGAGCAATTTTCACCGTTATTTAATACTATCGTTAATATTTGTCTTTTTTCGGGCAAAGCATTATTTAAAAACACAAGGAATATTAGAAAATGCCTTGCTTTATTTGGAAGTAACTAAATATCGTGCTATTATGTATAAACAACAAACTTTATGGTACATCGCAGACGATTGAAATTATGCGACATTAAACTCCTAACAAAAAACAATCCATATTGAACATTAAGTTAATAGAATGTTAAGTTCTATATATATAAAAAAATCAAGAAGAAATGAACGATGTTTGCAATACAAACCAATTGAATTGCAATTAAAAAAAAAACTTGGAAAGGTGCAGAGCAAAATATGACCGGCAAAGAATTAAGCAGCATATTAAAAAAGTTTGAAGAAAATAACGATGTAGATATAAGCGTGGAAAACCGTGACGGGGAAATTTAAAAATGTTGTTAATTCAAGTGGTAAAGTCTTAATCAAAAAGCTTTGACTCACATTCATTCGCAACATTTTATAAATGAATGTTGTATATTAATGGTAGCTAATGCAATATTTGGAAATTAATATTGTAAGACGTATTTGACCATGTAGTGTTCTGGCTTAAAAAAATCGGCGACCATGAAATCTCCAGAAAATTCACCTCAAATAAAAGAAACAAAAATAATTGAAGTGTCCCACTCAGGAACATCGTTCAGCGCAAATATTTCTAACCATGTTGGGCGTTAAATTTGTCTGCAGTTTTTTGAAACATATAATGTGACCGTGATTCGCTCGGCATTTTTGCTAACATCGAGAATTAAAGAACGCAGCACAGAAAGTTTTGAACGTAGCCTGTAACGAAAATGTCCAAGCAGCTGACTACATCATTTTCTCGGGGCATTCCCCTTTCTTCGGTCAACCATAAAAATATACCTCTATTATTTTCTTGCGTCAACGGCCTCCATTTCGTCCGTTGTCCGCTATTTTGTCCGGAATCTTTGTAGCTGTTTGCGAGGGGCGGTTTAGAAGGAATAGACGTTCTTGTCGGTGGTGTTGGTCTTTTGCAAAACCAGTCGCATATTCCTGCTGGTGTCTAAGCCAAACGCGTCCAGTGGCGTACGAGACATCGTTGCTATTCTGAAAAAGCATTTTGCAACTGAGTTATATTCATTTGTTGGCTGCCGAGCGTATTGTGCTAGTTTTGCAAAAAGGTACTTTTTTATTGATTTGTATTAATATGTTCTGAAACACTGAATTCTTACTGCTAGTTATATTCGAAAATTTCGGATGCCGAAAATGAATAAATGGGTGCGTCGAAATAAGATTTTCCTTCAACTAATGAAATCAAGAAACAAAATTTATGGGCATCTTAATACTATTTCGGATATATTGATAAAAATCTTGATAAAAATCTATATTAACACGTTCCCTGCCGCGTGGGGCGTATGCGGCCCACGATGAACTTTCCGTTCAAGCCATTTGGTATTATCATTGTAAAATGAAGAATTTTTTAAAAAGTCATTATGCAATCAATTATGGGCATCTTAATACTATTTAATCGTGGGGCGTATACGCCCCACGCGGCGTGATGGGCAATTTTTTTCACCGTAACTTGTTTTAACTGCATTCCTCGTATTTCGATCAGTCAATTAGCCAAAAAGCTAGTTGCTCAAAACACTCATCTGGTTGAAACAATACGATCAAATCGCCGTGGAATTCCAAAAGACCTACTTTCAAAAAAATTACAGCGATATGAATATATTGCTAAGGAAACCAATGATGGTTTGACAATACTGAAATGGAAGGACAAACGTGATGCACTT